>SJYA01002905.1:1987584-2261254 GCA_006410615.1 Neotragus moschatus | reverse complement strand
ACCCCCACCCTGGAACTGTTGACTTGCAGGGATCCGGGCCCAGATCTTCCCGTGTCTCAACACAAGCCAGGAACGCAGAATTTATGTATCATCTCCCCCTTTTTAAAATGTCAGCATCTATTTTAAAACATTTTTAAACACCGGCCAGGCCAAATAAAACATGTCAGCTGGCAGCTTTAGTCCCAACTGTGAACTCTGTCTCAGAGAGACCCAGAGACTCCCGCTGAGTCCTTCCTGGCCCGAGAGATTCCCTACAGCTCTGCTCAGCATGAATAAGAAAATAAGAAATTGGTCACTCCAACTATCCAATTAGCAGCCGCTGCACATTCCTTTCCTCTCCCCACTGGAGGGAAGGAAGAAAAAAAACCCAAAAGGAAAATCTAGCCCTGTTTTGATTTGGATCAAACTGGGGATGTTACCACCTATTTCAGGAGCTCTGGGGCTTGTGTTCCGGAGACCAGTGCTGGCCCCTGCCTCAGCCTGAGCTCCTCTTACATCTGGGTCCTGAGTGCCAAACCACAGCCACCACAAGCCAGGAAGACTGCCCTGGCAGGCCCCGCAGGGAAAGGGGCCCTGTGCAGGGATTGGAACCCAGTGAGACTGAGCCTGGAGGCATGGCTGGGCTCAGGATTGTGTTGTCATGGTGACCTGCAACTACCAGAACCACTGCTCCACTTGGAGACCACTTTTATGGGGCTGGGTGGGCTGTGGGGGAGGTTCTTTCTCCTGTTGAGTCTTGTCAACAACATGGCTATCTATTCCCCTTAAGTTCAGCAAAAGTACCATTTTTGAGAGTAAGTATGCAGTGGGTACCATGAAGGCAAACAGCCTGTGTTTCTACATCAGCCTTCCACACAGTATCTGAATGAGCTTAGGCAGGAGGTTCAACCCCTCCGCGCTCAGTTTTCTTATCTATAAGATGGAGGTACTAGTTGAACTGAACTTGAAGGTAAAGATTCAATAAGTTAACTTATGTCGTACATCTCCAGTAGCTCCTGGCATATAGTACTATGTGTAAGGTATAGTAATCTATTATTTTTTATTATTATTATTATATAAATATTTTTTGGAGAATCTGCTGTCCCCTTTACTTATCAATTGGGTCTCTCAATAAGACCACTTGTACTTTTGATAGCACTTCTCTCTTCCATCTTCTCTGCTGAAATTCTACACAATGTTCAAAACCCAGCCCCAGTACCTCTTCCTCCTCCACACCAGGTACAATTATCTTCACGCTCTGTTCAACTCATTTCCTACATTTCTGGCACATGCAGGCAGACCTCAGCGATATTGCAGGTTTGGTTACAGAGAACTGAGATTAAGCAAATATGGCAACAGAGTAAGTCACATGAATTTTTTGGTTTCCCAGTGCATATAAAAGCTGTGTTTACACTATACGATAGTTTATTAAGAGTGTAATTAATGTCTAAATACATTCATACCTTAATTTTTAAAATCTTCCTTGCAAAAAAAGCTAATCATCATCTTATATTACAGGGTTGCCACAAATATTCAATTTGTCAAACAAAACCAAAAAATGCAGTACCTGTGAAGTGCAATAAAGCAAAGCAGAATAAAACAAGGTCTGCCTATAGAGTAGCACACTTATCACAATTTGCTTTAGACCATAGCTATGTATGGTTATGTCTTATCTCCTTGGAGATAGTGACCTCATCTTATTCTTTATATCTACCATAGTACCAAGTCTTCAATATAATAGATGTTAAGTCAATAGTTGTTAAAGATACATTAAATGAATAAAGGAATTAGATTTCCTAAATAACCAGGGAGATTCAGCCAGAGGAAGTCTAAGGTTTTAGAGGAAAGAGCTCTCAGATTAGATTTAGACCTAAAGAAATGTTAGGAGCTATCAATTGTTTTTTTTTTTTTTTTAATTTATCATTTACTGAATGCCTGCTGTATGCCAGGTACCATTCTTAATCATTTACTCTAACTATTCTGGAACCTTCCCGATTATCTTGTGAGATTTGCTTTACTTATACTATCTCACTCTTCCTGGGGAGGATGCTGAGGTTCCAATGATCACAGTGATGTGCCCAAGCACCTGTGGCTGCTATGTGGCAGAGCAGTGATATGAGTCAGGGAGCTTTTGCCAATGGAAGGAGACCCTGAAAGAAATATTTGAGTGCAAACAGTCCATTCAGGAGGTGGTCCCGGGGAGCACGGTAAGGAATAGGGAAGAGAATCAGAAGGAAGGAAAACCAATACAGTGAGTAAGAGTAGTTATCTCTATAGGTAACTGAGGCTTTGGTGGGGGTTGCTCTCCGGGGGGCCCACCACCCCTGCACATGCTTTCTGGCCTGTGCATGGGCTGGATGTACCCCTGTGGGCAGAGAAAGCCCAGAGAGGTGTTTGCACCCAGCAGTGGTGCGTGCCACAGAGATGCATGGGACTGAAACCCTTGCCACCAGAAATGGGCAGATTCCAGAGTTGTTCATCTTTCCACCAGGCTACAGCAGGGATCCTCAGTCTCCAGGATCTGATGACTCATGATCTGAGGTGGGGCTGATATAATAATAATTGCAATAAAGTACACAATACATGTACTGTGCTTGGATCATCTTGAAACCATTCCCCACCCCCTCCCACCCCTGTCCATGGAAAAACTGTCTTCCATGAAATTGGTTCCTGGTGTCAAAAGGTTGGGGACCACTGAGCTATGGCCAGCTCTGCCTAGGCTTCCTGATGCTCTTGTCTGGGTCTGGGCAGCAGACACCTCCTCTGGAGGCATTTCAACCCATTTTAGGTGATGAATTCCATCACCTTGATGTCTTATTTTACTCTTCTTAAAACACATACATCACAAACACAAATCTGTAGAAGGAAAGATTTCCATTTGGACAAATGAAGCAAAGCTTAAAGGGGTTTGAGAATCTGGCTGAGTGTCATGTGGAAGACTCAGGACCAAGCAGCAGCCAGAAGTACGTCGTCACATCCAGAGAATAAGAAAAGAGTTTTGTTTTATTTTTGTTTACTGAGTTGAAAAATTAGTCTGTTGAATTGCCTGGTGAATAGTAGAAATGAGCTCTCATTGGCGAAGTGAAGTGAAATTTGGGTGAAATTCAGGACTCAGGGCCTGGCTGAGATCTTCTAGAGATGTACCACATACATGTAAAAGTATAGCTGCTTCCCTGGCTGTATTTTAGACTGTGGTGCCTGTGGGAACAAGGAACCACCAGCCAAGAAGCCCCGGGCCCATTGTATCTCCTCTCCTTCCTTCCCAGGAAGCTATATGGCAAGTCACGTGGGCCACAAGTGAAGAACGCAGGTTTGGGAAACATACAGGCCTGGATCCAAATCCCAGCTTAGGTGACTGTGAGGATCTCAAAGTGAATTAATAAGTCACTTTGGGGTTGGTTTATTTCACTAATACGATGTAAACAATGGTATCTACCCCATAGTGGTGCTCTGGGCGTTGAATGAAGTATGGGCATGCGCTGGCTGGTACAGTGCCTGGATGTAAATGGACAGGAGACAGTTTGGTTGAGGGATTCCTGCTAGATTCTCCACAGAGTATATGGAGCTGCCAGTGAAGAAGTCTGAGACGTTAAGGGTCAATCCTGCCCCACGCAAGTTTGCTTACAAGTTTTAAAGGGGCCCTTGAACACACATAAGAAGGTTTATCAACTTTTAAATCATTAACAAGTGAGCAGCCAAGCAATTCATATGACCTATTTTTGTCGCCACCACCCATCAGCATAAGAGGGTTCATTCATGGGAGCATCTAGTCATTTTTGCCTAGTGATTTTTCTTAGGATAAAGTCCACAAGCCCTATTCATGAAACAAGAGGCCCATCTCTAAAAGATTTAAGCCAATCCACATATAGTGAATCTCTTTAATTTCATCAAGAGGAAAATATATCTGATATTTATGAGGCTTGTCAAAGGTCAGCATTTACACACACACACACACACAACACATACACTTCTGACATTATGGAAGCTAATTAGCAAAGCTTTGGTTGTTATTCAAGATGTGGGAAACTGGAGAACTGGCAACAGGGCCCCTAGAATGGACCTCTCCGGCCTCCCCTGGACCAGGCAGCCTCGATTGGGCTGCTCTCAGCAATGTTAAGCTATAAATTTAACAAACTCATAATATTGCATTATATAAGCTGAAGGACTTTTAAGGAAAACTGGAGGCATCATAAGCCTGGAGTATAGTTAGCGTTCAGTAACTGATAGCAACTGATAGCTTTTAGCTTGTATCCCCACCTCTACTTGACTTCTCGGTCAGCTCTGACTCTCCAGCATGGTCTGTTTTCAAGAGGAAAAGGTCAAATTCATGGAAAACTAAGAGATTGTATCATCTCCACCCAGTTGACACTTGCAAAGGCTAAGATCAAGGAGGTTTGCATTTTCTAAGCAGCAGGATTAGGAATGAGGAGGAGCGGGGTGTATTCCTCTCCCAGCATCCCAGCGCTTAGGCCTCTGGTAGCTGGGACAGCTGCCCACTGATAGTCTATAGCCATCAGTCTCCTAAAGAGGCTGTCTGGCCTAAAGAGAGACATCTCCTCAACAAGGCTTCACCCACTTCCATGGGGGCTTCATCCAATGACTGGCTGACACGGGGGTATGAAGTCCTGACCTTCCACCCCTATTCCAGCTCAGATGACTCTAAAGTTTGCTCCCAACAGAAAATTCCATGAAGAGTCAGCTGAGGACCCCAGGCAACTGTGTGACTGCACTGTAGCCCTACTTTTTCCTCTGCCCAGTTTATTTCCTTCCCCTTCTACAGATGTCATCTCCTGCTCACCAAGATTTATCTCAAAGTCTGCTTCCTGAGAAACCCAACATGCAGAAGGAAAACAGGGAAACACCAAGCTGCAGCACAACTTATGTCAATCAGATTTCAGATCTGGGGGCCACGGAGAGCCAGGGATGCTGATGGTCTTCATGACAATGCCAGCGAAACCCTGAAGCCAGGCACCCAAGGATCAGCACACAGAGGGAGGGATTTTCATATTTACAAGCTTCTTCCAGTTAATAGGAGGATGCCAGACTCAAACCTCAAGCCAACTTGCTCCTGAAGCTTCTCCCTTTCCAGACTTCCCTTCAATGTCTTTCAAGAAATCCAGGAACAAATGGTCAGGCCTGAAATGTAATGGATTCTGTGATGCTAGGAGGAAAGCAGGGCATTGTAGAGCCTTACAGATCACTGGTTGCAGCCTGTTACAGTCAGATGAGGAAACCAAGGCCTATAAGGGGGTAGAGACAAGTCCAAGGTCTAAATGACTTGGTGGTCGATTTAGGACAGAACCCCAGATCTCCCAGAGCCATCCTAAATTCCCTAATTTACCCAACTCCATTGTGGGGCAGGTGGACAGAGAAGAGAAGGGAATAAGGAGAGGGATAGAGCCGAGACTCCCAGTCCTACTGGCCTGAGCCAAAGGCCTCCTTTATCCTCGCTCCTAACTCCACGGGTGAGGACTTATTGGAACAGAGGCCGATAGAGTAATAATGCAATCTTTTACTGAGTACCTACTAATTGGCAGAAGTCCTGTGAAGCACTGTGACTCATTGAAACCATCATCTCATTGAATTCTCACAACAACCCAATAACAGTGGCTGTTACCACAACATCTCCTGTTTAGGAAAGGAATCAGACTCAGACAGGTGAGGTCATTTTCTCAAGGCTACCCAGCCAAAGGGCAGTTGAGTCAATTTCACTTTAGCGCTCCCTCTCTTCCTCAGTATAATTTATAGTCCCCTTGTCTCTTTCCAGATCCCTGGAGACTTTCATTTCCTTCCTTGCTTTTTAACTCTTCCTCTCCATTTCAAACTACAAGAAGAGGAAAGTTACCCATCCTGTAAAAGAGTATTTACAACCATGGCAGCCTGGAAAGAAGAGAAGCATTTGAGATTGGAGGTTGCTGGACTCAAGTCTTGACTCTGTCACTTGGTAGCTCTGTTCCCCATCTGAGCCCCTAGTTCCTCACTGGCAAAAAAGATAAGCAGACAACCATGATTATAAACCCTCTATCTTGCTGGAGCAAAATTCTTGGCCCCTTCTTAGAGATCCTAGAGGCCCTTCTATTCCAATAAGTCCCCACCCATGGAGTTAGGAGCGAGGATGTTCTTAGGGCTGATAATTACTGGTGCAGGAAGAAGGGTGAAGAAGGAGGCAGGCAGTTGATAGTCAAAATACTTTTACCATTGGCTTTTGGCCTTGGTGCTGAGTTTCCTCATCTGCACAATGGGAATGAAGGTAATAGCATCCTTTCCTGGGCTTGCTGTGAGACTTTAATGACCAAAATGTGTGAGAAGTGCAAGTTCAGTGCCTAGAACATCACAAATGATCAATGATTGGTATTATTATTATCATCACTTCAGGCCCAGTGGCTTATAAGTCCCAAGAGTCATTCCTGGACCATGCCAAGAGTGGAAACACCACCTATAATCCAGACTAGTCATTCTTAAACTTCAGTGGTCACAAGAGTCACTTGCAGGCAGAGTCAGGTTCGTGGGTGTATATACTGTGCAGTCACACAGGACTCCTTGCTTAGAAGACTCTAGCTATGGTTCAGTGCTATGCTGTTACCATCTTGTCATTCTTAATAATTTCTGAATGAGAGCCTTGTGTGTTTTCATTTCACAGTGGGCCCCATGAATTACATAGCCCAGTCTTGTCTGAAGAACTTATTAAAACATATAACTGGGCTCACTGCAAGGAAGGTAGGCCCCTCATTTGCATTTATGACAAGGTCCCAGGTTGAGCTGTTCCTACTGGTCCATGGACCATGTATTGAGAGCCACAATTGAGACAGTGGCTGCAAGCCTCTGATTGTACATTAGAATTGCCCGCAAAGTACCTGGGCTTCACTTTTACCTAGTTGAATGGAATTATTATGAGTGTATTCCTAGTTTCAGTACTGAAAACCACTCAGAGCAGAGAACTCTGAAATTTCCTCAGAAAAGAAACCCATGTAGGCAGGAGTTACCCACCCAGACACTCAGGCCTCTTCCTAAATCCAATGTTGTGGGGAATCTCCAGAGAAGAGTCAAAGAGGTTTATGTTCAACAAAAACTTGAGATGATTTTTAGCCTGTGCATCAGAAACACTTGAGATCTTGTTAGGCAGCAGTTCTAGACAATTCCAGGTAAATTAGTTGACCTGGGACAGGCTCAAGGATTTACATTTCTCCCCTGCTCCCTGGGAATGCCAATGCTGCTGACCTAAAGACCACACTTGGAGTAGCCCAGGTCTAGGCTAAAGAAACAAGAAGGGGTTGGTGGCACTTAAAATTTGGTGAAGCAATCTCCAATCGTCCAGGCTAAGAAGAAGATGTAAAAAAGGCAATGCGCCCCAGCTTCAGCTGGTACATAAAGTCTTTACTGCATACGATAAATCATATGTTAGAGATCATTCCCAAAGTGGGGTCAAAAAGCCCCCTAAGGTTGCTGTGCTCATTCTACAGATGAGGACCACATAGTTAGGGCTTAAGAAATCCTTAGAGGAGTTCTTCAGTTTAACCCATCAGAACCCAGGCCAGCTCTCTCTAAGCCTTCATCCTTTCAGTGGTGAGGTTGGCAACATGCCTATTAATCTATTTTATGGCTACTCTGGACATCAGAACACCAAAGATCTTTTGAGGNGATGAGGACCACATAGTTAGGGCTTAAGAAATCCTTAGAGGAGTTCTTCAGTTTAACCCATCAGAACCCAGGCCAGCTCTCTCTAAGCCTTCATCCTTTCAGTGGTGAGGTTGGCAACATGCCTATTAATCTATTTTATGGCTACTCTGGACATCAGAACACCAAAGATCTTTTGAGGGCAAAATTTCATACCAACTAGTGTTCCTGTTGTTTCTGTAGAGTGACAAATTCTTATAGAGTATCTGTTCAACTTTTCAACATATTCCAGGAGGGACAGATCACAGTGTGGCATATTTCCTGTCCTGCAAGTCCTTTCAGTTCAGTTCAGTTCAGTTCAGTCACTCAGTCATGTCTGACTCTTTGCGACCCCATGAACCGCAGCACGCCAGGCCTCCCTGTCCATCACCAACTCCCAGAGTTCACTCAAACTCACGCCCATCGAGTCAGTGATGCCATCCAGCCATCTTATCCTCGGTCGTACCCTTCTCCTCCTGCTTCCAATCCCTCCCAGCATCAGAGTCTTTTCCAATGAGTCAACTCTTCGCATGAGGTGGCCAAAGTACTGGAGTTTCAGCTTTAGCATCAGTCCTTCCAAAGAAATCCCAGGACTGATCTCCTTCAGAATGGACTGGTTGGATCTCCTTGCAGTCCAAGGGACTCTCAAGAGCCTTCTCCAACACCACAGTTCAAAAGCGTCAATTCTTCAGCACTCAGCTTTCTTCACAGTCCAACTCTGACATCCATACATGACCACTGGAAAAATCATAGCCTTGACTAGACAGACCTTTGTTGGCAAAGTAATGTCTCTGCTTTTGAATATGCAAGTCCTTTACCCTCAATCAATTCCCATATCTTTATTGAGCTCCTCAGGAACTTATCAGCTGTTGGAACTGAAAATATAGCCAGGAAAGAGAGAGTGAGGATGAACTGTGAGTGGGCAGTATGGAGACTGGGTTCTTAAGAAAACTCTCCAGGATGTAGAGACCGAGAAGGGTTTCCCATGAGTGGGTGGAGAGGACAGTGTCCAGGTAAAAGATATGAGCACATGAACAGGTATACTGCATGTAAGGGTCAGCAAAGATGCAGGCTGCTAGGATGTAGTGTTGGACCAGATCATTTTAGGTTCTCTTGGAGCTAAAAGGCCCCTAGCCCAGCTTACTCCTGATGGGAAACTAAGGCTCCAAATGAGGAAATGCGTTGATTGAGCATCTTTCAACTCCAGGTAACAGACAGAACAGTCCCAAGGAAGGCTGACGCATAGCCTAAGCTGGGGATGATTCTTTGGCAACTGAAATGACAAGCGCCCAAGCCACCTGTAGGCAGAGCAGTTACCAACAAACCTCCCTCATCAGAGCGCTGTCATAAATTAATCTTTAATTTCCACCGCTGAGTCTGTGGTGCAGCTAATCACAACCACTAATTGCTACGACAAGCTTCTCCCTTCTCTTTTTTATGTTTCCATATTAGCCTGTTTAGTATGCTTTGTGTCTGTTTATTTTATAGCCGGAAATACTTTTAATAGCCTAGTAAATTGAAAACGGACTTTACTACCATCTGACTTTACCGGAATTTTACAACCATTCAATTAATGGTATCAGTAATCTTCCTTCATAATTAGGCGGTTAGTAGCTTTGTCAGGCACGGCTGTTCATGAAATCAGCATCCACCCAATCGTATTTTGGGGGGCTCCAAATGGAAAACTCACAAGCATAGGGGCTGCCAGGATGGAATGCCACAATAAGCTGGCTGTAAATATCACCTGCAAATATATGGTTTATTATGGTGATAACGGGCATTTGTCGCTTACATAAATCTGAGCATTCCTGCTGGCGGAGGAGAAATGGTTTTCCTTGGTTGCTAGGAAATAGAGTTTGTTCCTGGGTTTCACACGCTTCACTGCCTTCTCTGGGCAGCTGATAGATTCTCTACATGAGGGAATGGCAGCCGTTAGCCACCCCAGTGCAAAGGTGGGGAGCAGCAAATCCAGTTCCCCAGGCGCAAACACCCAAATGAGTCTACTTTATGCAAGATGATGTTGGGAAGCTAGAGCTACGTTTAAAAGGCAAGCGGAGGCTGAGGCTAGACCACTCGGCAAGAATGCTCTGAAGCCTGATTTTTAATGTCTGAAAACAATCACAATTTCATCTGCCCAGGAATTTCTGCCAACTGTCACGTTTGAAAGGAGACAGATTGTTTAAGTGGATGAGAAACTGGCAACTGGGAACTAATCACGTATCACCCAAGTGGCCCTATTTCCATATCGACAGCAATTAAATCCCCCAGCTAGATTGCAATATTTAATAAAAAATTAAGCTCCTTTTAAAAAAAAATAATGTTCTCTGGTAGAAACAATTCAACAACACAAATAATTTCTTGTGATTGAAAATTTTCATAATACATGCACATTTGAATAAAACTTCAGCAAATGACCCAATTAGATTTCTGACACTCTTCTGAATGTCCAGACAGTGGATTGCAAACACTGAAAAACACTGTAATTTCACTTTTAAAATCTGCATAACTGCCAGGTTTCCCAAATTTCTGAATTCTGGTGAAGCTTGAAATGTGACTGAGTCGTAGTTTCTTGAGCTATCAAGAGGCCGTCACTAGAGATTTGAAAAAATAGGGTCCTGTGGGAACAGGGAAAAGCACAAAGATCTATTTGAGCTAAAGAGAGAGATTTAACCAGATTTAACCAGGAGGGTCATTTTGTAGAATGAGACACTTCCCTTTCGACTACCAGCTGTGTGACCCCTAGGCAACACGCTTAACCTCTCTGGGTCTGTTTCCTCCCTCATAATATGGGAACAATAATATTTCTCCATAAACTTATTGTGAGGATTAAAGGATATAATGTAATGTAAAGCATTTGCTGCAGGGTAGTCTGCAATAAATCATAGCGTTTTGTCCTCCTCTTCTCATCCTTGAAAATATCCTAGGCAGACTCCACCCTTTCCCCATTCAGTTCCACAGATGGCAAATCCTGCAGAAGAACCCAAATTAAGGCCCTATTCTCAAGGCATTTTCAATCTACTGGACTTTTCACCTCCCAAAAAATGTCACTGGGGGAGGAGAGTTCTCTCAAATCTGCTTGAGCCTATCACATGGACCTCCTTAGACAACTTTCTCTGAAAGGCATACATACAGTGTGACTAAACATAAAAGCAGAAAAGATTTATGATTTAAGTTGCAAGCAGTTTGCTGGCGTTATCCACTTCTCACAAAGTAAAAATTATACTGGTGGACACAACTGTTTGTATCACTAGAAGACAGTTCCTTAACAGTTCAGGAAAAAAAGGACTCTCCAGTCCGTAGGACAACAAAATATCCTGCTTCTTTGTAAGTAACTAAGGAAGGACAGGGAGGTGCCAGTGGGAAGGGAGCAGCCTGGGAGGTATGCTGGAGTGGTGGGTGGGAGCCAGAGTGTAAAGCGACTTGCAAGTCACTTGAAGGGGGTTCCACTTTACTCTGGGGTGGAACAGAAAGGTGTTAAGGATGGTGAGGTGTGTGCGTCACACTGTGAGAAGATGTGAGAACATGACAGACTTCACTGGCGTGTCACCTTAGTGCCACGGAAGACTGTGGGCGGGAAGATGTGCCAGAGTCTCTTTATAAGGTGCCTGCTGCGCAGGGTGGAGGTGGCAGCTGAAGGCACCGCAACAAGGGCTGGTGGTTAGGACTGGCAGCAGCCAGCCCGGAAAGCCCTGATGGGTACTCAGCTGTGTCGAGCTGAACTGAGGAATGAGGCTGTATACGTGTAATTTATGTACCTGCTTGAACTCTGAGCTTACAAATAAATTTAGCTCCTGGCCAACAGCCGGAGCACGTGTGCTGGGCTGGAGGCCTGCCATGGAGGACAACCAGAATGGAAATTGAGAACAGATGACGTCCTGTGTGATCGCTTGTTGGAGAAAAGCCACCACCCACCACCACCATCACCATCACTCTTTTACTCCAGATCCAGTTCACCCGACCCTGGGGAGCTGAGAGCAGGCAGAGCTTGGTTTCCAAAACTCTCAAGTTACTTTGTCTTTTTCCAAGGTCACGGTGACAAACCATGTGAACTTGGGCAAATTAATCTCTCAGAAGCCTTCGTTTCCTCACTGTAAAATGGAAATGATAAAACTATCTACCTTATAAGGATTAAATAACTTAATATATATGTAAAACACTTAGAATAGAGCCTGTCACTTAGGAAGCACTTGTTCACAGTTAGCTATTATCATGATTACTGTCACAGTGACCTTATACAGGCAGACCTTGGAGACTCTGCAGACTTGGTTCCAGACCACTCCAACAGAGCAACTGTTGTAATACAGCAAAGCACATGGATTTTTTGCTTTCCTCATGCAGGTAAAAATTATGTTTATACTATACAGTAGTCTACTCAGTGTGCAATAGAATTATGTCCAAAAATGCACATATATTAATTTAAAAGACTTTATTGCTAAAAAAAAAATACTATCATTTGAGCCTTCATAGAGCCATAGTCTTTTTGCAATAGTCACATCAAAAATCACTGGCCATAGATCAGCATAACAAATAGAATAATCATGAAAAAGTTTCAACTATTGCAAGAATTACCAATTCTTGACACACAGACACAAAGAGAACAGATGCACCAGGGAAAAAATGATGCTGATACACTTGATTGATGAAGGGTTGCCACAAACCATGATTTGTTAAAATAAAAAATAATAAAACAAAAACAGTATCTATGAAGGTCCATAAAGCAAACTGCAATAAAATGAGGTCTGCTATATAGCCTTTGGACATGTTCAACTACGATCATCTGGGTGAGGGATAAATTAGCTTAGGATTAACATATACACAGTGATTTATATAAAATAGATAATCAACAAAGTCCCATCACATAGTATAAGGAACTCTCCTAAATATTTGTAATGACCTTTAAGGAAAAAGAATCAAAAACAGAATACACACATACACATACATACATACACATATACATATATATATGTACACACATGCCTATATATGTACACATATACATGCATGCATATATATGTACACACATATACATATATATGTATACACATATATACATATATATATGCACATACACACATATATATATATTACTGAATCACTGTTGCACACCTGAAACAAGTATCATATTGTAAATCAAACTATACTTCAATAAAAACAAACAAAACCTCATCAGTCAATGTTCACTTTCTGTGGGTTAATTGAGAGGACTATGAAGGTAAATTACACACAAACTCTGTACTCCAAGAGTTCCTCAGTATTTATATTTTAACTGAAGCTTTAACTAATCCAACCCCCTAAAATGGCAGAGAAAGTTGAGAATTTCCTTGGCAAAGCCACTGAGTGTTGTCTGTGAGGAAACCTTCATAGGCAATTGTTGCTTTCTTGCCCCCTGAATGTCAGGAATTTCACTTATCCTCCCAAAAACCCAAGGAAGTAGGGAAAATTACTGCTGCCCCTCTTTTATAGACTGAAAACAAGAATGTTGTTCTTAGTTATACAAATAACAATTACACAACTGATCAGGACAGTGGTAGGATTTGAACCTCTTATCTCACTCCAGAACTCAGCCTCTAAACCACCATGTGTTATATGGTCTCTTAGGCTACAGGATGTCAAGGCAAGAAGCAGCTGGTATAAAATGCAGCAAGACTAATTAAGGAAGGGATTTTTGAGAGCAGGGACTAAGAAAAATAGCTGAGGGTCAGCCAGGGAAAATGGTGACACTCGCCATAAATTTAATATATTCTGTCTGGAGGCAAGAAGTCAATTAAAGAATTTCTCAACATGCAATACTGACTGAACACCCATTGGACACATGCCATCCTGCTTCCCCAGGGCCTGGAGGTCAGATGATACTTAACAACCCACCTTGGATTAGTCCTGGAAACCCTACAGTACAAGGAAACTTTCTCACCAAACACCAAGGAATGAAATGTTTTCCTCTCTAACTCCCTGGGCTCTGACCACTGGACAAGCTTTTACCTGCCAATGATGAGCCTAGTAGTGAAGCAAGATGATTAAAAGCTTAGACACTAGAGATGCCAGTTGGTTGCACTTGTAAGCAGTACCGTCTTGCCCCAAGGAGTGTTTGGAAATATGTGGGGGTGGTTCTGGTTGCTTCAGGGACTGGGAGGCCCCACTGATATTTAATGGGCAGGGATTAGGGGTGCTAAATACCCNATTAAAAGCTTAGACACTAGAGATGCCAGTTGGTTGCACTTGTAAGCAGTACCGTCTTGCCCCAAGGAGTGTTTGGAAATATGTGGGGGTGGTTCTGGTTGCTTCAGGGACTGGGAGGCCCCACTGATATTTAATGGGCAGGGATTAGGGGTGCTAAATACCCTGGAATGCATGTGACAGTCTTGCCCAGAGAATTATCCCATTCTAAGTAACGTTAGCAACCCTGTTAAGACACCATCACAGACATTTCCAGGTCTCAAACCTTCTGCAGCCACTATCCATGGCCATGTGGCTGTGTTTAGCAGATAGAGCCAAGCTCTGGCTGTAGAGGTGGGGACAAAAAGAAAGAGTGACATCAACTTTCCCTCTGTCTTCCTCTGCTCAAACTGTTATAACAAAATACTATAGACTGGGAGATTTGCACAAGCAATTATTTTCTCATACATCAAGAAGCTGTAAAGTCCAAGATCAAGGTTCTGACCAATTGGGCTCTGGTGAAGTCTCTCTTCCTATCTCACATGTGTGTGTGTATATGTATATATATATATATGAAAGTTGCTCAGTCATGTCCAACTCTTTGTGACCCCATGGACTATACATACACAGTCCCTGGAATTCTGCAGGCCAGAATACTGGAGTGAGTAGCCTTTCCCTTCTCCAGGGGCTCTTCCCAACCCAGGGATTGAACCCAGGTCTCCCACATTGCAGGCAGATTCTTTACCAGCTAAGCCACANCTATACATACACAGTCCCTGGAATTCTGCAGGCCAGAATACTGGAGTGAGTAGCCTTTCCCTTCTCCAGGGGCTCTTCCCAACCCAGGGATTGAACCCAGGTCTCCCACATTGCAGGCAGATTCTTTACCAGCTAAGCCACAAGGGAAGCCCAAGAATAGTGGAGTGGGTAGCCTGTCCCTTCTCCAGAGGATCTTCCCAACCCAGGAATTGAACTGGGGTCTCCTATATTGCAGCAGAATCTTTACCAACTGAGCTATCAAGGAAGCCCTCTCGTGGATGGCTGTCATCTATCTGTGTGCTCACATGACCTCTTCTTTGTGCACGTGCTGAGGGAAGGCAAGCAAGCTGTGTGTTTTCTTATAAGGACACTAATGCTATTGCAATACTCCTACTCTCATTTCCAGGTTGTGCTAGTGGTAAAGAATCTGCCTGCCAATTCAGAAGACATAAGAGATGTGGGTTCAGTCCCTGGGTCGGGAAGATCCCTTGAAGGACAGCAAGGCAATCCACTCCAGTATTCTTGCCTAGAGAGTCTCATGGACGGAGGAGCCTGGGAGGTAACGGTCCATAGGGTTGCAAAGAGTCAAACATGACCTAAGCACCTTAGCACCCACTCTCAGACTCTTCTAAATCTAATTATTGCCCAAAGGTTGCATTTCCAAATATCATTATTATTGAGGGTTAGACCTTTCATATATAAAAGGAGACAGGAGCAAAATTCAGTCTTTCATCATAGAGAGGTACTTCTCACTCAAGTGAGACAGATCCATAGGCATATTTTTTAAGTATATATTGTATTAGTCTAGTTTATCTGAGGNCTGGCTGCCAACAGCCCAGCAGAGATGTCGTTGTTTTTCCAAGGTCTAGCCGCCACACTTTGATCTCATGTAGCTTTAGCTAGGAGAAAATGTATCGACACTCTAGCCATTATAACGAAACGGGCATCCAGGGTCTCAGTGGGAAGCTGGCAACAGGAACTAAGCCGGGATTTAGAAACTTTTGGTAATACCTGAGCAAAGAGAGAGAGAGATTGCTTCAACCAAGCAAGTCTTCTTCCAAAACAAGCTGGGAAGATAGAAAAGGGGGACCCCTTTGTCAAATCAGTGACAGCTTAACACAGAAAAGCTTTAGGTAACAGAGACTTTCCAGAAGAAGACAATTCCATGGCCATGCAATCCACATACTCACCGGTACCCAGACTCTGCAGCAGTACTCAGCCCGGGAATGTCTTGTCCAGAGCCGCTCTGTACCACTGCCACCTTGCTCTGTGCCCAACAGAGCTGCCCTGTCCCCATCTCCTCGCCACTTCTCTTGTGCTCTAATTCCATGATGGGCAATCAGTGGGGACTACCAACAAGAGGATCCCAAGGCTAGGGAAAGGGTGAAGGCCAAGAGGGTTATTTCCTCACCTTCCTCCCTGATGGCCATCATGGGCAGGCAGCATTTCTCGTTACAGTTTTGGCAGGTGGCCTCTCTATACGTCAGGGTATAGAGGATACCACTCTCTGTACCACTCGCTCAATGTCAGGGTCCCAGTGAGCTTCTCTCTCCTCATCCCTTCCCTGCCTAGAGGTGGTAACCACTCTCAGTAACTACATTCTCCCTTTNCAGCATTTCTTGTTACAGTTTTGGCAGGTGGCCTCTCTATACGTCAGGGTATAGAGGATACCACTCTCTGTACCACTCGCTCAATGTCAGGGTCCCAGTGAGCTTCTCTCTCCTCATCCCTTCCCTGCCTAGAGGTGGTAACCACTCTCAGTAACTACATTCTCCCTTTTGGTGTCCCTATGCCCTCCTTATACTTTGTAATCAGTCCCTTTATTAACCTCCCTCCAAGTGACCCAATTTCATCTAGAATTTGCTTTCTGCTATGATTCCCCACTGATATAAATAATAAGAACCATATTAAACACTAACTATAAGCTCTGCAAACACTGTGTTGTGTAATCCTCCCAAGAATTCTGGGAAGTGAGAGTTGTTAATCCACTTTACAGATGATGAATCTGAGACCTAGGGAACCGACGACGACGCAACTCGAAAATAGCAAGCCAGGAGTTGAACCCAGGCTGTCTGAATAAAAACTCTGATTTTAACCACTATACTGCTGTGATGATGGTCAAGCTTTACCATGTCCATGACATTCAGCAGGAAAATAAACTATCTTAAGAGACTATTCTTCCCCACTGATACAAATAGCTCAGTAGCTGGTCTACAATGGATGCAAATGATTAGCATTATTGCTGATGATTCTCAGGTCCAAGCAGCCTTTCTTTATTCATCCCTTTCCAATCAGCTAATAAAAGTTCTGAATCAGCGATGTTGACGGGTGCTGGAGCAGGAGTGGNTTCCCCACTGATACAAATAGCTCAGTAGCTGGTCTACAATGGATGCAAATGATTAGCATTATTGCTGATGATTCTCAGGTCCAAGCAGCCTTTCTTTATTCATCCCTTTCCAATCAGCTAATAAAAGTTCTGAATCAGCGATGTTGACGGGTGCTGGAGCAGGAGTGGGAGCAAAAGAAAGCAAGAGAGAGAATGAAAAAGATCTAGACAGGCAGGTCATACTTAAATATCAAGTCATTCCTCGCAAGTCTTTGGTCTTTAATAAGAGGGCAGCAGATGTACAATTTGAGTGTTGACCTTTGAAACGAGAGCAAGCTTTTATAGACAGGATCTCAGCTCTCGTCCAACAGAGGGAGAGGCTTCCGTGCTCCAGAAAATGAAATTTTTGTCTGCCAAATTAGACCAGCCAGTGACCGTTTATCTTTAAACCAGTGGTTCCTACTTAACGCTGTCACAGATCTTTGTAGCCTCACATTTCTTTTTCAAAGCCTTCTTGAATATCTTGCACATAAAGATGACCTTTAGACTCCATTTAGCAAGTTCTTAAATCTATCCCATCCCGCTGGGATTTGGGTTGGAAAAGTGTGAACTTTACTATTAATTTCAGTGAGATCCATCGTCTCAGTTAAGCTTTCTTTGTTAAGGGCAGCAGAACTCAGTTCTGCCAGTGTAAGCAAAGAGAAACTTAAATGAAAAGATGTCAAGGGCTCATGGGCTTGACAGAGACTTGTATGATGTATAGGGACTAGGCTTGGGATGAACAGGGACCAAAGGAGATTCACAATGCTAAGGAAGCAGTGGGGAGAGCTACAGTCTAGATCCTGGAATCTGGCCCCAAAGCCTCCGAGTCCAGGAGAGATTTCTAAGCTATGACACTGTTTGAGATTCGGAATGTACAGAGAAAGTATATGGGGAAGTCAGGTGAGCTTTATCCTCTTTCTCCCCCATCTCCCTATCCCTTTCCACCAACTAGAGTAGAGTGAAGGAGAATCTGACTCCCAGTGGAAAATGTTCACTGGGAACTGCCCTCTCCAGAAGCTGCTACGAATGCCCCCCTCTACCCTTTTGGCCTAAAGGAGAAATCACCTATAGGTTCACCTATATACAGAACTACTTCTCTCCCTGGCTACTGGACCACCAACAACCAAGGCAGGACAGGATGCAGCTTCCTCATCTATCAGAAAGAAATTCTGAAATATATTCTTTCTCAGAAGGTCAATGTGACTGAGTCCAGGTACCCATAGTAATAAGCTCAGTTTTAATGCCATGAAGGATGGCTGGCTATTTTCCATGCCTCATGTCCAAATTCTCTCATAGTACATCCTGGAATCTTCTCCCAATTAAACCACGTGCACTCAAGTTCAGCTTTAAGGGAACCCAAGCTAAGAGATTTTAACCAGGGTTTCTACATAAGGGAAGAAACAAATCCCTAGAAATTGAATTGCAGTGAAGTAAAAGAAATTGATGATGGGCAACCATAAATGACAAGTTCACCACAACCGTTAACAATGATAGCCAAAAAATTGTTTTTAAGGTTATTAGAATAAAAAGGGGACAATTACAGAAGAGGTTCCCCATTGGAGGATTTTATTTTGTTGCTTTATTTCAGCAGAGATGTGTTGAGTAAGATTTTCAAGTTGGGTCATCATGTCTTTTAGAAGTATATCTGTAATAGTTACCTACTGCTGTGTAAAATATTACCCAAACCTTAGTGGCTTCAAACAATAAGCATTTACTATCTCATGGTTTTTAGGAGTCAGCAGCTTAGTTGAATGGTTCTGGCTTGGGTTCTCTCATGAGGTTGCCATCAGGATGTCAACAGGGGCAGCTGTCATTTGAAGGCTTGACTGGGGGGTCCAAGATGACTCACTCACATGTCTGTGGGCAGGAGGCTTCAGTTCCTTACCCCGTGGACTTCCCGGAAGTTTGCTTGAGTTTTCCTATAGCTGTGTGTCCCAAATGAATGATCAAAGGGGAACCTCCAATGTCTTTTATGACCCAGGTTCAGAAGTTACATTACACCTGTAGAATCCCACTGGTTATACAATTAGCTCTATGAAAGTAGAAAAGGTCTATATAAAGATGTGAATATTAGGTGGTGGAAAAGACTGTGGGTCACTTTCAAGGCTGGTTACACAGGACCATTTTTCTTCTAAGGCAATGATTTTCAAAGTTATTTTGAAACTGCCCGATGGATAAACAATTCTACAGAGGAGCAGAGTCAGGGATTCCCATCCCATACCCAGTCGGTCCACAACTGGATGCCTGAGGGCAACAGTTTACTGTGAAGCCGAATTGCTTTGTGAAAATAAGGACCTCAGTACAGTTCATTTCCCTTGTGATGATGATTCTGGCCTGGAGTTTGAGGATAACCAGATCTCCAGGGCTGGAACCAAAACAGGACTTGTACTGGATAGACTTATGTTTGGATAGATGATCTCTCCCCTGCCAATTCTTCCCCTCCTCCTCCATGAGGATCAGATCCTAAACTCCAGCATGAAGTAAACAAAAGAGAAAAAAATTCCTTTGTAAGCCCACCAGAAGCTAGTGAAAACAGAGCCATATGCTGCAGAACCCAATCCGGAAATTCCAGCTTAACATAAAAAATATAAAATACCATCCTCAATGTGCCAGGCTTTTATAAAGAAGATGAGTGACTCTGCCAACCCAAATAAGAGGAAAGGCCAAATGAGCTAAAGCGCCAAGCACATTTCAGAACCACCCCTCCCTTCACCAAATCATAAACCCCGTGTAAGTAAGGTCTGTGGATAAGGGCCTGGGAGACTATCTTAACTGTGAACCTCTTGTTCACCCAGAGCCTAGGGTTCAAAGTGTATGTATGTCATAGAGCAGGGGTCTCCAACCTCCAGGCCAAGGACCCGTACCAGTTTGCACTCTGTTAGGAACCAGGCCCCACAGCAGGAGGTAGGTGGTGAGTGAGCGAAACTTCATCTGCCTCTCCCCATTGCTCCCCATCACTCACATTACTGCCTGAACATCCTCTCGCACCCCAGTCCATGGAAAATTTGTGTTCCACAAAACTAGTCCCCGGTGCCAAAAAGGTTGAGGACAGCTGTCATAGAGTATAACGACCCAGAGCTCAAAGGAAAAATAACACTGTTACCTAAGAATTAGACCTAAAAATAGACTCTACCCAGAGCATTTCTCTTTGTGAGAAGTGGAAATTACAGAGATATGTGGAAAAACATAAATTCATACAGTAGCAAGACAGTGCATTGATTGAGACAGTGGGTCACTGCACTGCAAATCTGTGACACAGCTACACTGCTTCAAGCGACGGGAGGCCAGCCACGAAAAGCACAACAAAGCTCTTTCACAGGAATGTTCATTATGGATGCTTCATTAAAGGATACGTCCCAGAACTGTACACATAAACCTTGATGTTGCGTTATCCGTAACTTTGTCACGTAAACCATACCTGGTGTCAAGAGAGACTGGGAAACTTGGTCTTTATTCCAGTCACGTGCCCAATACAAATAAGAGCTGTTATTACTAAGGAAGAATAATAGAGCAGAAATTAAGAAGAGATCAGAACATGTTGGCAACTTCTGATCAGGGACTTGATTTTCCCTTTATACAGACAGCCTGGTTAAGACGTCTTAGTTCACGTTCCCCTAAAGCAGACCTGGCGACAGTCCCTGTTCTTCCCCTTCCATGTCACCTCAGCTAGCACATGCTTTTTATTTGCCTGCCCTGTGAAGACATGCTCATGAAGGTCAGCTGGCCACAGTAAGGAGTTCAGTTTGATTATACAACAGGAAGCCACCATAGAATTTTAAACATGAGAATAGTATAATAAAACATACCATTTTCACAGGTGACCTTGGTCACTCTATAGAACAGCACACAGTAAGGCAAGCACAAAGCAGGGAGCCCAACTGGGAGGAAACTGCAATACACGAAGGGATCCTAATGGCATCTAGACAAAGGTGGTAGCAATAAAGATGCTGAGATGTGGCTGAACTCAGGTCACAGTGTGGGGCTAGAGCCAACAGTACTACCTGATGTGGGTGTGATAAAATGAGGAGTGTTCAAGAATGCACATGCCACTGAGAGGGACTGAAGGGGGGAGGAGCAAACCAGGGGAGAGGAAAATCCAAGGCCTTTTCTGGATGAGCCAGCAGTACCCAGCAGGCCCCCAGCAGTGCCCAGCAGGTAGGCAGCTGATCCATGAGTCTGGTGTGCAAAAGTCGGCGTGGGGGGCTGTGGCTAGAAATATAGTCTTAGGATTCCTGAGTACATGACAGCATTGAAAACCATGGAACTGGATGAGATCACCCATGGAAGGTGTACATCATAGAAGGAGAAGAAAGAGGAAAGAAAGGTGAAGTGGGGGTGGGGACAAAGTTGTCAGGTGCACCAACATTTGCTGACACAAAAGCAAGGACATGGCTCCTTGGAAAACTCAGTGCCCTCATCTGCAAAATGGGAACATGTCTGGGAAAGTGCATGGGCCACCACACAGCACTTTATAAATGGAAAAAGACAGTCCTTACTTCTGCATCAAAAGGTAAATAATTTGAAGCAACCAATTACCTTGATCCAGTCATAAAATTAAGTTATAAAATTACGTTTTGGTTCAGTTGTGTTTAACATAACTGTTTAGTCCTAGCTTTGTTTCTTGTATCGTGTTTAGGCATAGCCCATGAAACATAAATGTAAAAATTGTTATTAAAAATGTTCATAAAACTTTCTTCATACCTCTCCTTTTATGTAACAAATGACAGCCTTACACACTACAGGAAAAAGAATTTGGAAGATAAACATCTTAAAGAAGAGAAGTGTAATTTTTTTACGTTGAATGCAAGTTATGATATTTAAAAAAATTATCTTCCTGCATATCATGATGAAAAAAAATAAAAAGGAAAATGACTAGCATTTCTTGAGCATTTATCACATATAAGGCACTGTGATAACTACTGCATGCATCATCTCATTCGACTTTTTTCAACTCTAATACGAGGTGGGCTTTAGTGAATGCAGGTCACAGTGGCAGAAACCGAAGCCCAGAGAGCTGGGGTAACTTGTCGAGGTGGACAGTGGTAGAGCTGGTTTGTAAACCTGGATTAAGCTGGCTCTGAAGCCCACACACTTAACCTTTCATTCTACTATTTCATAATTGCCNGCACTGTGATAACTACTGCATGCATCATCTCATTCGACTTTTTTCAACTCTAATACGAGGTGGGCTTTAGTCAATGCAGGTCACAGTGGCAGAAACTGAAGCCCAGAGAGCTGGGGTAACTTGTCGAGTTGGACAGTGGTAGAGCTGGTTTGTAAACCTGGATTAAGCTGGTTCTGAAGCCCACACACTTAACCTTTCATTCTACTATTTCATAATTGTAATCTAGGCTGCTTCAACACTGTGCTGATTTCCTATTGCTGCTGTAACAAATCACCACAAACTTAGAGACTTAACACTAATTTATTATCTCACCGTTTTATAGATCAGAGGGCTTCCCTTGTGGCTCAGATGGTAAAGAATCTGCCTGCAATGTGGGAGACCTGGGTTTGATCATTGGGTTGGGGAGATCCCCTAGAGAAGGGAAATGCTACCCACTCCAGTATTCTGGCCTGGAGAATTCCAAGGACTGTATAGTCCAAGGGGAGGCAAAAAGTCAGACTCGACTCAATGACTTTCACTCTATAGGTTCACAGGTCAAAAAATGGGTCTTATGGGCTAAAATTAAAGTGTCAGCAGGGCTGCTTTCTTTCTGGAGGCTGTAGGAGAGAATCCATCCCCTGCCTTTCCCTGCTTCTAGAATCTGCCCACAGTCCTTGGCTCATGGTCCTGTCCAGTCATTAAATTTCTCTGGCCTCTGCTTCCGTCATCACACCTCTTTCCCTGACTCTAACACTCCTGCCTCACTCTTACAGTGATGCTTATGATTACGTTGTGCCCACTGGGATAAACCAGAATTATTTCTCCATCTTAAGAAGAAAGAGAAGTCGCTCAGTCATGTCAGACTCTTTGCAACCCCATGGACTGTAGCTGACCAGGCTCCTCCATCCATGGGATTTTCCAGACAAGAATACTGGAGTGGGTTGCCATTGCCTTCTCCAGGGAATCTTCCCCATCCAGCTCAAGATCCTTAGTTTAATCACACCTGCAAAATCCCTTCATCATCTGTGTGTGCTCAGTTGCTCAGTCATGTCTGACTCTTCGTGACCACTTGGACTGTAGCCCACCATGCTGCTCTGCCAATGGGACTTCCCAGACAATGCTGGGGCGGGTTGCAATTTCCAGATCTTCGCAACCCAGGGATTGAACCTGTGTCCCCTGCATCTCTTGCATTGGCAGGTGGGTTCTGGACTACTGCAGTTGTCAGGTAGGGTAACACATCCATGGGTCCCAGAGATCAACATGGGCATGTTTGGAGGTCCTCATTCTGTCGATCCCACCATCTAACTACACTTTCATGGTCACATCCTGCCATTTTTAGAGGAAGTTGTGATGAAGCATTTCGAGGTCTTTGCCTAGTGACAGGCTCCCTTTTGGGGCCTTTGCTGACTTGGATCTGTTATTATTTAGACATAGGAAACCTGGTCCTTGATGGGTTCCTCTGCCTCTCCATGGCCTGGTCCCTCCTATTCATTTCCCTTCCTCAGGGTGGGCACTGAAACACAGGGGAAATGTGGGAGAATGGGTGCCCCTTCAATGTACAATCTGGAGACTGGATTGGTCTCATACATAAACAACTTCCTTATTCCATTCCTTCTTCCTGAGGAGGGCAAGGGGAGGAAGAATGCAGAGGAGCCTGTTTGTGTCATGGCATCCAAGGCCCTTTGTGGTATGACTCTGATTTTTTAACCACTACCTCCTTCATCCCTAATAAAATGACCCTGCCAGCTCCTCACAGGCCCTGCCCTTTCACACCTCACTGCCATTGCACACATACCCATCCCTTAAATGTCCCCAGGCTTCTTGGCTGGATGAGAACTGACTTATCTTTGAAAATAGCCTATGTATCACATCCTTCAGGAAACCTATATTGATTCTTCTCATCAGGATTAATGGGACTGTCCTCTGGGTTCCCTAACAGTGTGTTTATAACCTTTTATATGCACGGATCCTTCAGCTGCAAATGTCTAAGCTCAACTTAATTTAGGGAGATTTGGGGAACTTACTGACTCATGTATCTGACATTTAGGAGTGGGATGAGCTTCAAGCATGGCTGGATCCAGACTAACACTGTCAGTTTCATTAGGTACCTCCATCCTTCTTTCTACATCTCCCCATGCCTTAGTTCTGTCATTTTCTGCACTGCCTCTTCTATGTACCTTGGACAATGACTGCCATCTATACATAACCCCAGTGGGAAATATGACCTGGACTCTCAACACGCAAATGTCACTCCCAGGAAGGCATCACTGTCCCTGCTGCTCCCCTGCCCATCACTGGGGAGGATAAAGTTCTCTGTCCTTCACCAGACAGCCTGGGCCAGGGACCTGACCCAGCACTGAGGAGCCAGGGCACTTCAGATTAGCTTCAGGANGTCACTCCCAGGAAGGCATCACTGTCCCTGCTGCTCCCCTGCCCATCACTGGGGAGGATAAAGTTCTCTGTCCTTCACCAGACAGCCTGGGCCAGGGACCTGACCCAGCACTGAGGAGCCAGGGCACTTCAGGTTAGCTTCAGGAGGACTCACAACATGGAGGAGGAGATCCCCAAAGAACCAAGCTCAACAGCCCAACCTGACACTTGCCGCACAGCCCGACACTTGCCGCAGCCCTCCGCAGCCTGGGGTGGCTCTCCCTCTCGCTATTTTTCCTTTATCTGTTGATACCCTTAGCTATTACTAATTACCTCTTTGATTCTATTATTTGAACACATACTTTTCTCTCAATGAACAGATTTTTACCAAATGCCTACTGTGTGCCCAATGCTGTGCTGGGCGTGTTATCAGACTCCTTTCCTCACAACTGCCCTGCAGGCTGAGAGCTCTCATCACCCCAGCTTCACAGCTGGAGGAAGTGAGACTCAGAGACACCATGTGACACAAGGCTGGGGTAAATTAAAGGTAGAATTTGAACCAAAGACTATTTGACAATAAAGACTAGAGTCTCCCTGCTCCCCTGAAGAGGCGTGGTGAGGGCAGGGTTGACTGAGTCTTAGTCACCTTTGTACCTTCTTCAGCATTGAGCCCGGGAGAAGGCAATGGCACCCCACTCCAGTACTCTTACCTGGAAAATCCCATGGATGGAGGAGCCTGGTGGGCTGCAGTCCATGGGGTCGCTAAGAGTCAGACACGACTGAGCGACTTCACTTTCACTTTTTACTTTCATGCATTGGAGAAGAAAATGGCAACCCACTCCAATTTTCTTGCCTGGAGAATCCCAGAGACGGGGGAGCCTGGTGGGCTGCCATCTATTGGGTCGCACAGAGTCGGACATGACTGAAGCAACTTAGCAGNACGACTGAGCGACTTCACTTTCACTTTTTACTTTCATGCATTGGAGAAGGAAATGGCAACCCACTCCAATTTTCTTGCCTGGAGAATCCCAGAGATGGGGGAGCCTGGTGGGCTGCCATCTATTGGGTCGCACAGAGTCAGACATGACTGAAGCAACTTAGTAGCAGCAGCAGCAGCAGTAGCATTGAGCCCATGGCCAGGCACCCAGCAGGGTACAATAACTGTTAGAAAATAAAGAGCTGTCACTCCTCGGGGAGACATGATGCTTCTCTCCTGAGATGTTCAGAAAGGAGTTGGAGGTAACTTGGTGAAACCCCCACCCCCCAAGACCAACTTACAGAGTGACAAGCGATGGGGAATGAAGAGGGTATAAAGGCTATGTCTCGATTTCGCTGAGACTATCTCACTTATTTGGAGGAACATAATGGTAAGGATTGAGGCAGACTCCCCTTATTCATAGGTTGAAATCTTAGCCCCAGGTATCTCAGAATGTACCCGTATTTGCAGAGACAGTCCAGTTAAACGGAGGTCATGTGGGTGGGGCTAGTCCATGTGACTGGTGTTCTTATAGAAAGTGAAAATGTAGACACAGAGATGTCTTTAGAGGGAAGAAGATGTAAAGTGGCATAGGGAGGGACTTCCCTGGTGGTCCACTGGTTAGGATTCCACTTTCCAGTGCAGGAAGCATGGGTTGGATCACTGGTCGGGGACTAAGATCCTACATGCCACAGATGGGATGGAAAGAAAGGAAGAGACACAGGGAGAAGATGGCCATCTGTAAGTCAAGGAGAGGCCTGGGGCAGATCACCCCTCAAAGCCAACCCTGTAGATACCTTGATCTTGAACTTCCAGCCGCCAGACAATAAATTCCTGTCCTTTAAGGCACCCAATCTGTGGTACTTTGTTATGGCAAAGTGATCTAGGAAACTATATACACAGACTGATGACACTGTGCCTAAACACACACACACACACACACACACACACACACACACACACTTTTTTCATTTAAAAGAAAAAGTCCCTAGTGAAACAATGAAACAATAATGGACACAACAAATAAATCAAATTTCATTTATCGTCATCACACTCTCTCCCAGCATCATTAAATGGGCCCCATTTAAAGGAAGTAAAAAATAAAACAAAAACTTTCTAGTCTCCCAGCTTCTACATAAAAGGTTCACTCAGGGGAAACCACCATATGAAATCCAATTTTATCTGGGTTTTCCTTGGAAACAGCCTCGCCGGAATGAAGCAGTAGAGCACGAAGGAAAGAAAGACCGTCTGGAACCCATTTGTGTGCAGCTGCCCAGGAGGGAGCCCAGGCAGGGGGCCAGNCAGGGGAAACCACCATATGAAATCCAATTTTATCTGGGTTTTCCTTGGAAACAGCCTCGCCGGAATGAAGCAGTAGAGCACGAAGGAAAGAAAGACCGTCTGGAACCCATTTGTGTGCAGCTGCCCAGGAGGGAGCCCAGGCAGGGGGCCAGGATTTGCAGAGGCAGAGAAAGCCCACAAAGGCCACCAAGCACTCAGTTTGCTCAGGATAAGGGTTTTCCCAGAAGTGGCACTTTTGGTGCTAAAACCTGGCCTGTCTTGTGCAAAGGGGAGGGTTAGTTGCCTCCCAGTTCTTTGCAGGACAGTGTGGCAGCTCTGGGAAGAAGCTCTGGAGTCAGCTGGCCTGTTCTGGGACCCCAACACCTTGTTTCACAGCAGCGCAAACTCTCCAACATGTCTGAGCCTCCGTTTTCCTGAGCTGTAGGGTGGAGATGGTAACAGTTGCCTAGTAGAGGTAGTCAGAGACAAGGCAGTAGCCCCTGGCTGTGCCCACGGTGAACAGGTCTGTCTGAGCTTGTGCTCACCTTAAGGGCCTGCACCCCTTTCATCCAAAGCCAAGCATCCTTCTGCTTTAGACGCCAGGCTTTGCATGCTGCAGCAACCTGCTCAGCCAGGACAGAAGCACAGGCTAGAATGACAGAGGGCTTCAAAGTCCCTTTTGAACCTTCCACCAACCAGGTTCAAAAGCAGTGAATAAGTGCTCCAGGCCCCCTGCCTCTCATGGGCTATGTTCTGGAAGCATTTCTGTGCTTCTCAGAGGCCCCACTGTAATTTGGCCCTGGGGTTTAGAGCAACACACTTGAGAAACCCCTTTGTCCTGGCCTGGTCTCCTCCAAGTTACTCTCCGCACACCCTACCCTTACACACGCTGTTGGAGATCACCTCTTAAAAAAAAAAAAAATTCCACTGCACCCAAATCCTTGCCTTAGGTTCTGCTTTCAAGGGACCCCAAACTTAGAATGATGAAAAATCACGAGAAGGCTTAGCAAATGCAAGTAGGCCTTTTAAAATACTCATGGATATTATTATTCATCTGAGGTCTAGAGTTGATGAGTGCTGGGCAATCTTGCTTGAAGGTGGGCTCTCTCAGGGGCCTGGCTGTTTTCCACAGGGCTAGGTATTCTTCCAGTGACAGGCTTAAATACAGACTGACTGCTCCTATAGACTGTTGTCACTCCAGTAAGACAAAATGTGTTCAAAATGGAAATGCCTGGTAGAGCTCAAAGTATTTTATCAGGTCAGATGAGAAACGTCTTCCCTTCCAACTGTACAGAGTTGTAAGCTTGTAAAATTACAAAACTGTCCCATTGGTTTTTACATCCTCGGTGTGAGGCTGAGGGAAGGAAAAAAAATAATAAAGTCTATATAACAGCTGGACACAAGAGTATGCCACTTCCAGTGGACAGAAGGATTTTTACTGTACCTTTCCAATGCCCGTTTAGCTTTTTATACAAATAGCTATAGGCAAGCAACCTTAAAACAGAAAACATTCCTAAAATTTGCAATGAGACAAGCCTTTTGACATTAACTAAAGACTGAAATACGCGAGTTGAAAGTGACTCCAGGGTGTTCGGAAATCTTGCTACTGTAGCTCTGAAATCAGACAGAATTCAAAGGATGGTTTTCCACAAAAGGCAATTTGAATATCAACCAGTTACCATAAGTACTTCCATCCAGTGTGTCTCCTGATGCAGAGTCAAGAGTGTTTTAAGTTCAAGCACTTGAACTGAGGCTTGATTTCTCTTAGCTATTGAATGATGACATCTGCCTAGGCTCTCCAGCCATCAGTGAAAAGCCAACTTGAAAAGGGGCTGCCAGGGACTCAAGGGGTCAGAGACCAAGGGGCTTCACCTCTGAGAACCTCTTACTTCCAGATGTCATGAAACAGATGGAGGGAAAATCTGTAGAAAGCCAAGGACCCTTACAACAGTACTTTTCAAACTTTTGTGTAGATTTGAATACCATAGAGAATCTTTAAGAATGCAGGTTCTGATCCAAGGGGGCTGGGAAAGGACCTGGGAGTCTGAATTCCTAAGCAGCTCCTGAGGAGATACAGATGGCTGTCTGACTGCACTTTGAGTAGTAACATGTTCAAGACAAAAGACTGTATAACTGACTCCCTGTAGTCAAGATGTTGAGGCCGGTGGAAGTTTGGTTCCCCTGCTAGAAGCTTGTTCAAGTTGTCAAATTGCCACTCAAGGTGTGTAAGAGAGGGAGGGGTTGGAGAGAGAGAAAGAGAGAGAGGGAGAGAGACTGTATGTAACTATTTTTCCTTTAGCAAAATCAGAGAACAGAGCTAATTTCTCCTGTTAATATTATGGTTTCTCTACTGAGGCGTGCTTTCATAAGATAAACACATTCTTAGTGACCGTTTCCTAAGTAAACTGTCAGTACCCAGCCTCTGTTAGCAAGAGAAGCAGGGAGTGTTGGTTCTGGAAGGACCCTTAGAGATTAATTTCTTCAATTCCCCCAATTTATCCCAAATATAAGGCCTAAAAAGCAAACTTCAGGACAATCAGATGACTGAGCAAAGTCTTTCAAAGGAAATCATTCATTACAAGAGGAATCTCAGCCTACACATCTTGGAGAATAAATACAGACCATTTTTATGCTTGCAATTGCTGCTCCCGCCAGTGCTCCATGAACACCCCTGCCCCCAGATGACCCTACTGCCTTAAGTGATTAAAGAGTCCTTAAATAACTTTTAATCTCATTCTGTAACTTTGCCATCACTTCTGATTATTACATCAGTCTCACTTTGCATCTTAAGGTTTTTCCTACTCACTGTAAAGCTTGATCTGGCATTTGACTTAGAGACTTGCCTGCTCTTTCCCAGAGGGCACAAAGAGTGGTCCGGCAGGAGGAGGGAGTCTTTGTGCATGGGCAGGGAGGTTGTTCTCCCCTTTCCCACAGTCCATGGGTGATGAGGAGGGAGGAAGAAACAGATTTCCTTTGCCTTCCCATCCTGGCAGAGGTTGTGGTCCTTTGCTTCACTGCTGTTTCTGGGTTTTCTGTAGGGCAATTCTGAAAGCTCATTCTTGGGGAAGTGTCTTGATGGACGTTTTAAAACATGGGCACAGGTTTGAGAGCTTATACTTTCATTATACTTTTGTTAGCTTATGTGTGTGTGTTAGTTATTCAGTCGTGTCTGACTGTTTGTGTGCCACCCTATGGACTGTAGCCTGCCAGGCTCCTCTGTCCATGGAATTCTCCAGGCAAGAATACTGGAGTGGATAGCCATTCCCTTTTCCAGGGGAATCTTCCTGACCCAGGGATGAAACATGAGTTCCCTCATTACAGGCAAATTCTTTATCATCTGAGCCACCAGGGAAGCCCTTGTTAGCTTATTCTTTAGTCTATATTTTAAAACATGGACCAGTGTGAGTGATTTATTTCTCATGAACAGAATGCTGGGCTAGGGTAGAAAAGGGATCTAAATTCCCTCTGGCTCTGTCTCGGGGGCATTGACCCAGGAACTCATCACTATGTTAGAGGAAGGCCTGTAGCTGCTGGAAAAGCCATGTGCAGGTGGACCAGATGACAGCCCCTGTGAAGGCCCCCGCCAGCAGCCAGTGCACACAGTCAGGCAAGTCAGCCAGGATCCCCCGGGGATGCCTGCCCCAGCCTTGGAGCCCTCTTTGTTGAGAATGAGTAGATCAGAGATGAGCTATCCTTGTTGAAAACTGCACAAACCATAGATTGGTGAGCAAAATAAATTCTGTTGTTTTCTTAAGGTCTCCAGTGCTGTTTATACAACACAGAAAACCACAGCAATAATCTTTGGAATGCCCAGTGGAGATCTCTCTGTTCTGCAGATGTCCGGCACAGGCAATCTGGTTCGGGCTCAATTTCCTCCTTTAGCATATTTGCTTCATAGCTTCTTGCTGAGAGATCCCTGTGCCCAGAGGGTGACCCTCCTGGTGGGACCAGGTCAGCTACTGTCACTGATACCACTGGCCCATGGATCTAAGAAGGTATGGGCTGCTTTAACAAAGTCCTGTAGACTTGATAAATTAAAAACAGTAGAAATTTATTTCTCGCAGTTCTGGGGGCTGGAAGTCCCAAGATCAGAATGTCAGCATGGTCCAGTGATGACCCTCCTCCAGGTCACAGACATCTTATGGTACCCTCACATAGCGGAAGGGACAAGGAAGATCTTGGAGTCTCTTCTACAAGGATATTAATCTCATTCAAGAAGGCTCCACCCTCATGATCTAATCACTCCAGAGGCCACCACCTCCTAATACCATTATCATCTTGAGAGATAGAATTTCATTGTATAAATTTGGGAGAGATATAAACATTCTGGCCAGAACACCACAAGAGGACATTTCCTTGCTAAAGCCCCAAAGTGGAGCCCACAGGGACTCCATCCTTCTCCTAACAGTCACTGTGTCTCTTCTTGCATCTTCTTCCTGCCCCTTTCTTCACGTCCAGAAGCTCCTGGGCTGGAAAGTGACAATTCCTGGCCGAAGAGACCATCAGCAGTCTCCAGCATTTCCATCCTGTTAATCTTGTAAGAGGTGGAGGGAGCAAAATGGAACATGGTTGCTGTTGCCCACTCTGCTTTGGTTCCCACAGCTTTCTATCTCCTTTTCTCTTCTTTTCTATCCACGGTAGGATCAGAGAGAAAGTCCTGATGATAATGGGAATTCTGCCAAAATGTCACTACCTATAAGCTCTGCAGGGAAGTGGCTGGTCCCAGCAGCTGATGGTTTTAGAATGTGGACTGAGGTACACTTAACACCATGGCTGTCATGTATGACTATGCAGGTTGAACACAACTCTAGAGCAGAGTCTATAAAGAGTCTATAAAATTTCACTGACTCAAACTAAATAATAAATATTTTAGGTTGTGCAGACCACATAGACAGTCTCAGATACACAGACTGCTGTTGTAGTACAAAAGTAGCTACAAACAATATGTAAATGAGTGGGTATAGCCATGTTTCAATAAAATTCTATTTATTAAAAGAGATAATGAGCAAATTTGGCCCAAGGTCACAGTTCACCTCCTTCCCTCTAGAAGCTTCAATTCATAAAATGTAACATACATAGTCCTAACCAAGCCAGCTTTTCCACTCTACTCTTTCACCTTCATCAGGAGGCTAATTTCTCTTCACTTGCTTCCAGTAGAGTGGTATCATCTGAATAGCTAAGATTGTTGATATTTCTCCCAACAGTTTTGATTCTAGCTCATGCATCATCCAGCCTGGCATTTTGCATGAAGTACTCTGCATATAAGTTCAATAAGCAAGGTGACAATGTACAGCCTTGAGGTACTCTTTCCTAATTTGCAACCAGTCTGTTGTTCCATATCCAGTTCTAACTGTTGCTTCTTGACCTGAGTACAGGTTTTTCAGGAGACAGGTAAGGTGGTCTGGTGCTCCCATTTAAGAATTTTCCACAGTTTGTTGTGATCCACATAGTCAAAGACTTTAGCGTAGTCAATAAAGCAGATGTTTCTCTGGAACCCCTTTGCTTTCTCCATGATCCAACAAATGCTGGCAATTTGATGTCTAGTTCTGTCTCTTCAAAACCCAGCTTATATTAATACATTTGGAAATTCTCAGTTCACATACTGCTGAATCCTAGCTTGAATGATTTTGAGCATAATCTTGCTAGCATATAAAATGAGTGCAATTGTACAGTAGTTTGAACATTCTTTGGCATTGCCCTTCTTTGGGATTAGAATGAAAATTGACCTTTTTCAGTCCTGTGATCNTCCAACAAATGCTGGCAATTTGATGTCTAGTTCTGTCTCTTCAAAACCCAGCTTATATTAATACATCTGGAAATTCTCAGTTCACATACTGCTGAATCCTAGCTTGAATGATTTTGAGCATAATCTTGCTAGCATATAAAATGAGTGCAATTGTACAGTAGTTTGAACATTCTTTGGCATTGCCCTTCTTTGGGATTAGAATGAAAACTGACCTTTTTCAGTCCTGTGATCACTGCTGAGTTTTCCAAATTTGCTGGCATATTGAGTGCCACACTTTAACAGCATCATCTTTTAGGATTTGAAATAGCTCAACTGGAATTTTATCACCTCCACTAGCTTTGTTTATAGTAAGGCTTCCTAAGGCTCATTTGACTTCACACTCCGTAATGTGTGGCTCTAGGTAAAGTGACCATGTGATTGTAGTTATCTGGGTCATTAAGACCTTTTTTGCATAGTTCTTCTGTGTATTCTTGCCACCTCTTCTTAATCCCTTCTGCTTATGTTACATTCTTACCAATACCATCTTTTATTGTACCCATCCTTGCATGAAATGTTCCCTTGATAGCTCCAATTTTCTTGAAGAGATTGCTAGTCTCTCCCATTCTATTGTTTTCCTCTACTTCTTTGCCTTGTTAATTGAAGAAGTCCTTCTTATCTCTCCTTGCTAGTCACTGGAACTCTGCATTCAGCTGGGTACATCTTCCCAGCTATTTGTAAAACCTACTCAGACAATCACTTTGCCTTCTTGAATTTCTTTTTCTTTGAGGTGGTTTTGGTCACTGCCAGCTTCTTCAGCATCAGTGGTTGTGGCATAGACTTGGATTACTGTGATGTTGAATGGTTTGCCTTAGAAATGACCTGAGATCATTCTGTCACAATTTTAGGATAACAGGAACAATTCCAACAAGGACTTAAAACCATCCAAGTGGAGTGGTATTCAAGGAGGCAGGAGAATTGTCTGTGATGAGTCTGATATCTTCTCTTTAGGGAAACTTCTTGGGCACTTTCCTTTTTATTTCATTGAAAAGAAGCCTTTTGTATACCCATTGTGCATCAGGCATTGTGCTGGGGGCTGAGAATGTAACAGAAAACAGTCAGACACAGCCCTGGTTTTTAAGGAACTTGCAGAACTGTGGGGAAGACAGACTTTGAACAAGTCATTATAAGTGGGACAAGTCTGACAAACAGGGAAGCTCAGAACAATGGGACCTTGCTGAGGGGAGAGGCAAGGCCATCTGATGCATCAGCAGGAATCTGGGGTCTAAAGGATGAGGAATTAGTCAGGCAGAGCTGGGGGACAAATGTTGCAGGCAGAGGGACCAACCTTCATGCCGTGGACAGCCTGTAGTGCCCTTAATCCATGGCTACGTTTCTCTCTATGACTTTCCCAGTGGTCATGTATGAATGTGAGAGCTGAACCATAAAGAAGGCTGAACACTGAAGAATCAATGCTCTCGAACTGTGGTGGTAGAAAAGACTCTTGAGAGTCCCTTGTACAGCAAGAAGATCAAACCAGTCAATCCTAAAGGAAATCAACCCTGAATATTCATTGGAAGAACTGATGGTGAAGCTGAAATTCCAATACTTTGGCCACCTAATTTGAAGAGCTGACTCTTTGGAAAAGACCCTGATGCTGGAAAAGATTGAAGACAGGAGAAGAAGGGGACAACAGAAGATGAGATGCTTGGATAGCAACACTGACTCAATGGATGTGAATTTGCACAAACTCCAGGAGAAAGTAAAGGACAGCCTGGCATGCTGCAGTCCACGGGGTCACAAAGAATCAGACATGACTGAGCAACTGAACAACGATGAGGTGCCTCTCTGGCCTTTGACCTTCTAAAGACAATCAAGGCGAATACTGTGGGACTTCCCTGGTGGTTCAGTGGCTAAGACTCTGTGCTCCCAATGCAGGGCCCCTTGGTCGGGGAACTAGATTCCTCATGCCGCAATGAAGAGTTCACATGCCACAACTCAAGATCCCGAATGCCACAACTAAGACCTGGCACAGGCAAGTAAATAAATATATATTTTTTAAAATATCAGTATTGTAACCTAGTGTATCTCACTAGTCTATATATCTGTACTACTCCGTGACAGTTTTCCAATGTTGGAACTATTTTGATGACTGGAAAGTCAACAGATTTCAAATAAAATCTGAGTTTCTGGCTTCTCAAAATAAAATTCTGGCTGGATCTGACTCCTGCACAGTGGTAACTAGCTTAGAGCCACTGGTAGCTGTCTTCTTAGATAGGACGCTTGCTCCCCATTTTGTCCCACTCACCATTACTCCCAGTTGCCTCACATCAGGTCAGATGAACTCATTTATATTATCTGCCCAACTGCCCAGACATTTGAGTTTGTGGTTATCTAAGCCAGGCAAGTGTTATGCCACAAAGAGATGCGGATTCAAAATGGTAAGAAAGGAGTTATTTCTGGGGATCCCAGTCTCCAAAAATAAATGTGCACTGTGATAGAGATTATTGCAGTCACCATTGCCCAGTCTGCTATGTGCCCCAGGTTACAACAAGAGAGAAAATCAATTCTCAGACCCCTTGCAGAAGCCCTACTGGACAGCAAGGAAAATCTCTGGAGAGAGGGGCTGAGTTGGAGACAGGCTCCAAAGGATGCTTTTTTTCCCCAGTCAAATCAGGGCTCTTCCTCTCCAGAAGATCATTGCAATGTTTGGAGGCTATTCTCCAGGGAGGAGTTTGTCAAAGTCAGGGCCAAAGGACAATTCAAGATCTAAACCAGGCTGATAAGTGTTTCAGGAACAAACAACCTGAATGTTAGAGAAATGAGTTGTCTTAGGTGCATTTTCCCACAGGTGGACCCTGAGTGAAGGGACTGATCAGGGGTGTGCTTGCTCCCGGGATGCCATGTTTAAGGGGGCTTGGCAGGTGGAGAATCAGGGAAGTGCATGAGCCTGCAAGTTGGGGCACAGTCTCCTGGCGGTAGCTTCGGGCAGGTCGTGGAGGGAAGTTCTAAGCTCTAAAATAGCCTTGAGCTGTGGACCAGGGCTGCCCTGGAAAAAATAAATTGCAAGGCCCTTTCTGCTTTGTTTGTGGACACATTAGGTCCTGTAGCTAGACAGGAGTCCTCTGTAGAAGAGCCACAAGTGCCATTAGCAACCAGGGCTGGGTAGGAAACAGGAACCAGGGCTCTCGGGGGATCTAGGTCGAGCCTGCCATCATCTGCTACTTGCAATGTCAAATGGTTTACAGAGTGAAAAATGTTTCTTCTCTGTAGAACTTTTCAATGCCTTAATGTGCTCACTATCATCTCTGTGGAAAAGAATACACATACACACACACACACACACACACACACACACACACATATGCATGTGAGCTTCTCTGGTGGCTCAGTGGTAAAGAATCCACCTTCAATGCAGAAGACATGGGTTCAATTCCTGGGTTGGTAAGATCCCCTGGAGAAAGAAATGACCCACTCCAGTATGCTTGCCTGGGAAATCCTATGAACAGAAGAGCCTGGTGGGCTACAGTCCACACGGTCACAAAAGAGTCAGACCTGACTTAGCAACTAAACAACAATTCAACTCCTGAACCCATCTGACTATGAGACTTTTTTTTTTTTTTTTCCTAGAATTCCTGTATGTCTCAGCTGAGGCAAATACTACTCTTTGGGACTTATACAGTACAGAAAGGAAAGAAGGAAAGGGTTTTTCTTGGCCTCAACTGAACACTGTCTTACAGTCTTTGCAAAATCAAGGGAGCATCCCCCACCCACCTTGACCTCTCAGTCCCACCCTGGATGCTGAGTGCCAGGTGTCCACAGAAGTCAGGCCCACAGAGTCAGTCTCCTCCAGGGCCTTCTGATGGCCTTCCAAGGATAGCCCTTTCAAACTTCTTCCCATTCTTGGAGACCACAGCATGCTTCCCTGGCTTCTAGAGTCAACATTCTTGACCAACCTTTCATGTGAACATCAACTCAACTCTCCACCTTCATCTGTCACTCCTGCATTCTGAGCCTCCAAAGGCCCCACAAGATTCTCTCTTCTGAATTAATGACATTTGTAAACTAAATCTGTCACAGCAAGTTGGAACCTGGTGCTCCTGTTTTGCTTCTGCAGTATTTCTGACTTTATGTGATCAGATTTGAATCTGCCAGACCAGGCTGGGAGCTCTAGGACCACTGCCATCTTTATTCTCACCAATCCACAAGTTATTCAGACCAGCAGAGGAACTGGGGAGAGGAACCAGTGAGGACCCAGATATGAACTGCCCTTTGCTCTATGAACCGTAACCCTGGCCATCCTCCCATGCCTGCCCCTGAATAGGGGTACTCTGTCTTCTTTTTATCTAGGAATGAGCCGTATTCCTCCTTGCTTATGCAATATGGCAAATGGCATTCAAGAAATAACCCCTAGTCTTCTTATCAAGGAAATAACTTCAAAGAGCCAGTTTGCCAAGATCCTATGAAATTAAATACTGGAAATTTGTCTCAGAAGCAGAACTATATATCTACTCCCCTGAGTACTTCAGAGATTCTCCTTTATCAAATGTAACCACTAGAAGACCAAACAAAGGTCTAGGTTAACTTAAAATCTTGGATTTCTTTCTTGGAAGTATTAAATTCATTTCTTCATTTTCTAAAAATGTTGAGGCCAGGAGGCTCAGAGATAAATAAATGTACAGTCTAAAACAGTAATTTTACTAATATACAATCTTTTATAGGTTTGTCATCTATATTTTCCTTGTTTTCAATTGCCAATTACTCACCCATGGATTCTGGGGAAAAAAATACACATTATTTTTTATAAAGAGATGGAATATATTAAATAAAATTTAAATTTCCCTTAGAAAAGAAATAACCCTGAGTCTAAAGCCCACCCAGAGGAAATGCTGCTCTGGCAGGGAGTAACTTCTGGATAGGTCCCTACGTTATATTCACTGAGGTCCTGCGTGCCAGCCACAAAGCTGGAGTGAGACCAGCACTCCTGTTGTCAGCTCACTGCTGCCGTTTGATTTCTGCCTCTAACTCTTACTGGGTGTGGACCTGGGGCAAGGCAGTTCAGCCTGAGCCTCAGACGCCGGACCTGTAAAATGGGTACAATAAACAGTTTTTTTTCATTAAGGTGAATTACAGATGAAAGGCACTTACGGCATGTAGTTCTGCACCTGAGCCATAGTAAGTGCTCCACAGATGTCTCCCTCTGTACAATAATAATAATAAAAGTCAGCAGATACTGGAATTCAGCCTTTATCCACTTTACGATTGTCCTGCAATGCATGCTGGGAAACATTCTCCCAGGAACCCTTTATTTTCCCTGTTTGCTTTCCTTCCTCATCTCCTTCCCTCTCATTCCCTTCCAATCTACCCCTGTTTACTGCAAGTTTATAAATCCTTTGGAGTGCTCTGAAAACACAGATCCTTGACCCCAACCTAGAAATTCACTGGGTCTAGAGACAGGCTCTGGGATCTGTATCTGTATCCCACCACCTCAGATCATTCTGTTGTGGGTGGTACAGGAACTGCTGGGTGCTGATCACTGTGTAAGAAGAGCTTGGGGCATGGGGGAAGGCTGGTTTGTAGTGCATGCTGCAAACACTCCCACGGTGGCCAGTGTCAGCCATCCACGTGATACAGCTGAACACAGAGTTGAGGAAAGATGTTCAGGAACACACTACTACATAATACTGCAGATAACGAGAGCAGTACAGCCCCATGAACAAGAAGGGCCACAAGAAGTAACTGATTAGGAAGCAATGAGTACTGAGTATTTATCACCTTGGTTTTTAACATAACTCATTTTGTCATAAGTTTACATCATTTCATATTGAATGTCTGTGCTTAACAATCAGCTCACAGTCTCTGAAAATTTACCAATTGATTCTTGCAAGTAGGGACAAGCCAATCCAGCACAGTGGATACAGGGACCAGAGCTGAAGAGCCCCACCTGCAAGAATTGAAGAACTCCACCTGCAGAACATTCTGGTCCCACTTTCCCTAACAAAATATGTACACTTGCAAATTCCACCCCCTCCCCCAAATTCTTGTAGAATTTAAAGATATCCCAAAGCCTAGCATGGATTTTAGAGGGATCCTTGTTCCCCACCCCTGATTCCTCCTGTGCTCTGAGCATCTTGAGGGCTGGTGAGAGGAGGGAGGGATTTCACAGCTCTGTCCCTTTTCCTATCTTCAGTTTCGGTCACCCTTGCCTCAGGTCTCAAAGTGATGAAGGGAACCACCTCAACAGGCTTCGAGAAGCTCTGTGTCCCTGTCAGCTTCAAGCTCTTAATCTCCCTCTGGAGCTACTGGGCCCACCCGGCTGGTACTATCTTATCAGACACCGGTGACAGCCACAGCAAGTCAAGAGAGGAAACAGAGGTGTCTTATCTCCAGTCCTTGCATCCGGCAGGAAGGCGAGCTGTTCTCTCTCCGAGGGCGGAGGGCACAGCCTCATATCACTGCATGGGCAACATGAGAGATCAAGTAACTGCCCTCAGCGGACTTGAAGCCTTAGAGTGTCACAGGTACCTAGAGGCACAGGAACTATGAGAAGCAAACAGGTAACGATGCTCCATGCTTGGGAACTATTAGCATGCTACATCTGGGTAAGATGGATGCAGCTGTCACCCTCTTCATGTAGAAGAGGAACCAGAGGCTCAGAAAACTGACCGGCTTCTGGTAGCACACACAGCGGTTGAGCCAGGATGCAAAGGCGTATTTGTTTGACTTCAGGATCAGGCTCTTCACTTTTCTGCCATGGTCCTGATGTTTAATCCTCCCCAGAGCTGTTGTCCCCATTTTACAGATGAGGAGAGAGTACCATCACTTAACCACTCAGAGCCTCAGGAGAGGCAGCCAGGACTCTGTAAGCCTCTCTCCAGCCCTAATGACTTTCTAGTGTGGAGTTTGCAGCCTTTATAAGACTGCATTTCTGGGAGGCTGGAAGGAATAGGAAGAGGAAGGGAGGGATGTAGGCAAGGTGCTGGGGCTGGAGAAAAATCACGTAGAAGAGCAGCACGGGTGTGAGCAGTGGTAGGCACACTTGGCAGGCAGGCTCTTGCTCACATGCTGATTGGGGAAAAATGTGAGAAGGGAAGAGAGCAGAGCAATAAGAACTCCCAGGCGCTGGGGCAAAGTTCACTGGATTTCTAAAGATGAGGTCATGAGAGCTGTTTCCCTTCGTTCTCATGGCAACGAAACCAACCCCACCCCCCGCCCCCGCCAGCTCCAATGAAACTGGGGCGGTGGGGAGAATGTCAAACAGATGGGTGACAGTAGCAGCAGTTACCACCGGAGTCCTCCATTATTCAGATGGTTACCCAGTGGTAACCATGGCAACTGCCTGGGCTCATTCATTGAAGATGTTTATCCCACCCAGTGGGCAGGGCTGAGAGATGCCAGGTCACACCAGGGCGTCCCCCCAGGGAGATGATTCCAGGCCCACGCCTGTCTTGCATGCGTGGGTCTCCACCTCTCTACTCCAGGCTTCCTTCGAACAAATCTCACGTGGACAAAACTCAGAAAAGTCACTAACTGCCCTGAGCCATGGACTCCTCAGCTGTTCACAGCAAGCATTCGGTCGTCATCATCACCAGGATCATCCTAATCACCATCCACTGCAGAATGGGCAGTGAGACCCAGGAAGGAATGTATCAGACAGATCTGGCTTGGAACCCCTATCACTGGACTGTCTACTCTGAGTCAGTGCTTTCTCTCACCTGTGAAATTTGAGCCCACAGTGCTTTCAAAGTGGTTGTAGTATCCGAACCACTGAATATGTGTTTCAGCTTGGTTTCCCCAAAAGCAGAGTCTGACAGAGGATCTGGGTGCAGGGAGTTTATTTAGGAGGTGATCCTGGAAGCTCAAGCCAGGGACTGAGAAAGTGACAGGGGCACAGAATAGAGAAGCCAGTAGCAAGTAGGTAACTGCCAAGGTACCTGGGAGAAGCGTAGAGACTGCTCCTCTGAATCATCCCACGGTGGGACAGGCAAGTTGCAATATTTACCTAACAGCTGCCAACACACTATAGGGAGACGTCTGAGGCAGAGATGCTGGCTTCAGGTGGGAGGCACAGGTGAACCCAGGGGTGGGCAAGAGGGGACTGTGAAAAAATCAAGAGCTACCAAAGGAAGCCACCAGCCTGCGATGGCGCATAGTAGGTGCTCAAGGAATGTATGTGTCTGACCCTTCCCACAAAACAATGATCTGTTCCCACTCTGACTTCTGCTCATGCAGACACTTTTACTTTCTAGAAGCTTTTCTATTTCCACAAGACTAGCATAGAACTGAGGAGAAGTCAATGGCACCCCACTCCAGTACTCTTGCCTGGGAAATCCCATGGACAGAGGAGCCTCGTAGGCTACAGTCCACGGGGTCGCTAAGAGTCGGACACGACTGAGCGACTTCACTTTCACTTTTCACTTTCCACTTTCCTGCATTGGAGAAGAAAATGGCAACCCACTCCAGTGTTCTTGCCTGGAGAATCCCAGGGACAGAGGAGCCTGGTGGGCTGCCATCTATCAGGTTGCACAGAGTCGGACACGACCGATGTGACTTAGCAGCAGCAGCAGGAGCATAGAGCAGAGAATCTGGGTACTGGTCTCCCTGGCCTCAGTCAATCTGAGTATGAGGACCAGCTCTGCCCCTTTTGTAAGCTGTGAGGCCTTGAGCAAGTGCTGTGGCCTCCAATCCCTTGTTTGCTCATCTGTAAAAGGGGATAAAATTGCCAACATCCACTGGATAATCGAAAAAGCAAGAGAGTTCCAGAAAAACATCTGTTTCTGCTTTATTGACTATGCCAAAGCNCCGAAGCTCCAGTACTTTGGCCACCTCATGCGAAGAGTTGACTCATTGGAAAAGACCCTGATGCTGGAAGGGATTGGGGGCAGGAGGAGAAGAGGACGACAGAGGATGAGATGGCTGGATGGCATCACTGACTTGATGGACGTGAGTCTGGGTGAACTCTGGGAATTGGATAGACAGTGAGGCCTGGCATGCTGCAATTCACATGGTCGCAAAGAGTTGGACACGATTGAGTGACTGAACTAACTGAACTGAAAAGGGGATAAATACAGGACTCACACCTCATGGGGCAATTTGATGAGAATTAAATAAGATCATGTGTGGAGAACTGGCCAAATTTTTCTATAAAGGACCAGATGGTAAATATTTTAAGCTCTGCACACCTTCTGGTCTCTGTTGCAACTATTAAGCTCCATCATTGCACCATGAAGGCAGCTGTGACAATATGTAAACAAATGGGTGTGGCTGGATTCCAATAATACTTTATTTACCAAAACAGGAAGTAGCCAAATTTGGCCCAGCTGCCACAGTTTGCCAATCCCTGATAAAAAGTATAGAACTCAATGCCTGGCATGTACTAAGTCTCAATAGGAGTGAGCTGCAATTATTACCACAGTTTACAGGGAACTGAAGCCAACAGCTCTCCATGGCTTAGGCAAACTTCAACTTCATCCCCTTCCTTCTTTGCTTGTCAACCATTCCAAGCATGGATCCTTGCTACTCAGTGTTGTCCACACACCAGCAACTTCATCATACCTTGGCATTCTTTAGAAATGCAAACTCTCAATTATGGAGAACAGTACGGAAGTTCCTAAAAAAACTGAAAGTGGAATTACCGTATGATCCAGGAATTTCACTCCTGAACATATATTTGAAGAAAGCTCTAATTTGAAAAGACACATGTACCTCAGTGTTCATAGCAGTATTGTTTATAATAGTCAGACATGGAAGCAACCTAAATGTCCATCAACAGAAGAAGGCAAAGAGATGTGGTTCATAACACAAAGGAATATTACTCAGCCATAAAAAAGACTGGAACCATGTAATTTGCAGGAACATGGATGGATGCTCCTAGGTGATCATACTAGGTGAAGTAAGCCAGACAGAGGAAGACAAATTCATATAATATCACTTATATGTGGAATATGAAAAAAAACTGAAATTATTTGCAAAACAAATAGACTCACAGACACAGAAAACAAACTATGGCTACCAAAGTTTAAAAAATTAGAGATAAATTCGGAGTCTGGGATTAAAGATACACACTATTATATATAAAATAGATAACCAACAAGGACCTACTATATAGAACAGTGAAATATACTCAATATTTTGTAATAACCTGTAAGGAAAGAATCTGAAAAACTGAATCACTTTGCTGTACATCTGAAACTAATACAACATGGTAAACCAACTATAATAAGAAAAAAAAATAAAGAAAGAAAGAAAGAAATACCAGCTCTCAGGCTTCATCCTAAAACCACCAAGTCAGAATCTGTGTTTGAACAGGATCCCAGGTGCTACCAGTGCAAATTATAGCCAAAGAGCCACTGTCCTCATTAATCACCAGTCTGCCCTGCCCATCCACCCAAAGCCTGCTCTGTCCCAGCCTCAGAGCCAGTTCTCACTTTTAATCCAAATCATTTTTTTCCACTTCATTCTAGGCACAGTCCCCAGCCACAGGCCCACACCTCATACCCCCATGGCCAGCAGATCCTTGACATGTGGTCCCCACATGTGGATTCTGCCCACAGAGATGTCTGCAGCACTTTTGCTCAGCCAGGTGCCCTGCCGTTTTCTTCTCGTCTCTCCTCCCCACTCAGTGTTCCCACTGTCCCAGGCTCCCCAACGAAGAGATCTTCCAGCTCAAGGGTCCTGGCCCTCTACTGTAGCCACGCAGTGGTGACCGAGCCTTTGGAATGTGCGCATCCAAACTGAGATGTGCTTGATGTCCTCGACGTGAAATGTACACTAGGTATTGAAGACCTAGTGGACAAGAGACCATGAAATAGCCCACTGATCCTTTTTTACTGTCTGCTACCTGTTGCAATGATGTTTCCGATATATTCTGTAAGAAAAATATTTTTAAAAATTCATGTCACCCACTTCGTTTTCCTTTTTAATGGGGCTACCAGCAAATTTGAAGTGATTTATGTGGCTTGCATTACAGTGGAGGCCGCTGGTCTGGCAGAACAGAGGAGAGAAGCAAAAAGCAACTACTAGGAGACAACTGCTTATTTTCTGCTAAAGAAAAAGTTATTCTGACACGTGCTAAAATTGGTAAGGAAGGGTTTATTCAAGATGATTGCAAAGGGGATAGCAACAGGAAGAGGGATTGGGCTTACATGGAATACACCTAGTACTAGCTTGGATTTGCAGCCAATGAACAGAGTGAGTGAGTTTGTGGGTAGAAAATTATTAAGAAAAGACACTAAGTATGGGGGAGAGTCTTTGTCAATAGACATCACAGGATTCCTGCTAAAGGCAGATCAAGGACTTAATGAACATGGAACTTGATCACATATTAAGGGTGACCAGTTATCAATGTGGTGGAGGGGAGTGGTTCTCTCTAAACAGACTCAGCCAGATTCTTTGCCAAGACTGGGCCGGACAGACTCGTGAAGTCTGGTCAAGGGGAGAGCCTGTTAGTTCATATCGAAGCCTTACCACTACCACTGTCCAGCTGCGTAGCCTTGCTGAAACTGGAGAACCTCTCTGTACTTTGTCTAGCAAATGGTGATTGTGCAAATATGCACCTCTGTGGTTGCTGTCAGGGTTCCATGAGATGATGTGTATTAAACATTTGGCACTTTGCCTGGCACCTAATAAGCTCTCAAATCAGAACTTTTGTTACTGTCCCTTCCTCTACGACTTAACATGCCTCAGACCACAGATATTTGGGAGGATTGATTCCGAGACCTCCGGGAAGCCTGGATTGTGAGCACTGGAAATAATGACACCGATTCCTGGCTCTGCTCCGAGTCACATGTCTCCCAAACAGTCTTGAGCACCCTTTCCCATTCTCTTCCCGCCAGTTGACAGACACTTCCACATTCTCTGACATTCTCTCTCCAACCACATGGCCACTTTCACCAGGAAATGAAACTTCCACTGTGTCCTGAGTTCCACGAAGCTAGGATGCTGGTGGTCATCTCTGCCTCTGCCCAGCTATAAGACCCCTTCGCCTTCACAGCCTTGAGACATGCACTGTTCAAATTTGTGCTTCATCAAAATGACTAATGACTGGAGGTTGGCAGGGGCGGGGGCGGGGAGGGGGGCGGAGCGGGCAGGGTTGTCACAGAACTTTGGATCCTACAGAGTTAATATATTGAGAATGCCAAGGTATAGCAGTAAACAGTCTTCTCTCTCTGTCTCCCTTCCTTTCTTTCTTTTTCACTCTCTCTTTCTGTCTCCTTCCCTCTCCACACCCTCCACCCAATTTGAAATCCTTGGAAACCCCAGAGTGAGCAGATTACAAGGGAGCATTTGTCATGGGCAGACACCGAAGGCCAGGACCAGTGGCCAAAGCTGGGCCATTAAACATTCGTCACTGTGGGGACAGCGGAGATTTAGAATTCTCCAGAGAGAAGAGAAATCCATTGCTTGGCCAGCAATCTAGCCCATCCTATTAGAGAGGCCTTAGAAACACATCAAAACAAAGGCAGCTGAGTACAACACCGAGGTTCTCCTAGCTAAAGTCAGCTTCACGTATTGGACTCAGATGGAAATCTTGTTCAAAGGTCATCCTCTTATCTTGTGGGAAAGGTTTCTCTCAGAGATCCTGTACCCAGCAGGGACTCAAACAAAGCAAAAATGATGAAGAACTATGCCTTTTCTTCTCTTCCTCGCATCTCTAAACTCCTGCCTTGAAGCTGGACCCTTCAAGCAGGTGGTTCCCTGATTATCATGCAGATTAGAAACAGCCAGAATATTTGCTTAAAGTGCAGATTCCAGGGTCCTACCTACAGGTTCAAAATGCTGAAATAGCACCCAAGGAATCCTTGTTTGAATAAAAATTACCCAGAGGAGGCAGTAATTCTAGCAGACCTTCTCCTTGGTCCCTGCAAAGCAGTAGAAATCCAGGTGTCTGGGGCTTGGCATCTGGAGGGGACACCCTCCTCTCTGTGCACCCCGGGGGAGGCAGGTCTGAAGACTGCAAATGGAGATCCTCCTCCAGCAAATGCCTGCTCAGGTCAGCAGAAAAGACAATCTGAGTTTACAGTTGTTTCTGGTGTAAGAACGAGAAACTTGTCTTGACCACACTTCACAAAACCACTTTCCACTGTCGTGACGTGCTTTACGTTGTCATTGATTCTGGGGACCTGAATGGATCTGGCCTGATCCTGGCTCCTCTCGCCCCTTAATCTTTCCCAAGATCTGCCCTTCCAGGTCCCTTTTCCCCTCGGCCAGCAGGTCTAAACCCCGGTGGCACTGACAATCACCAGCAGGCTTTTCAGTTCAGTTCAGTTGCTCAGTCATGTCCTTTACATCACTCTAAATCAGGAAGTCAGAATCTCCAGGGAGGGGTGGGCCCCAGCAATGGTGTCTTTTCCCCACTGCTTGGGTAATTATAATAGTATTCAGGGTTGACAAAGTTTGTATGTGGCTTTCTGCCCCACCTACATACTGGACTTTCCAAGGGAGCTTTGAAAACACTGATGGTGCCCGAATTTTGCCCCAGAGAGCCTAAAGTAATTGGTTAAGCATTTGTGTCAGGCTGTGGGGTATTTGATAAACGTCACTCAGCTGAGAACACTGACTAGGCCCTGGATTTCTGCAAGCAAAGTTCCAGAACAAACTCCTCCTGGAGCTATTATTAACTCGAGTCACCTCTTCAGGTTCCTATGGGGTCCTAGGAGTGAAGGTTTGGCCCTTAGACCCAACGATGCCCAAAGACACAGAGGTTCAGCACTCAGCTGTGGCTCCACATGTGTTTGTTGATAGATGGGACTTTGCTCAGCCTGAGCACAAACTTTATAGTTCAGTGGTTTGCAATCTTCAATGCACTGCTATTCAAAGTATGGTCCTTATATCAGCAGCAGCAGCAGCATCTGGGAAACTTGTTAGAAACCAAGTCTGCAGCCGCCACTGCCACAGACCTACTGAATCTGGGGTGGTTGCTGAGGTGGGGCCCTGCTGTCTGTGTTTATCAAGCTCTCTGGATAATCCTGGTGAAAGTTCAAGGTTGGGAACCACTGCTTTGGCTTGGTTTGCATAGGAATCTCTCAAGAATCTGTACTAAAATGTTAAGAGTCCAACACTCTCTCTCCAAAAATTGAATCCTGGAGGTCTGGAGTTCAGGACCCAGCAACCCACTTGATTTGCCAGGACTCTAGGATAAAAATGGCTCCAGGATTTAAGTTTGAGAAACACTATAGGAGCTGGTTAGCCACAGAGGCCTGCACTCCATATGGTCATATTTCCTACAGGTCTACAAAGACTCCTGTCTTCTCTCCCAGGCTCAAGCTCCCCCTCAAAATCTTCTAGAATCTTAAGGCCCGGCCACTCCCAGGCCTTCCCTAGAAAATGGGCTGGACCAATCCACCAGCAGGGAACTGTAGACTCAGTGTGCCTGCAGCAGGGGAGCATCTGCTGTGGCTTTCGGGGCCTGTGTTTGTACGAGGAGCTTTTCCACAGGTTCCAGAAGGATGAAAACATCCAGTTACTCCCAGACGTTGCTGGGCTGGACGTATTTATTTGTAATAATGCTCCTGGCCACACACTTCCAGATGGACAGTCCCAAGGAGAATGATTTGTTTCCTCCCATCGTCCTCCACCACGCATTTTACGACTGCAGAGGGTCATGCTTGCCGCGTGTTTCCCTCTCATCTGTAAGTGTTTTTCCGCGGCTCGGCTCTTGGCAGCTCCCTTATTGACCGAGGAGAGCGCTCGCCGTCAGCTCTGGCTTCCTCCCAGCCTCCTCCAGAGTTCAGTGCTGGCAGCCCAGGAAGAAGCACGGCCTCTGTCACCCGCTCCAACTTCCAGAGCGTTTTGCCCCTTGCGCTAGATTTCTGTTATCTTGGAGGGGGCTCGCTTTTTCATTTGTTTCTCAGGCTGCCATGCTAATAAATGAGACACCGCCAAAGAGCTGTCTGGGTAACAATAGCTGTTCAGCCAATTTGTCTGGAGCACCGTTTGTTATGAATCCTCCGAGCCCATTAACCCCTGAACCTGGGAGATGGTATCTCCCCAGGGATAAATTACCTTTATTTCCAGACATGTGTTTGCTCATTTAGCTCTCTATTCATAAAAGCAGCCTGATTCCAGCAATGTTTTCCAGAAAGGGAGGGGCAGAGTCTCCCCACTCAACAGGAAGGACACTGAGTTCAGGAGGAGCAGCTGGCTGTGCCTAAGAGTGACAGCTGACACTTACAGGGCCGTTGCTACATGTCAGGCAGAATGCCAAGTGCTTTTTCATATGCTGTTGTTTAATCCTTACCACAGCCCTGGGTGCGATCCCGCGCCCCATGTTGCACGGGGGTCATGTGAAGCACGGGAAGGTTAGCTGCCTACCTAAGAGCACTCAGCTTCTAAATGGTTGAGCTGGGATTTGAACTCATCCACCTGCTTATTTTCAACCCACTCTCTCAGAAGCTGGCAGAGCTCCTACCTTGATCTTGTCTCACATGAGATGGGGACAAGGAAAAGCATTTGGAGCATAAGAAGCAAGAGTTCACTGGCTTCCAATGATCACTGGCAATCATTTCACTTTCAGGGAAAAAAAAAGTATTGACAAAAGCACCTCATTTGACTATTTTTTTTAATTTGAATACTTATTTTAATCCTGAAATTTATTTTTAGTTGTACACACTGTTTTGTTCACGTGGGCAAAGGGACAGAAAGTTGTGGTTAATATTTCATATCTAGTCACCATTCAGCCTGAACTGAGCTGAACCTATATATGCTCTTGAACATGGTAGGATGTGCTGGCTTTGGTTAGTTCTTGCTCTGAAAATCTTAGAAGATGGAAGTGATTCATCTTCTGAAATTAGATTTCTGATTGTTAGGAGTTGTGTTAGTCTCATGTAACAAAACTAAAATACCATAGTTTAAAATATAGTTGATCCTCTTATGCAAGTGTTTATTCTTCAACACAGTGTTCTCAACCTTTAACACATCAGAATCACCAGAGGAGCTTTAAAAAACCTCATGATGCAAGACTGTACCCTAAAAGACCAATTACATCAGCATCTCTGGGGATGCCATCCAAGTACCAGTATTTTTCAAAGCTACCCAGATTATTTCAATGGGCTGCAATTAGGAACCAGTGCTCCAACATGAAGCAAATTCTAACATTATTCCAGTGATGAGAGAGAGGCTCTACAAAGTCAACCCTGGCCCTTCCCCTCATTCTACACTTCTATTCCTAAGCCATTGGGCACTTATCCTCAAGTATACTATGTGGTCCAATATAGCTGCTGAAGCTCCAGACATCATATCTGCATTCCAGTTGGGAGGAAGATAGAAGGAAGGGAAGGACAAAATGATGTAAAATCTAGCTGCTATGGACTGAATGATGTCCCTTCAAAAATTCATCTGTTAAAAAAACTGTTTATGTTAAACACCATTAAAATTTTTTTATGGAGGGAGGGGACATATGTATACCTATGGCTGATTCATGTTGGTGTTTGACAGAAAACAACAAAATTCTGTAAAGCAATTATCCTTCAATTAAAAATTTAAAAAAATCTTATGTTGACGTGTTCATCTCCAGTGTGACTGTATTTGGATATAGGGTTTTTAGGAGGTAATTAAGGTTAAATGAGTGAATAAAGGTAGAGGTCCTAATCGGAGGATGACAGCCGGCTTTCTCTACCATGTGAAAACACAGTGAGAAGGTAGCTGACTGCAAGCCACGGAAAGAGTTGTCACCAGAATATGCAATCGATTGGCTCCCTGCACTTTGACTCCAGTCTCTAGAACTGAAGGACATAACTGTCTGTGGTCTAAGCCATCCAGTCTGTGTTATTTTGCTACAGCAGCCTGAGCAGACTAAGACACTAGCTGAGTCAGCACCCTTTCATTACCCTTCCCGGAAGTTCCCTCAGTGCTTCTGCTTATCTGTCATTAGCCAGGACACAGTCACATGGCCACCCTAACTGCAGGAGAGGTTGGCAAATGTAGGCTTTCTGCTGCCTTCCTTGTCACCTCAAAGTCGGGAAAATCGGGGTCCCATGACCAAGGAAGAAAGGATATTTGGTGGCAACAAGAAATCTCTTGCCCCAGCATTATAGTGAAAAGGGGAGTAAGTGAAGGGGGTAGGAGGATGAGAGGGAGGGAAGGAGAGGCCTTAAGAGAGAAAATGTGAGAAACAAGAAAATGAAGCTTGAGTAAATCTTTATCATGTGTCAGGGAGCACCAGGAACAGAAGGCAGGATTTCTGGATCAGAGCTTCCAGAAAGCATCCCTACCGCCCCTCAGTAAAATCACAGCTGTCTAAAGAGGCCCTGTGTGGAGGCCAGGAGTTGAATAGCAGCCTTGCTCCGGGCTTGGTCTTAGGATGACACATAAATTTGTACAGGCATCCCTGGACAAGCCCAGGGACTCAGACAGGCAGTGTTTTTATTTATTTATTTTTTTTTTTTTCTGGCTTTCCCACACGCACTAGGGGAACTATTGGTCAAGCCTTTCCTGGGCTAGCATAAGAAGGGCTTGGTAAAAGCTGAGGAAATCAGAGGTGAACAGATATCAGAACAGGCATTACTTGGAAATACAGATAAGTAGCCTCTATTCATTCACTCACATTGGAGCTGATATTAGTGCTAACCAGACAAACAAGGTCCCTGCTCATGGAGCTTCCATGTCACATTGGGAAAAAAGTCAACAAGTCAATACATAAAGACAATCAATTTCAAACGGGGTCATGAGAAAGGGACAGGCAGCATTAGACAGATATCAGAAGGAGTCTCTTTATGGAGGAGGTGCTGAATCGGGAGCTGAATGAGGAAAAGGATGTAGACAAAAGCTAGAGGAAGAATGTTCCAGCCAGAGAGTGAAGGCAGCAGAGGATGAAGGGAACCAATGAATGTGGAGCACTGCAGACAAGGAGAGGGGCAGGAGGCGAGATCAGAGAGAAGGTAGGAGCTGGGTCATGCTGGGTAAAGAGAGAGTAGGGCAATGGGAAACTACCAGACCATTGAGCCAGGGATACACATCATCTGACTACTTTTTTAAAGATAATTGGCCACCAGGTTGATCACACGTGGTTGAGGTGGCCAGAGTGGAAGCGGGAAGGCCAGTTTGGAGGTTTTGCACTGGTCCAGATGAGAAACAGTGGTGAATGTGGTGAAAGTGTGTGTTAGTCGCTCACTCATGTCTGGCTGTTTGCTACTCAATGGACTGTAGACCACCAGGCTCCTCTGACCATGGAATTCTCCAGGCAAGAATACTGGAGTAGGTAGCCATTCCCTTCTCCAGGGGATCTTCACAATTCAGGGATCAAATCTAGGACTCCTGCATTGCAGGCAGATTCTTTACCATCTGAGCCACCAGGGAAGCCAACAGGGGTCAGCAAACTATGGCTTGTGGGCTGCTAATTTTGCAAATAAAGTTTTATTGGCATACAGACACTGTCATGTTTACATATTGTCTACGGCTACTTTTGCACCCAAGGCAAGTTGATTTCACTGTAACAAGATGGCATAGAAAACAAAACTGAAAATGTTTACACTCTGGCCCATTACAGGAAAAGCTTGCCAACCCCTGGACTAGATGGGAGATGGAGATACATCTTGGATGAGTAGAGAGTGGGTATATTTTAGAATTAGAGCCAATGAGATTGATTGGTAGATTGGCNAGTTGATTTCACTGTAACAAGATGGCATAGAAAACAAAACTGAAAATGTTTACACTCTGGCCCATTACAGGAAAAGCTTGCCAACCCCTGGACTAGATGGGAGATGGAGATACATCTTGGATGAGTAGAGAGTGGGTATATTTTAGAATTAGAGCCAATGAGATTGATTGGTAGATTGGCTCTGGTGGGGAGGGAAAGATGGGATTTAAGCTCTAGACGTTTAGCTTGAGGATCCTGGTGGACAGTGGTGCCATTTACTGAGATGAGAAGACCAAGTTTAGGAGGAAAACATCCAGAAGTCTTCTGGGCGTGCTATTTTAGGATCCTAATGGCACCCTGACGAGAAGAGCAGAGAATACCTTCCTGCAAAGGAGTCTATTGGGATTCTCGTGCCATTCAGAGAACTCAGTGGCTCTTGTGCCAGTGCTCCATTAGGGGCCTAAGCTTCTCATATAGAGGAGCATGATCACTGGGAGCGTCAAGAACCAGAAGGACAGATATTCGGTGGTACTTACACAGAGCCTGCGATATTCTCAGAGTGATCAAGATGGCAAGGAGACAGAACGAACATTAGCTTTGAGTTTGTCCAGAAAAGCCAAGCAATAAGTTAGGTGGTGTTACTGCCCCTTTGATAATTATTAGGTTTTGTGTCAGCATTAAATTTATGTACTTACTTCAAAGGTGCAAGTTGAGACTTTGGGCTCTTTCTTTAAACCCCCAAGGTAGTCTTCCTCTCTGAGCTGAATACTGTTGTCTCAGACCCTCACATGATCACCCACTTCTTTGAGTGATGTCATGAGGTCCCTGGTTAAGAACATTGTCATTCAAACTCTCCAGATAACACCATACATTCTCTTAACCAAGTTAGAAGCCCCAGAATTTGCTTCCTTTCTGTGTCTGTCTCAGTTCTTTGATGTCTCCCAAATCATCAGCCCTTATCCTTCTAGCCTTGATAAAGCAATGGCTGCTTAACTGGTCACCAACTACAAGTGGTCCTCATGTGGCTTCTGGGTGACTGTCTTTGGACACACATCTCATTGTAATAGACAATGACAGTTTAGTCTACCAAGACCAACAGCTCCTTTCTCTGGGGCCACTGCTCTGCCCCCCATATACAGCTTGCAATGTGGCTGCTCTTGGTCCTTGGACTACAGTCACAAGTGGACAAATGACCTGTAGGCTAATCAAAGAATTCCCCCCACCCTGACCCAGAGACTTAGTTAGTACCTGTGACACCAAAAGGAGAGAGAGAGCTTGCAATCTGCCCAAGAGTTCAACATTTCAGTCATTTGAGCGTTAACCAGGCAAAATGAGAAAGGCAAGGCAAGGCAAGTGGGGGACACAGATAGTGCAAAGGCCTGGTGTAGGGAGGGAGCATACAAAACACCCAGGCATGGAGAGGTTGGTGCCACTGGAGGAGTGGAAGGAGGGACAAGGACCATGAGGTCAGTCACAGCAACAAACGCATTCATGTATTGTTCTGCACACCAGGCACTGCTTCATGTATACTCACCTGTTCAAATCTATAGCAACCAACAAGGTAAATATTAACTGCATCTTAATTNTGCCACTGGAGGAGTGGAAGGAGGGACAAGGACCATGAGGTCAGTCACAGCAACAAACGCATTCATGTATTGTTCTGCACACCAGGCACTGCTTCATGTATACTCACCTGTTCAAATCTATAGCAACCAACAAGGTAAATATTAACTGCATCTTAATTTTACTTATGAGGGAAGGAAGACAATAAACTGAGGCCCTGTACTACTACCCTCACCCCCATCCCCACTATGATGCTGGGCAGGGTGGCTAGTAAAGGAATAAAAGCTGGTTTTGTTAGGCGAAGCACACTGCCCAGAACCGCCCACTCTGGCCAAACACCATTGTAACCATTTGCATGAGTTGTTTCATGACAGGAGGTCCTGGTAAGGAACAGGGAACTAATAAGCCACCACCAACTGGAAGAAGTTGAGAAAGGTCAGAGGAGATAACACATATACAACCACCTCCCTGAATCCTTCTTGCTAGCATCCATCTTGGCTGAGTCAGAATAACTGGCTAAAGACAACCCAGAAACTAATCCCATCATCATAAAACCCAGAGCTTTTCTCCTGGGTTCCCTCACCCTACTGCTCTCCACCCGGGTGCCCTTTCCCAATAAAATCTCTTGCTTTGTCAACACATGTGTCTCCTCGGACAGTTCATTTCCAAGTGTTAGACAAGAGACCAGTTTCAGGAGGAAACTGAAGGGTCCCCCTTCCTGCAACAGTTTGGCCAAAAGAGCTCATTGCTAATCATCCATTTCTTCATCAGAGTGCTGGATGGTGGATGTCTTTACCCCTGGGAAAGTCCTGGTCAATGTGAACATCATAAACTTTCGGCTACCTCCTCTGTAGAACCAAGTAAGCTCGGTCATGAGTTCAAAATCAGTAGGCTGGGAGGGCAAGAGCCCTCGTCAACAAAGCTGGAATATTAGGGCACTGAGGTACAGAGATAATCAGGTTATCAGAATTGCCACCTGAGTCCCAGCCACTGTGGCCACCCTGTCCCCCAATTCCCCCACCTTCTATTGTACAGGTTCCTGGATTTGTTTCCTATCCCTTCTGCCCACTTTTCCACATGGCTGGATTTATTTTCAAAACAATTTACAGTCACATTAAATATTAAAGGCATTTTGCAGGTGGTGTTTACTGTTTGAAAAGTGAACAAATGTATGCTGTACCGTATAAAACAGCAAAAACCAATTTGGAGCACTTGGTGGCTTGGGCTGTGATAATGACTTGACAGCTATTTCCATATTTTAATGAGGCAGCATCTTCAGGATGGCTACATGACTGGTCAGGAGGGTCACTCAGGCAGCAGCTGAGCTCTGGAGCTGTGGATGGAAAGGCCATTGTGAGCCTCAGTATTGCTTGAGTAGATATTTGCAAAGGCCTAGATAGCATATTCAAAAGCAGAGACATTACTTTGCTGATTAAGGTCCATCTAGTCAAGGCTATGGTTTTTCCAGTAGTCATGTATGGATGTGAGAGTTGGACTGTGAAGAAGGCTGAGTGCCGAAGAATTGATGTTTTTGAGCTGTGGTGTTGGAGAAGACTCTTGAGAGTCCCTTGGACTGCAAGGAGATCCAACCAGTCCATTCTGAAGGAGATCAGCCCTGGGATTTCTTTGGAAGGAATGGTGCTAAAGCTGAAACTCCAGTACTCTGGCCACCTCATGCGAAGAGTTGACTCATTGGAAAAGACTCTGATGCTGGGAGGGATTGGGGTCAAGAGGAGAAGGGGACGACAGAGGATGAGATGGCTGGATGGCATCACTGACTCGATGGGTGTGAGTCTAAGTGAACTCCAGGCGTTGGTGATGGACAGGGAGGCCTGGCGTGCTGCGATTCATGGGGTCATAAAGAGTTGGACACGACTGAGGGACTGAAGTGAACTGAACCGAAGTCCAAAGTCACATGAAGCCTGGGGCTGCATGGTGGCCTATTTTACCATCATAATATCATAATACTATTTTTGTGACGCAGCCTTCATCAAGTGCCCAGCTCTGCAACAAGTGCTCCATATTAGTTATGACAGATGTATTTCTTCTACAGATGTTCATGGAATACCAATCCTGAGCCAGGCATTGGGCAGAGAGAAAAACCCAGTTCCTGCCCTGTTGGTGATTATATAGTGATAAGGAAGATAAGAAGCAAATAAGCAGACTCAGAAATAAGGTAACTATAGATTGAGATTAGCACAGTGTGCAGAAACATGGAGTAATGGGGGATAAAAATGAAGGTGATGAGGGAAGGCCACTCTGAGGAGGTGACATTAAGCTGAGGCCTGAAAGATAACAAGGGTCAGCCATGGGCAGAGACAAGGAATAGACGTTCCAAGCAGAAAGAACAGTATGTGCAAAGGCCCTGGGGCAGAAAAGAGCTTGGCACAGTCTAGATACTGAGAGAAGGCCAGTGTCACCCTAGAGAGCAGAGGAGGGGGTAGGCTGTAGTATAATCCCCTACATACAAGGAATTCAGAGTTTAGAAAGCTAATCTTTACAAATAAGGTCACACAGCCAGTAAATACAGAGTTCCTAGTTGGCGAGGTTTGGGGTGAAGTTTGAATAGCTGGTATTTCTAACAAACTCTTGGGTGGTGCTGATGCTATAGATCTGTGGGGACCAAACCCACTTGACACCAAGGATGATGGAGGTGGTTCGCTTATGCTGTGAGAAGAGAAACAGAAGCGGAATGGGAGTTACTAGAAGTGATGACATCCGAGCCCCAATTCTGTACCAGGCACTGATTTAGAGCTTGTGTGAGTGTGTGTGTGTACTTAGTTGCTCAGTCGTGTCCAACTCTTTGTGAGCCAATGGACTATAGCCCGTTAGATTCCTCTATATATAAATATGTATTGCATTGGCCAAAAAGTTCATTTGGGTATTCCCGTAGCAACTTATAGATAAACATGAATGATCTCTTTGGCCAACTCAGTATTTTCAGGGCCAGCAAGTGAAGTGACCCTTGCATTATTTATATTTCTATAGCTGGGGAAATTGGGGTAATGAGGGGTCAAACAACTTGCCTAAGTTCCCACAATTGGTTTGTGGCCAGACAGGAATTTGAACCCAGCACCCAGGCTCCTGGGTCTGCTCTCCTGCTTCTCTGATAAAAAGCATCTCTTGCATTCACGGCTCTAGTACCGTTTAGACAAGACATTTACTAATTTACTGATTAACCTTGTAGTCTGGTTACTGCCCCTATCGCTAAGACACTGAGTTTGTGAGACCCATGTCACAACAAGGATTTGTGCTTTCTTTCCTGCTCTCCTTTCCCAATTAGTTCAGCAAATATTCAAAGGAGTGTGTGTTCCTGGAGTTCCCTCTGACTGATGGGCGCTGTCAAAGGCATCTGGACACAGCCTGTCTGAATGTCTACTGGGTGCATTTCTCACAAGGTCCTTTGTGTTTATCAACCTCACACCTCTGGTGGGGGGGGAGCAGTCAGCGCCCTCCCCATAGCTGATGTTGATGGGGCACCTTTGATGGGTCACATGCTAGGCTAAAGATTCTGCAGACCCTCACCACTGTGCCACAAGGGAGGCATCCTTAGCAGTCTCATTTTACAGATAGAGATACAGAGGGTCAGAGAGGCAAAGAAAATGGCACTAAGTCTCAGACCTGGCAAGGAGTGGTGCCAGGGTCTGATCCCATAGGTGGTCTGGATCCAAAGCCTTATGTTCTATATAAGCTCCCTGTCTCCATCAGTATTATCTGAAATAAGAGGCTCAGAGGGCCCCAGCCCAGATCCACATGGCTGGTTAGGAAGTGTCCAGACAGCAGGGTCAGCCCCAGTGGCAGGAGATGCAGACTTCTACTGAAGGAAAAAGTCACACACCTCTTCTAAGCCCTCCCAGCCCATCCTTTAACAGATGGGAAAACTGAGGACCCAAGATGGGAAGTAATTAATTTCTTTATAATACTTTAATCCAGGCTTCTTCAACTTTGGCACTGCTGACATTTTGGGCAGATAATCCTCTGCTGTGGCAGGGGCTGTCCAGTGCATTGCAGGATGTTTCGCAGCATCCCTGGGCTCTACCCACCAGATGCCAGTGGTATACCTCCATCCCCAGTTTTAAGAACCAACAGCATCTTCAGGCTTTGCTACTTATCTCCTTGGTGTGTATATACTTTGGGGGAGAGGGTGAAGGTGCAAAAGTGTCCTGGTTGAAAACCCCTGTAATCATCAGATCAGACCACTTGCTTGCTTTAAAACGTCTCAAGTTTCTCATACTTTTTCTGAATGAAATCCAGAAAAAGTGGATCCATCCAAAAACTGGGTCCATCAAACGTTCAGGGTTATGGTCCTGTGGGAAATTGGCCTCTAGCCAGTCCCCTCCCCCATCCCAATCACAGCAGCCAAGCACACTGGGCACTTTCTATGTGTCAGGCACTGTTTAAGGTCAAGCCCTTTCAGTGCATTCCCATTCTGGTCACATCTTAGAAAAGTTGAGACCTCAAGAGTCTAAGAAATCTGCCCAGGTCCTCAGTAAGCACCTGGCATATCTCTGACTTGAGTCCTGGCATTCTGCCCCGTCCCGAAGCCTTCTGCTTTGTGTTGTGCAGAGCACAGAATACAAATGACCTGCTTCTCTAATGTACACTGCTTGGCTCGTCAGCCCCCACTCCCTGGATTGCGCTTACCCCATTACCCCTCCCTGGGGATGAAGTACCCTCCCTGCTTCTCCACTCTGCTGAGCTCTGCCCAAAGGCTTCAAGAGAGCAGGGGCTCCATCCTATCCCAGTGCCTGCCGTGTACCTGGGCTCAGCCACTGTTTCTTAACTTACAAGAGTCAGGCCAGGCTTCACCTCTCCCGGAAGGGCTGTCTTAATCAGGGATCATTTACTCGGCAAAAACAAACCCACTTGAGCTAACTTAAATAAAGGGAAAGCAATTATGAGGAGTTAGGTTATCTGGCAGGCCCCAGGGACAAGAAATCATTCGGGTACTCGCTCATTTAAAACAAGAAATTCTTCACAAGAGATTGGTACTGGGAATTGGGAAGCTGGCAGGGATCAAATCTGCTCTTGATCCTCTCTCTCTTCACGTCCTGGGGGAACACTTGTCTCTTTCTCTGCTTCGCTCTCCTGGGTTTTGCGGCAGACCAGCTCTCCAGCTCTTTCTGCTTGCACTTCCAGAGCTCACGGCCTGAAAGCGGCCACCCAGCAGGGCTGATTCAGTCCCCTTGGGCTGCTATAACAAAATATGAAAGACTGGATGGCAGAAAGAAATTTATTTCTCATAGTTCTGGAAGTGGGGAGTCCAAGGTCAAGGTGCCAGGAGGCTCAGGTTCTGGGCAAGGCTCTCTTTTTGGGATGCAGACTGCCAGATCCTCACTGTGTCCTCACACAGTAGACAGGACATGGAAGCTGTCTGAGGCCTCTTGTAGAAGAGCACGAACCCCATTCGTGACGATTCTACACACATGATGTAATCTCCCCCAAGATCCCACTTCCTACTTTCATCACGTGGAGGAGTAAGTTTCAGCATATGAATTTGGGGGGAACTTGTCAGCTGCTCCAACATGGCAGTCAAAGTCAAAATCTATGCACTTAAAAGGTTTAGTCCACAGAGCTGCTGGAGTCAAGTCAGAGCCTAATACCAGGTAACCATGGGCAATAGGCTATGGATGAGGAGGCAGAACTCAAGGACCACGAATCCCTCAGCAGGAGCACCAAGAACAGGAGGAAGCAGGCTGGCAGGAGGAAAGAGACAACTGACAAAGAAATCGAAGGGCAGGGACATTTGTGGAGGAGGGATGATCAGACAGAAGAAAGGCCTGATATCTCTCAGATTGCCCTTAGGGTCTCCTAGGTTGGGGACACACTTCCTCTCCAAAGAATTGCCTTGTCCCTCTTCTTGCTGACAGAGCTGCCATGCCTGAGTGAGACCCACTCAGAGGCCACCACCCCTGCTTGCAGTGCCTCTGCCGCTCCATCCCCACACTTGATGGCAATTAGTAGGGCTGCAGATCAAGTATCTAAGTGTCTTCAAATCTCAGAGAAGATGTAGGTGCAGACAAGGTGCAACTGGGTTCCAATAGCCATAGACAAAGTCTCTGGAGTTGTATTCTCAACCTCTGCTTCCTTCTGGCCACTGGCTTCCAGCAGCTGATGGGATGGAGTGGAGGCAGGTCAACCAAACGGATCAGATTGCAGGTAGTTAAGGTGAAGCCCGAGCTGAACACTGTCACTGAAATGTGGTTCTTCCCCTCCTCCTGGAGGAGACAGAACATGAAAGGAGGGTCTGATGGCTTCTGGTCACCCTAGGTTATGGGTCCTGTGTGGTGTCTGTATGGTACAAACAGGGCTTGCATCTTCGACCCAGAGGAGGGCATCTCCGCTACTCCTTTCCACCACCATCAGAGACAGCACACAGATGGCTGGATGCAAGCAGGAACTTCTGTCTTCTTCCTCCCCTTCTGGGCCCCACTGGGCTTATTATATTCAGCAGGTTGCCATTTAGGGCCTGCAGTTGGGAAGTAAATCTTGTGAGTCACCGTAACTGCAGGTGTAGTACAGCTGCACTAGACACCCCTGGAGAGCTAATAAAGATGCAGACTTCTGGGCCCTCCCCTTGACCCACAGAATGAGAACGGCTGTGGCAGTGGGGCCCAGGAGTCTGCATTGCCAACAGGCCTCCTCACCCAGTCACCACTGCCACCAGTGACACTGCTGTACCCCAGAGCTTAAGAATCAACCATCAATAGGGGCTGTGGTTAAAAGCCAGGTGACTAAACTCAGAGCCTGGCTCTGTTCTTAGCTGATCATGTGAATAAATTAATCTCTATTCTTGGCCTCAGGTCTCTCATTGGGAAAATGGGCATAAAGGCAGCAAGCCCTCCTTAATGACTATTGTCATGCTCTGACTCTTGGAGACAGGAGGGAGGAAGCAAAGAGACGACAGCTATGAAGGCTGAAGAACAGGACCCAGCCTAGATTTGGGGGGTTAGAGGAACAGGGTATAGGGGAAGAATTATCATGTAGGGGAAGGCCCGGAGAAGGTGGCATCTGACAGTATCCCTGCAGTAAAAGAGCATGGGATGCAGGGACAGCCAACAAAAGAGGAAGGCTAGCACCAAAGATAGTCAAGAGCAAGACAGAAACGTGGGCAGGAGCCAGACTGCCAAGAGCCTGGTAGACCAAGCAGTGGGGACTCAACCCATAGCCGGAAGAGAGCCATTGCAGGGTGTTATGCACTGAAGGCAAGTGTGTTACATTTCTAGGCTGCCCTGCCTTCAGACAAAGGCACCGAAAGTCCTTGCTCAGGGTGCCCTTCACCATGTCCCATGCTGAGCCTCCCCTGACCCCTCCTGAAAGGTCAAGAGGTCTGTGGTGCCAAAGAATATACCATATTGGCACCTGTACCCCTCTAGATTTTAGCTACCTGGGACTTGAAATTTCCTGCTCCCAAGACCCCAAGCCCACATTTAGGGTCTGTGCAAGCCTCATCTCTGGTCTCTCTCCCTCCACCGGCGAGTCTGCTATGTTGTTTGTCCACAGCCCTGCAGCAGAACACTATGGGGGTCCATGCTCTGTGGAGCTAGCGATGGGAACATGGCAGGCCTGGGCCTCCCTGGATACTCTCTGCCAGTCACCAGCAGTATCAGGGGCAGGAAGGTTTCAGACTTGCTCCTTGGCTGCAGTGAGAAGAGTGGATAATGCCTGCAGACCAGATGGCAGCTGTTGCCGAAGAAGTCCCAGCAAAAAGAAAGTGACTTCTGTCTAAGTGGTGGGAGGTCATGGAGAGAGAAGCCATTGATTTGAGGGTTATTTGGAAGGTGGCCGCATACTGGGAACACATCCAACCTACCACAGGGAAGAGGAGAAGTCACTGGAAACTAGAAGGCTTGGATGCAGACAGGCCATATCTAGACTATATGAAAAAAAAAAAGATAAAAATTTAAAAATCAATGACTCACTAAAGTTAACATAGTGTCACCTCACTTGGAAAAGGACCCTGCTGAACATTATTGGTAACACCGACCTGTAGCTTATGGGAAAGGACTATGGGGCAGAGAGAAGTCACTGGAAGCTTTAAGCTGGTATGACATTAAGGCTGCATGGAAATTCCATGGCCTTCTCTTTCCCTTGTCAGACCTGAACAGTCAAAGGCAGCCAAATAGGGGCTGCTTCTGGAGGAAAAGGGAACAGAGATCACACTTCTGCTCAACCCCTCCAGGCCCTATAGGCCAAAGGAAGATGCTTCCACTAGGGAGGTCACGATCTCTGACTCATCCCTAGAAAGACATTTTCCATTAGCTTATGACCAGCAGGGAGAAAAGCATGGACCTGTTGATCATATTGGAAACTTCTAGCAAGACAAGCCACCCTGGAAGGTAAAGCAATCATTCTCATAAAGTTGACATTCAGTTCAGTTCAGTCACTCAGTCATGTCTGACTCTTTGCAACCCCATGAATTGCAGCACGCCAGGCCTCCCTGTCCATCACCATCTCCTGAAGATCACTCAGACTCACGTCCATCGAGTCCGTGATGCCATCCAGTCATCTCATCCTCTGTTGTCCCCTTCTCCTCGTGCCCCCAATCCCTCCCAGCATCAGAGTCTTTTCCAATGAGTCAACTCTTCGTATAAGGTGGCCAAAGTACTGGAGTTTCAGCTTTAGCATCATTCCTTCCAAAGAAATCCCAGGGTTGATCTCCTTCAGAATGGACTGATTGGATCTCCTTGCAGTCCAAAGGACTCTCAAGAGTCTTCTCCAACACCACAGTTCAAAAGCATCAATACTTCGGCGCTCAGCCTCCTTCACAGTCCAACTCTCACATCCATACATGACTACTGGAAAAATCATAGCCTTGACTAGACGTACCTTAGTCGGCAAAGTAATATCTCTGCTTTTGAATATGCTATCTAGGTTGGTCGTAACTTTTCTCCCAAGGAGTAAGCATCTTTTAATTTCATGGCCGCAGTCACCATCTGCAGTGATTTTGGAGCCCCAAAAAATAAAGTCTGCCACTGTTTCTACTGTTTCCCCATCTATTTCCCATGAAGTGATGGGACCAGATGCTATGATCTTATTTTTCTAAATGTTGATCTTTAAGCCAAGTTTTTCACTTTCCTCTTTAACTTTCATCAAGAGGCTTTTTAGCACCTCTTCACTTTCTGCCATAAGGGTGGTGTCATCTGCATATCTGAGGTTATTGATATTTCTCCCAGCAATCTTGATTCCAGCTTGTGTTTCTTCCAGTCCAGCATTTCTCATGATGTACTCTGCATAGAAGTTAAATAAGCAGGGTGACAGTGTACAGCCTTGACGTACTCCTTTTCCTATTTGGAACCAGTCTGTTATTCCACGTCCAGTTCTAACTGTTGCTTCCTGACCTGCATATAGATTTCTCAAGAGGCAGGTCAGGTGGTCTGGTATTCCCATCTCTCTCAGAATTTTCCACAGCTTATTGTAATCCACACAGTCAAAGGCTTTGGCATAGTCAATAAAGCAGAAATAGATGTTTCTCTGGAACTCTCTTGCTTTTTTTATGATCCAGCAGATGTTGGCAATTTGATCTCTGGTTCCTTTGCCTTTTCTAAAATCAGCTTGAACACCTGGGAGTTCACGGTTCACGTATTGCTGAAACCTGGCTTGGAGAATTTTGAGCATTACTTTACTGGCGTTGACATTACCTAGCATGAACTACGTATCAGACACATCTCAGGTACTCAGTTATCCTCTTGAGAACATTTTGAGATACAAGTTAAAATTATTTCTCATTTGCCAAGGAAGCACTGACGGGTGAAACTGTTAGGTAACTTTCCCAAGGTCATGGCTAGGAAAGGCAGGAACTGGGATTATGCACTCAAGAAGTCTGCCCTAGAGGGTAATCCAAGGACTTGAAAATGTTCATCAGCCCTCGGTCTTAATTCTCCACTGACCTTTCCCACAGTTCTTTCATAGAAGAGATAATCAAGTCTAACACCATTTCCAACTCTGGGGAACCTAGGGTTTCACAGCCCCCTGAAGGAAGAGGGGAGAGATGGCCATTTCTCAGACAGATAGACAAGACCTGAGACCAGAATGGAAGTCTCTTTACTAATTTTTGTAAAATGGAAATATCTTCTGTTTTATTTCGGACAGTAGGTGATAGATGTACAAACTTCAACAAACACAGAAGTAAAAACCTATCACACCTTCCGAAGGCCCTCGGATCTATCATAGCCTCTTCCTCAAAATAAACGCTTCAATGGTCCAGTGTGCAGTCTTCGACTGTGATTTGCAGACCCTGATGGTCCTGAAACCTGTTCAGAGCGTCCTCGTGTCACAGCTGTTTTCATAATAGTACTAGTACATCATTTGCCTTTTCCATTGTGTTATTTGCACTGATGCTGCAAAAGTGATAGGAACCACAGTGAGCACCCATCTGTACCAGTAGTCACTGGCACTGGTATCACCTTCACACAGTTGCAGTCAAGTGAAGCTGCATTTTCTAAAGACTGACCTTGATGAAGCACTGCAGACGATCAACCTTATTAAATATCTCTGCCCTTGAGGGCACTTTCCTCCCAATATTCTTTGTGATGTAATGGAAAGTATGCACAAAGCACCTCTTCTGCATATTAATGTCTGATGGTCGTCTGAAGGAGAACCATGTGTGGGACACTTGAGTTGCCAGCTGAACTAGCCACATTTTTCACGGAATACCAGCTTCCAAAACTGTGAGAAATAAATTTCTGTAGTTTATAGGCCACCTAGTCTATGGTTATTTGTTATAGCAGCTCGAACTAAGACAATATATTAACATGCAAGGAGTTTGTTATTATTTAATAGACAAATATATTTTAAATCCACATTTGCAAAAACATTTTTGAGTTCTATAGTTTCAAAGGTATAAAGAGTTCTAATGTCAAAGTTTGAGAAAATCTATTCAAACTATTTGATGCATAAACCCACTTTTTTACTTAAAAAGTACTAAAGAAAATCCTTTCATGTCAAATAGCTTTTATAAAGTACTCAGAGTGTGCTTAGAGATAGTGCTAAGTAGTTTGCATATATCAGCTTATTTTACTTTTCACAAAAGAACTTATGTGAGGTACTAGTTCCCCTATTCTACACATGAAGAAACCGACGCAGAAAGGTTAAGCTACTTGCCCAAGGATACTCATTCAGAGATCCAGCAAATTTTGAACCTAGGCACTCTCACTCTGAGTCTCATAGTAAGTCAACGGTATGAAAGTTCTAAGATTTCTGAGAATAAATGCACAATGAGGAGTTATAAATGACCAGAGTAATCTATAGGGCTTTGGTTAGGAGAAAGGTCCATCTAGTCAAGGTTATGGTTTTTCCAGTAGTCATGTATGGATGTGAGAGTTGGACTATAAAGAAAGCTGAACACCAAAGAATTGATGCTTTTGAACTGTGGTGTTGGAGAAGACGCTTGAGAGGCCCTTGGACTGCAAGGAGATCCAACAAGTCCATTTTAAAGGAGATCAGTCCTGGGTGTTCTTTGGAAGGAATGATGCTAAAGCTGGAACTCCAGTACTTTGGCCACCTCATGCAAAGAGTTGACTCATTGGCAAAGACTCTGATGCTGGGAGGGATCGGGGGCAGGAGGAAAAGGGGACGACAGAGGATGAGATGGCTGGATGGCATCACTGACTCGATGGACGTGAGTTTGAGTGATCTTCAGGAGTTGGTGACAGACAAGGAGGCCTGGCGTGCTGCAATTCATGGGGTTGCAAAGAGTCGGACACATCTGAGCGACTGAACTGAACTGAGTTACAATATAATTTGGGGTAGGTGATTTATGTACCATGAATCATTAATCATTATAGGTAACCTGTGGTTCTAATGTGCTGGTTTCGTTTTTGCAAGGGACTTCTGGTACTGGATGAAACTCAAAGACAAGATAGAACTAGCCTCTGACCTTACAACTATTTCAAGACCTTTGATGAAAGCCAGGGATTATCCTGTCAAACTGAGTGATGCCTTTTCTCAGTTCAGTTCAGTTGCTCAGTCATGTCCGACTCTGCAACCCCATGGACTTTAGCACGCCATGCAGTGCCTTTCCTAGCCCAACCCCTATGCCCCAAACTAGCATCATCTTGGTATAGGCTCTCCCATGACTCTGGACTTGCCCTTACGCCATTCATCCCAATCAGTCATGATCTAGACCTACTCTGATTGCTCAGACACCCCGTCCCGTGTCCAGACCATGTGGTCCATGAGCATAGGGACACTGTCTAATTGCACACATCCTCTCTCCTCTGAACCTGGCACAGTGCCTGTCACACAGGAGCTACTCAGGAGGTAGTGAGAGCTCTGTGCCCAGGTCCTCAGATCCCCTCACTGTTTTCAGATACAAGTGTCCCCTGGTCCCGGCCAAACCATGCCTGTGCCTCTTTGTTGGGGCTGCTGGAGCTAGCTTTGCCTGTACCAGTAGGAAGCCAGAAGTGTCTGAACATGTATGTCTTCTTGGAGACAGCCCTTAACCCATAACAAAAGGGTGAAGGTGGCAAGTTTAAATACTCTAGCCTTCCCCATCCCCATGAAGACACTTGAGTGTATTCTACTCTCTTTCCAGAGCTCCCTTAACAGGACTGAGCCAAGCACACCCTCAATGAGACTCGGCGTAACAGCACACCCTAGCCCTGCCCCTTTCCTTCCCATCATACTTCCTGCCATCCTCCCCTGCTTCCCATGCAACACTGCCTCATAAATCACTCAACTCCTCGCCTCTGGGTCTGTTTCTGGAGAACTCAATGGCTGGACTGTGCCTCAATCACCTCTACACCATTCCTGCCTCTTCAACACTTCAGATTTGTTGAATGAATGAAGACCAGTGGTGCCTGATTTATAATCTTAGAGCTCAGGGCCAAGATTTAAGGAGTGCAATAGTTAGGAAAGAAGCTATTCCAATAATATTATCTATTAGTCTTGATGACTGAGACCTCTGAAGGTGTGCTGGAGTTGATTCAAACCAGCTTGTATGAGCCAATTGTTAAACATCCAGGAATTTTGTAAACTGATTGTTAAACTCTTGGTAGCTTCAAATTGACCATGGTGAGAGTATTTACAGCACAAAAATTGGCACATGCTGCAAATCAAGGCTAGTCTCCCTACCTCTATCCCTCCTCCTTCCACTCCCTAAACTCTGTCCTGTAGAGACAGGTTCCCCCCACAGTACTGGGAAAAAACATTTGAAGGTCCAAAGAAAGACCTGTACAGCAAAAAAAAAAAAAAAAAAAGTATATATATATATATATATATATTATAGTAGTGAAGTGGTTAAGAATAAGGGTTCTAAAGTCAGAGCAATCTGGGTTCAACTGTACTGTCACTTTCTGAGTCTATGATGTAGGCCAAGTTAATTTCTATGTCTGTATTTCCATATCTCTAAAACTAATGGTGTTATCAATTTGTCTCTTGACATAAGTACTTAGCTCAGTTTCTGACATATAGAAATAACTCAGTGAAGATAGCTAATGTTAAGTTAGAAGGACCAAGAAATTCAGGAAGTGTTACAATGTAGTCTTGCAGCCTACCATCATGGTATCACCATGCCAAAAAACTGCACTTCAGTGGATTATTCTTTGGGTGTCAGCTGAGCTCTATCAGGTCACCTTGACCCAAAGCTGTGGCTCTTAGTAAACTCAAGATTAATCACCGGTCTCAGTTTCATGTGTATCACATAAAAACCTGGTGCCAGATGTTGGCTTCTTCTACAGAGAGCCCAAAGAAGGAATGAGCCCTGACACTTAGCCTCTGTGGTTCTCTTCAAGAAAAGACAACCATTCAAGGCAGATTTGTTACTGGAGAGCTGTACCCAGGTACAGCTTTCCAGCTGGCACATTGGTAAAGAATCTGCCTGTCAAAGCAGGTAATGCCATATATGGGTTAAATCCTTGGGTCAGGAAGATCTCCTAGAGTAGGAAATGGTAACCTACTCCAGTATTCTTGTCTGGAAAATTGCATGGACAGAGGAGTCTGGCAGCCTATAGTCCATGGGATCCCAAAGAATTAGACATGACTGAGCATGCATGCATGCATACGTGCCCAGATAGCAGAAATCACATTGTCCGTGAGACCAAGACCCATGCGCTGGGTGCATTAAGGTAACAAAATCATCCCATTAGACCTGGCAGTTATTTAAACATGCAATGCATATCCTGAGTCAAATGCAAAGGGTTATATAAAACTCCAGCAACTCCAGGATGGTGCAGCTGGAGCTGTCAGTGCCCTACCTGTGTCTCTTTGGAACCAGCTTTCCCATACCTGATGGCTGCCTACCACTGCCACCTGCAGCTGGGGCCAGAGCAATAATAAAAGACAATCATTGATTAAGCTCTTCCTCTTCATTAGATACTGTGAGAAAAGGCAGCATCACATTCAGTGGCCACAACAACACTATGTGGTAAGTACTGTTATATTTCATTTTATGGATGAGGAAACTGAAGCTCAGAGGGGTTAAGTCATTTGTCTAAAGAAAAGCAGCACCAGAACATGGTGCAAGCAAGGATTGGAACTCAGAGCCTCCATTCCTAACCCATGGCTAACAACATGCCAGGCAGTGAAGAAAGATGAAGATCTATAGATCAAATTCACCCACTCCTACCCTCCATGGACTATAGAGTCATCATCAGTTATTCTGAGGAAGAACATTTCTCTGATTTGTTGTTTTCAAGAAGGTGCTGATACTCATTGTGGAATATTAAAACCCTACCTCCTCCTTTCTCTAAGCTTCTGCTTTTGAGGGACACCCACACATTCATTCATACTTCCTTGGCAGCTCAGCTGGTAAAGAATCCAACTGCAATGCAGCAGATTCTGGTTTGATTCCTGGGTTGGGACAATGCCCTGGAGAAGGGATAAGCTACCCACTCCAGTATTCTGGCCTGGAGAATTACATGGGGTAATTACAGTACAAGTCCATGGGGGTCACAAAGAGTTGGACACAACTGAGCAACTTTCACTTTTACACATTCATTACAGGTATAGGCAGGGGGAAATGGAACCCACTAAGAGCAAGACAATGAAACCTCTCCTCCACTAGTTTCCAGGGATCCACAAACCAAGTCACTGCACTTTTATTTTCCATGGAAGAAAACTAAAAGTCATGTGCAACAGTCAGTCTGAACATTGGCTGCGAAATTAATACTTTGGCCAAATGTCTCAGTCAAGACGGAAACGTTATTTTGTTCTCACCGCTGTGGGCCAACATCTCCCAAAGAAAATACTGCTTAGGATCCATGGAGTCTTCAAATGAAAACAAAGTTCATTCAGTCTGCTAGTTCATACACTTTCCCAAGTGACTTCAGTCTCCCTGCCACTGCCCTGAAAATACCTCTCAGAACTTGCCCTGCTGTGTCTTCCATGGGTATCAGTAGTTAGCCCACTGACCTACGTAAACTGAGTCCTTTATGCCTGATGAATTAAGAAGTCCACTTGAGAAGGCGCTGGTTGCACAGGCTCTCAGCATACAGACTCCTGGAGGAGCTGGGATCCGAGAGCTCTTGGCACTGGCCCAGCTGTCAGGAAGCGAGGCATCGAGATGGCTTGGATTCAGCAGGCTGCCTTTGATGAATTGGCTTTCAGCTCTGGGCTCTCAGTCCACCAAGCAGAGCCCAGCCAGGTCAGCCCAACCCCAGATTGTCACCCCAGAGGACTGAGAAAAAGCATGTGCAGTTAACTACCCACTGAGGACCAGGCACGGAAGACAAAAATCTTGGTTGCTAGGGCTTTTCTCTGGGTCTGCTTTGGAACCAGTTCTTCTGGCCTCCAAGTTATTGGGGTTCCTCAGGAAACTGCACTGGTCCCAGGCCTTGGAGTCTTCATGTACATTCCTCCCCTGTTAGCTTTTCTGCTTAGGGGTGAGTAAGCAGGGGAGACAGGGGAAGACAGAGGGGGTGAGGCTGTCCCCTGCATGTTGAGTTTCTGGGGCTCCAACATCAGTGTTAGTGGCTGGGATGGGCCAAGGAAGGCAGGAACAAGAGGTTCAAGTGCTGAGAGACCCCAGGGCATCTCCCCAACTTTCTATCTCCAATGGCCAGAATCCAACAGGGCCCAGATTAAGATGAGGGGAATGAGGCCAAGCTGTGCAAATGGAAGGTCAGCTCCTTATTTTATTGAAAAATTTGATACTTTGTTCATTAAGAACTGTTTGCATTAATTTTGATACTTTAAAAATATTGCATGTAAATATTTATTTTGATTACTAAATTTTTGTTGCTCCTATAGAATCTGTGCACAAAGCAAGTGTCTTTGCCTTAGCCTAGTTCCAGCCTTGCCTTCCCTCCCCTATGTGTGACATAGTCACACACACAGAATAATCGAGCCACTGAGTCAAACCCTACTTGATGTTCTGTAAGCTGTTTTTGTTTACTCGACAGTGTGTAGCTGAGCATTTCTAAGTCAATGATCATAGTTCTACCTTATCCTTTGCATGAAATCACGTGTTATAATCACTTTTTTTTCGTAGGTCTAGTAGCCTCTGCCAGGGCTTCACCCATGTCCCTAACATTTCCATGGGCTCCAGCCAAATGCTACTATTGGCACATACATCGCTGGGTTGGAAGCCTGGTTCCAGGACTGCAGAATGCTACATGGCCTATGAATGAAGCAGGTGCAAGTGTCAGAGAATTAACATCTGCCCGGAGCAGCTCTCAGCCAATGACTGGGGAAGTGAGTGTATCAATCCCCCAGCTCCTTCACCCAGTAGATGGGGCAACTCTAAGGAGTGCAAGCCACCCTGGGTTTCAGAGCTTTCCCTGTGGAAATAAGCTCCATCGGTACTCAGCTTAACAACACATTTTCTCTATTGGCCACCTACTCTTGCTTGTACCACTTCTCCATCCCCTTCCAGGGTTATACACACCCTACACACACATACAGATCTCAAAAATAATTATGCTCAAATCTTTGTCTGTGAATCTGCTTCTGCTAAAGTGGACATTCAGATTATTTCCAATATTTCACTATTTATATATTCATCACCTTTATAGGTTCTAGCATAGTAATATGCTCTTTTTGGGGCCCAGGGTCAAAACTAAACAAGGATAAAAGAAGTAGGCTTTTGGTAAAATAGAGAATGAAGAGGCTCAATTAGCACGATAGTATCTCAGAGTGATGTCCTATAAAGTTATTTTCACTATGGGCTGTGGCATCAAAAATGTTGAGATACACTGCACTTGCCTACCAGACTGTGGATTAACTTCTGTAATTCCAGTGAATGGCACATAGTAGATTATCAGTAAATATTTGTTGCATGAATAAAAGAAAGAGTAATTGATTAGTGCTTTGCATCTCTGCCAAACTGAGTATGAGACACCATGAAACTTTCCTGAGACACTGAGCATCTGGGCCTCAAGATTCTCTAACTCTATAGTCAAGACAAAGAACAATATAATCCTAAAGTTAGCAAGGTGAACTGGGGGCTGTTCTGGAGACCTAAAATGCGACTCCTGGCTTATGAACACATAATCCCTTTCCCCCTTCCCTACCCAGACTATAATCCCAACAGAGGTTGAAATTTTGACATTGGCCTTGAGTGACTGCCCACATAATAACCCATCTGATCCCTCCTAAGACATTCACTCTCTCTCCTTTGTTCTTCCCCACACTGAAGATTCCTGTTACACCATGGAGAATAGGCTCTCCTACTGCAGGATCTCCAGCCCTCCTGGAGCTTGCATCCCAAGAGACAGCAGGTCCTTTGGGAGGAGCCAAGATGGTAGTCAGCCTTCCACTGTCCTGTTGAAAGTTTTGTATCCTCAACTTGGTTGCTTTTCTCTTCATTTGTCAGGATGTTTACAGTCGCATCTGTCTACCCTTAAATCTTTGCCTACAAGGACTCCACCCTGGAAAGAAGAGTCTGACCTGGCCTCCTACTAAACCACCATCATAGACCATGCACAAAGAATAGCCCTTTCACCTGGAATCCCCAGGGGCTGATGAGGAAGGGCAAGACTTATGTCACGTGAAGGCTCATTCCCAGCAGCCTAGCTTCTCTCTGTTACCTAAAAGGCATCTTTTGAGCTTCCCATCAATCCTCCACATATCTTCACTACATCACCTTGTAGGACAACTATATAGAAGTAGTAGGCATGCAATAGACCAACCTAAGCGGGTCAGTAAATAATAGAACTTCCTATATAACACTTTGATGGCCTCCTGCATCTAGAAATGCTAGAAGCCAAGTCCAACTGCTCAAACACACTTAAGGTCTCTGCTTAAGTCCTGGTTGCTCACATTCCATTGACCAAAGCAAGTCACAAGGCCAGGTCTCAAGTTAATAGGAAGTATCCTCATACCTAATGGGACAGAGAGTTGCTGAGCGAATATTTGTTCAACTGTAACACAGTCTAGCACACTACCCTTCCAGTCTCATCTTGAGCTCTCTACCCCTGGTTTCCTTCAGTCAGCATGTACCATGATATCTTCAACTTCAGGGCCTTTGCACATGATGTTCTTCTGCCTGGAAGGCTCTTTTTCCTCCCCAATCCTCTATTACTCCTTTTGATTCTCCAGATTTAGGTTTCCTTCTTACTTCCTCAGAGAAACCTGCACTAATCCCTGGGGCCAGGTTGGTATTCCTAGTCAAGTCTTCCTTCTATATCAGGCACTACCCTTAGTCATTCTCCCTATCAAAACCACTTCATCACTAACACTCTGACATAGTTCCCCATCCCCATGTTTTTGGTCTTACTTTCTTCCTTCTGCCTGTGATCTCCTCCTGCCTTATCTTTATCCATCTGGCTTGTCTTGCAATTCACAGCTCAGCCTAAACCTCACTGAGCACCAATTTAAAGTAGCTCGTTACATGCAGCAGAACACTTAAAACTGACAATTTTTTAAGTCATTCCATGGTTACATTCACATGTATGCTCCCGGGCACATGGCGCAGAATATACTTTAGGGTTACTCCAGCAGTTGGGCAAGGGAGCTGGGGCATTTATTCACCACCTTCCACCAGGCATTGGCTACTGGGGACTTGGGGAGGAGAGTAGCGATGATATCCTGTAACTTCTGGAATGTCCTATCCTAGGGGCTAAGCTATCCTGAGCAGCCAGAGAAAGCCCTCAGGTGATGATGGCTGAAGGAAACTACTTGGTCACCTGAGACAGATGTAAGCAGGGAACCATCAAGGTCTGTGACAGACTCACTGAATGAATGAACTGAAATCCAGGTTGGGGTGCTGGCAGAGTCCAGGAGAGGGATGGTGAGGGAAAGGGGAAAAAGACAGAAGAAATGCCAATGTGAGCTTTCATGGCCAAGTCTGAAGCAGCTTGCAAGTCTTAGGAAGGAAGGTCCTTCCTGATAACCATCGTTTAGCCAGAGGTCAGTCTAGAGTACAGGTTCAAGACCAGTAAGTAGTTGTTTGGCAATATGCTAATCGTTTCTCAAAGATAATAACCGAAGCAGAAACAGAGCATTGCTGCCTTTAAAAAAGGCTTAGAGCATTCTGGAAAGAGATCCACATTTAACAGTGGGAGAACAGGAGAAGAGGAAGTGGTTGTAAAGTCTAGAGGGGAGCCAGGAATCCTGCATCCTTTTTCCAAAGCCCTTGAAGATGTGCAGACATGTCTGGGCAAGTCCCTTCTGCCCCCAGGTAGCCCCCTGTTGAATTCCAGGCTGAGGATAATCCAGACCTGTCATACATCCCAGGGTGTTGTTTGGGGCTGTTCTATCACCTCTTAATACCTACAACCAAGAAAGAAAAGAAACAAAGAAAACTCAAAGCATCTAGCCTCTCTGACTCACAAGCAGCTCAGACCAAGGCTGGTGGCTGAACTGATTTATCAGTAAGTGACCTGCTCTGGTCTTGCCCTAGAGGACCAGTGATGACTGGAAGCTCGGTTGGGGCCTCCCACCTCCCATCACCTCTATTTCTGTGGTCCTCTCCACTGCGCTCCATCTTCCTGCTGTCCTCAACCAGTGAGTAGGCTAAATCCAGACTAACACTTCTAACACTGCTTTAGCCCAGGCACTGCCTTGTCAGTTGAGGATGCTGGACGCCCTCTTCCCCATCTAACCATGTAGCAGTGTAGTTAAGGACCCAGGCTCCAGGGCCAGATGGCCTGGGGTCAGATCCTGCCTGTGCCATCAGATGGTACCCCTCAGCCAGTCCCAATTCCCCTGCGCTCCCCTCAGTGACTCTCTCCCTGTACTGAGGTGGACCTGATGTCCACCTCCTTCATCCCTGTCTTGGTGAGGACACAGCAAGCCATCCCATTCATGGAGAGAAAGTTGTCCTCTCCATTGAGATCCCTTCTCAAAGAATTTCCTAAGACAATTTTGACTATTAGCAATTTTTCTTTTAGGCACAACTTTAGAACCCTCCCCTCTATGTATCAAGTCAATTTGATCAGGAACACCTGCTTAGCATTCCTGGGGGAGTGGGTGGAGCTAACAAAATACCTGTCTTTAAGCCCCATCCACATGATGCTCCACCTTTGCTTCTCCCAAAAACCTTATGGGGTAAGCTATATGAATGAACCCCTTTCACAACAGATAAAACTGAGGCTCAAGTTAAAAGGCAAGACCAAAAAGATGTATTTAAATAGTAACAGAGCTTATCTTCAATCCTGCAGCTTGTACCCTCGTCACAGACTCATAAAATAGTATATGTAATACAATGCCATTTATGAAGGTCAAGAATAGATATAACAAATCTACGGCAATAGACATTAGAACGGTACTTTCTTTGGGGGTGATGACTAAAAAGAGGCATTAGAGAACTTTCTGGAGTGATGGAGATGTTCCCTATCTTGATCTAGGTGGTGGTTCCATAGATGTACAGGGACATAATAATTCATTATGCTCACTTAAAATGTATGTAACTTCCTGTATGTAAAAAAACTTAGAAAAATTAAAAGTTAAAAAGCAGGTGAACTGTGGATTCCGGTAGACACAGGCCCTAGTTAATTGTTTATTAACCTTTATCAATTCTCCTAACTTCTTAAGACCTCAGTTTCTTCAGCTTAAAATGAGACTCATACAATCCACTTCTTTAGTATTGCTGCCAAGCAGTTAGCACAGAGTCTGCCATAGAGGAAGACTTGAAAAAAATGAGCTGTGTCATTCTAGTACCCCTCCCCCAATCCTTGGCAAACTCAGGATGACCCCACAAACCAGTACATGTCAGTTCTATGCCACCTCTATTAGGCTCACTGCAAGAGTGAGATTTGGAACATGTTCATTAATGCTATAGGCATGACCTCCCATTGCTGTGCTTTTAACATGTTGCTTTTATTTGATCTAATTGCAGCCACACTATGGTTCATCATAAAATGTTATGGCAAGCTTGAAGAAGCCAGTGAGTCCCTCCAATGTGTTGGGCAGCATGGCTGCCAGTGCCTATCAGGCCTCCCAGAGCTGGAGTTTGCTGAAAAAAAATCCTTTTATCCTGCAATTTTTTCTCTTGAGAACAGTCTTGGAAATGCTGTTGCCAAACACTTGCAATTGTTCATTAATTCATCAAAAAAAAAAAAATCACAGCTTTTGAGGAAGTATCATTACAAAACAGACTTCTTTCTATCCCTCTCATTTCTTTGCTTTTGATCCCTGAAGTTTTTATTGAAGGAAAAGGTGTTTTGTCATGCCTGGATCCACAGTATGGAGTTTACTGCCCCCGTCTCTGCTGGGCTGAGTTCCCATTTTCCTTTAGGTTTATAGCTCCCTTGATGACATCATGGTCCAATTCCGGAACTTTTCAGTTACGTCTGGTTACCAGAACAGTTCATTCCAAGGTATAATGTTTAGTATTTTTGTTCAACATTTTAAAAATTGAGTAAGTGTATTGAAGTATAAAAGATATACAGAAAAGTACACAGATCACAACTGTACAGCTCAATGAATTTGCATAAAATGAACACATCTGTGTTAACTCTATTCAGGTCAAGAAATGAAACAAGACCAAATCTTAGAAACCTTTTTGTGCCCCTTTGCTGTAATTCACTACTCTACACCTGATAGCCACTATCTTAACTTCCAGAACCATAGCTTTATTTTGCTGCTTTTGGAATTTCACATGAGTGGAATCCAATAGTGTGTATATATTCATGCATCTGGCTTTACCCACTCAACATTTTGTTTTTACTGCTGTGTGTTGTTATAATTTGTTCACTCTCATTACCATATAGTATTCCACTGAAGGTTCTACCACGTTTAATTTTTCTACTCTTCTCATTCTTCATTTTAAAAATTTACCCTGAAGCACAATTCAGAGATTAAATGCAGGCCAGTACTTTGGCCCCCAGCTGCTTAAAATTGGGAATGCATGAGGTCTTCTTTTAAGACCATCTCAATCCCATTTACAATAGCATTAAAAGATACTCAGGAAAAAATTTCACCAAGGAGATGAAAGATCTCTACACTACAAGTTATAAAAAACTTAAGAAAGCAATTGAAGGTGACTCAAATAAGTGGAATATCTCTGTTCAAGGACTGGAAGAATTAGTATTTCTAAAATATCCATACTACCCCAAGCCATCTGTAGATTCAATACAATCCTTATGAGATTCCAAAGATTTCTTTCACAAAATAGAAAAAACAATCTTGAAGTTTGTATGGAACCACAAGAGACTAAAAATAGCCAAAGAAATCCTAAGAAGAACAAATCTAGAGCCATTACATGTCCTGGTTTTTAACTATATTACAAAGCTATTATAATCAAAAGAGTATGGTACTGGCATAAAAATAGACATGTAGATCAATGGAACAGAATCAAGGGCCCAAACATAATCTCATGTATTTATGGACAATTAATATTTGACAAGGAAACCAAGAAGAAACAGTGGAGAAAGAGCAGTCTCTTTAGTCCCAGCATAAATTCAGAGAAAATCAAATATTCACATGCAAAAGAGCGACACTAAATCCCTTAAAGCACTTACAAAAATTATCTTAAAATGAATTAAAGATTTAAAAGTAAAACCCCAAACTGTAAAACTCCTAAAATAAAGCATAGGAAAGAAAGCTTCCTGACATGGCTTTTGTCAATGATTTTGTTGGATATGACATCTAAAGCATAAGCAACAAAAACTAAACAAGTGAGGGGCTTCCCTGGTGGCTCAGTGGTAAAGAATCCTTCTGCTAATGCAGGAGACATGGGTGGGATTCCTCCTGTGGGAGGATCCCACATGCCGTGGAGCAACTACACCCATGCACCACAACTACTGAACCTGTGCCCTAGAGCCTGGGAGCAACAACTACTGAAGCCCAAGCACCCTAGAGCGTACACTCTGCAACAAGAGAAGCACCACAATGAGAACCCTGGGCACCACAACTAGAGAGTAGCCCCCACCCGCAACAACTAGAGAAAAGCCCACGTGCAGCAATGAAGACCCAGAACAGGCAAAAAATAATAATAATAATAATTACATAAATAAATAAACAAGTAGGGGGCACATCAAACTCAACACTGCTGCACAGCAAAAGAAACCACCAACAAAATGAAATGGCAAGCTATACAAAGGGAGAAAATACTTGCTGATCACAGATGTAACAAATGGTTATTACACAAAATATATAAAGAACTCTAACAACTCAACAGCAAAAATATAAATAATCCATTTAAAAATGGAAATATAGATGAGCCTTGAGGGCACTGAGAAATAAGTCAGACAGAGAGACGAATACAGTGTGATCTCATTTACATGTGAAATCTAAACATATATATAATTGAATCACTTTGCTGTACAACTAACACTAACACAATACTTTAAAAAACAAAAACACACATAAGAACAAAAACAAAAACTTCAATATGAAAAAAAAAATACTTATGAGAAACAGAGATCAAACTTATGGTTTCTAGCATCAGGAGGTGGGGAAAAGGGCTGGAAGAACCGAGCGAAAGTGGTCAAACTTACAGTTATAAGATAAATAAGTCCTGGGGATATATTATACATCATGTCTATAGCTAACAGTACTATAGCTACAATATATAAAATTTTGTATATTTGAAAATTGCTGAAAGAATCCATCTTAAAAGTTCCCAACACAAGCCAAAAAAAAAAAAAAAGATGTTGTAACTATGTGAAAGGATGGATGTTAACAGCTTGTTGTGCTGGTCATTTTCACAGTACAAGCANGCTACAATATATAAAATTTTGTATATTTGAAAATTGCTGAAAGAATCCATCTTAAAAGTTCCCAACACAAGCCAAAAAAAAAAAAAAAGATGTTGTAACTATGTGAAAGGATGGATGTTAACAGCTTGTTGTGCTGGTCATTTTCACAGTACAAGCATAACAAATCCTTATGTTGTATATTGGACTTATGTTTTACATCAGTTTTATCTCAATAACACTGGAAAGAATAGCAAGAGACGACCTCACTCCCACCCTCTTAGGTGTGGGCTTCTTCAGGGTTGAAGCCTGAGAGGGGGATGGAGGAGGCAGTGGTCTCCTTATCTGAATGTCTACATGTTATTGCTGGCGAAGTATCCCCGGCATTGCTGGTTCCTAGTGGCTCCACGTGATGCTGATCACCTCTGTTGCCAGAGTGACCACCACAAAGGTGACTGTGTTGAGCTTTCCCCTGTCCCTTTCCAATGAGAATGACTTCTCCCAGAAGGGTAGCTATGTCTCTTTCTGGCACCAACAGCAATTCAAAGTGACAATGACTTTTCCAGGTTGGACATCCTGTTGTGTGAGCCAGTGGCCTCCTGGACAAGTCCTACAGCTCCTTCTCAGACTCTGACTTCCATGTTTCCATGCAGAGCTGCAAGAAGACATGGTGTCCTCACCTTACAACTGCAGTGAAGAACAGAGCTTGTCCTGGAGTTGCCCCATCTTTGTCCCACCACTGTACACCATGGCCCCTTCAAGCCCTGCTGTCATGGGCAATCTCTAGACTGGAAGCAGGCACAGGCTCCTCGCTCAAGTTCACCCCGAAACTTCTCAGCACTCTTCTTTCCAGTGGCTCCATCGGGGGTGCCTATTAGCTTTCATAGTTCGGCAAACAAGCTCTGCTCCTTGGAGGCTTTGCTAATGATCACAAATGGGAGAAGAGGAAAAGCCGTCACTGTTACTATTTTAGTGCACACAATTGCCAATTGCTGGCACCTGAATCCTTTTGCCTGCAGGTTTTCTGTGACTACTGGAGCCCACTTGCCCAAGCCTGCAGTAGGCTGAAATTGACAAGGAATAACACTTCAGGATCAGCTCCTTAATCAATGGCTATCCACAGCTGGGGAATAAATACCCAGCCTCTTATCTGGAATCTCTGAGGGCATGTTTTCTCCTGATATTTCACTATAAAGACACCCTTTACGGGGCTGCCTTCCCATCCCCTCTCTCCTTGTTCTACCCCCAACCCAGGGTTTCCTAGAGTTCCCTACAAATAAACTACTTGCAATAACAGTCTTGTTTTCAGGGCGGGGTGGTGGGGGAGGTGGTTTGCTGCTTCAAGGCAAACTCAAGCTGAGACGCCCCAGGATTCTCTTGCAGTCCCCTTTGTTTGGCTTTAGAAAGGGGAAAGAAAAGTCTGGAAGTCTTCCTAGTGAGGATAGAATAGCTTTTAAAGGAGGAGGAGGAAGGGGGGAAAAAAGTGAGCTTCCCCCACTTACAGTCTTTTGTTACTTCTTTCTTAGGCCGGTCCTAATGTCCAGTCTTTTAGGCATCTCTAAGCCACCAAGGATTCACATTCTCATTTTTCTTCATCTTCCACCAGGGACCACTCAGTGGAGCTTAGAATATTCTTGCTTCCCTTTCCCAGTCCTGGATGGCTGCCTCCTAAAAACAGAACAATTCTTGGCACCCCTAGCAAAGCAAGGGCCTACAAATCGCTCCACTAATGGTCTCCACTGGGATTTCAGAGACAGACTTCCATTGTAAGATTTCTGGGTCAGAAAATTCTGCCAAACTCCCAAGTATCCCTCCTGTTGTAAAGCGGGAGAGACCACGATTCTAAATACTCAGGTTTCAAGTTCATATCTGCCTCTACCACGTCCTCTTGGAAACAGTGAGGTTCACCGATTTGGCACAATTTCAACATGATTTGATTTGCAGGTGGCTGGGGCTACAGCAGGGGTCCCCAACCTCCGGGCCATGGACCAGTACCTCCTGTCAAATCAGCAGCATTAGGTTAGAAATAATGTGCACAGTAAATGTAACACACTTGAGTCATCCCCAAACCATCTCCCTCCCTCCTCAGTCCATGAAAAGATTGTCTTTCACGAAAATGGTCCCTGGTGCCAAAAAGGTTGTGGTTTGCTGGGGGTACAGCATTAGGCAGAACCCTCCTTTGAATTCTTGATAGAGGGTCTGAGGTTGGGCGTCAAGGATCCCTGAATACTGCTGGCAAAACTGCCTATGTATTTGTTCACCTGCATTATTCTCAGTAGGCTCATAGCTTCCCAAAACTTCTCAAAGTGGCCTAGGACCCTGTATGTTCATTACTCCCTGTTGGAAGGAGAGTTCATTAGGCAAAAAATTAGTATTTTTTTCTGGCTTCCACTGTTTCTCGAGCAGCTTTACCCAGAAGACACCTGTGACTCAGTTATGTCCAATTGACCTTATGGCTGGGTTCTATACCATCAGTGTTCAGTCACTCAGTCATGTCTGACTCTTTGCAACCCCATGGACCGCAGCATGCCAGGCCTCCCTGTCCNGGCTTCCACTGTTTCTCGAGCAGCTTTACCCAGAAGACACCTGTGACTCAGTTATGTCCAATTGACCTTATGGCTGGGTTCTATACCATCAGTGTTCAGTCACTCAGTCATGTCTGACTCTTTGCAACCCCATGGACCGCAGCATGCCAGGCCTCCCTGTCCATCACCAACTCCCGGAGTTTATCCAAACTCATGTCCATTAAGTTGGTGGTGCCATCCAACCATCTCATCCTTGGTCATCCCCTTCCCCTCCTGCCTTCAGCATCAGGGTCTGCCTTTCCCAGCATAAGGGTCTTTTCAAATGGGTCAGCTCTTTGCATCATGTGGCCAAAGTATTGGAGTTTCAGCTTCAACGTCAGTCCTTCCACTGAACACTCAGGACTGATCTCCTTTAGGATGGACTGGTTGGATCTCCTTGCAGTCCAAGGGACTCTCAAGAGTCTTCTCCAGCACCACAGTTCAAAAGTCTAAATTCTTCAGTGCTTAGCTTTCCTTATAGTCCAACTCTTACATCCATACATGACTACTGGAAAAACAGACTTCACTAGATGGACCTTTCTTGGCAAAGTAATGTCTCTACTTTTGAATATGCTATCTAGGTTGGTCATAACTTTCCTTCCAAGAAATAAGCGTCTTTTAATTTTATGGCTGCAGTCACCATCTGCACCATGATTCACCCCAAACAACATAAGCTCAACTCCAGAAAACCTGGAGGAGTAACATAAGGCTCTTCCAAGAGGACATGAAGGGGCAACAGAGAATGAATCACACTACATCACATGTGCTAACTTTACTCTCTAGATATTTCTTTTCCCAAATTCTCACTCAGAAGCAGCTGCTCCCCCACTCCAAGGCTCCTTTTCCTGCCTCTGAGTGAGACATTACTTGAAAAGTCTCCAAGTTACTTGAGAATAAGGGGTAGAAGAGGTGAGACAAGTGGATAAGAGAGACTTTTCAGATGTAAATCTATGTGGCCTCTCTAACTGTTTACCATTATCCTCTCAACTTATTAACAGGGCAGCTCAAGAAGGGGGTGAAGAGGTTCAGATTCCAAATTGCAATTCTCTGCGGATCCCAAAGAAACCCATCTTTGCTCGAGAAATACCTGCCTATCTGCTTTAGGTCAATACCTATAAGGAAGGGAGTTTCAGGACTTTAGCAGCGGTCCAGTTGGTAAGACTCAATGCTTTCACTGCAGGGGCCACAGGTTTGATTCCCCGTCATTGAACCAAGATCCCACATGTCAAGCAGTCTAGCCAAAAAATTTTTTAAAAGAAGAAGAAGGTGCTGAGAAGCACAGCACAGAAGTTTCTAAAAGGTACCAAAGGAAAGTTATAAACAAATAACTCTGTTCCTTTTGTACACTTATTGGGTAGCTAGAAATTAAACTGAAGAACTAGTTTCTTTAAAACTTAAAAAAAAAAAAAAAAAAAAAAAGTGAGGCAGATCTATTTGACTGCTAGAGAAAGTTAGCAGTTGACCCTGATGCTGGAAAAGATTGAGGACAGAACTAGAAACGGGCAACAGACAATGAGATGGTTGGACGGCATCACCAATTCAATGGTCGTGAGTTTGAACAAACTCCAGGAGACAGTGAAGGACAAGGAAGGCTGGCGTGCTGCAGTCCATGAAGTTCACAAAGAGTTGGACATGACTGAGTGACTGAACACCAGAGAAACACAGAACAAGCAGGGAGAAAGCTAGGGCGAGGCCAGTCTAGGGACCACCTGCAAGACACTGAGAGTGCTTAAGAGTGAAATGCCTAGGGCACAAAATTTAAGGAAGTACTCACTTTCAGGGTTGTGCAAGTGCAGACCCTATACCAGTGTGCACCTAGGAGTGAGTGCCTCAAGTTTTGCATCCTAACTGTCTTACTCAATTCCCGCTCATCCTAGCCCTGACGTTCAATGAAAACAAATAAAGCAAAATTATCTCACACACTGCATTACAATCTTACATGTAAACACTCTACACGCACATTAAATATATATGAATATCTCGTTGGGATCTAGTCTGGTTGTGACAAAACAGTCATAAGGTTAGTTACCAAGAGTGGGATTGGAGGGAGGTAAGAAGACCTTCCCTCCTAACTTAACCCATTTCTGTAGTTTGAAGTTTCAAAATAACAGTCTTTTAGGGCTTTAGTTATTTTAGACAAACCAGGAAAATAAATAGAATAATAAATCATATCACATGTCAAAGGGCCTGCAAAAAAATTATTAAAAGAAAACAGATCGTCACGGATTTCTTCTTGTGGTCAAATGCAAATGGTGAAAATTGAGACACGTGTGGAAGATTTTTTGCCCCTGATTTCAAAGCACCCTCACCCAGGCTATTTCTCTTGAGAAGGAACACAACATGGCCACCCACCTCTGGTTCATCCAGTGTAAGGTCTGCTCTTCCAGCACATTTAAGTCAGCATTCCCCCAGGACATACAACAAGGGGCTGGATGCTGGTTTTCCCTTTCTCTCCCCTAAAACAGGTGTGGATAAAGATGACATTCAGTCCTGCTCTGCCTGGAAGGTCAGAGAGAGGACAGGCAGAACAGGCCAAAATCAGCAAATTTCCAATGTCTGGCCAGTTGGTACACCTGGACAGGCTTTTAGCTGTTAGTGAAGAAGTCCGCCAATTAGACTCCTTTTTTCCAGACTCTAAACTTTCTTGTTAGTCAAATATATCCACCCATCTTATCCAGCTTTTTCAGAGAAACATTTTTTAAAATCCAAGCAGAACACCAAGCTGAGCAGAAAAGCATAACTTCACTCTCTTCCTGCGTGGCATTCCCTAGTACCTGACAGAACCTGCCCTAGACCAGTGCTCCAGCTTCTGTACCATTTCCATCATTCTTGGGTCCAGACAGCAGGAGACAGACCAACCCGACTGCCCAAGATCTGGTTACCAAGACCGTGGAGAACTGAGCCTGCTGACCACATCCCAGACACCCCAGGGCAGAGATTCTTAGTTTGGGGTGACTTGTAACCCAGGAGATGTCAGGAGATATTTTCAGATGTCACATTTTTAGGAGGAAATATTGGCATCTGGTTAATGTAGGCCAGGGATGATGCTAAACATCCCATAATGCACAGGACAGTTCCTCCAAAACCAGAATAATCTGGCCCCAAATATCTGTAGTGCTCAGGTTGAGAAACCCTGCCCTAGAGTCTTGCTACACAAAAGACTATCCATGGACCAGTAGCATCGATATCCCTTGGGATGTGTCTCATGTGAGGATAGGCTAGTGTGAGGGCCAGCAAACTGTGTAAAGGGGCAGATAGTAAATACTGCAGGTTTTGAGAGCCAGACAATCTCAGCTGGAACCATTCAAGTGTAACTACTCAGCTAGGCATTTGTAGTACGGAAGCAGTCCACACCCCGCAGAAGTGCCTTTCACTTTGCTCACATTTTATTGGCCAACACAAGCCACATGTCTATGCGTAACTTCAAGAGGGAGGGGATCTGTGCCCAGCAGGACAACAGCTCCCAATGACTACCCAGATCCTCTTTCTCAGAAATCCTAGCCCTGTGCCTGTCTATCATTCCATCAGGGATTTAAATAGACTTTGGCAGAGTTACATCCTAAGTTTTGCCTGGATCATTTAGTGATGACCTCATACCCTCCTCACACTTCTCTAAGGAAAAACAGCACAAGCATTTGTAGACGCGAATGCCTGCTCTGTGCCAGGCACTGAGCAGTTAACATACCTCATACCTTTCCGGCCTCAAAAGAGTTTCAGGAGGTGGGTGTCACCTGGTTTTTCCAGATGAAGAGACAGAGAGGGGATGTGGCTTATCCAAGACCAGTTGGTAGCTGATAGGGTTAGGACTCAAACTCAGGTTTGATCTCAAAGCCCACACATTTTCATATATTTATGACCAGATATTTTTTGAAAATCTACCAGATGCCAGGCATTGTATATATTTTTATGTTTTTAATTCCCACAGTAACCCTATGAAGTATCATTAGCCCCATTTTATTGATAAAGAGAAAGGGGGCAGGAAGTTATACAGTAAGTCCAAGGTCACATATTCACTAAAGGAACCAAAATTCTAACCCAGATCAATTGACTTCTAATAATTTATATTACTAGGAAGTCAGTTCTGTAACTGAGGTCCTAAGGCCCTGCTCATATTCCCTTAGACTTTCCCATGTTATGGTCATCAGCTAACTTCGAGCTATTAGGACCTCCATCTCTTTGCCTAAGGCTTTTCTCAGAAGCCACACAAGGGATGCTGCTCTGTCTGTGCTCATAGACGCTCACCAAAGCCAGGAAATAACCACCACAGGGCCAGCTTCCCTCCCCACTCAGCTCTCAGCCAAACACTACTGCAGTGAGTGTACCCCAGCTCCTTTGCCTCCTAGGTGCAGTAACTCTGGGGCTCTAGTTACCAGAGCCCTCAGTGGCTACACCTCCAGTCACCCCAGTAGCAGCTGACTTGATCATGCATCTTTTAATGGCTGTCACCTCAGGCTGTCAGATTCAATAAACATGATAGGACCCCCAGTTAAATTTGAACTTCAGATAAAACTGATTTTTTTGTATCAGTATGCCCCAGGCAACATTTGGGACATACTCTAAAAAAAATTTGTGTCTAAAAAATATTGTATATGACATGCTTATACTTTAAAAATTACTTGTTTATCTGAAATTCACATTTAACTGGGATCCTGCACTTTATCCAACAATCCTTCTGTTACCCCTTCCAGTGTCTTAGGCCACCTTCCCCACTTGCGTTGTCACACACATAGTTTGCACTTGCATTTGGTCTCAGATTCTGTGCCAGGGGACCTCAAACTAAGATGGAGGCTACCATAATGAGAAGAAAAACACATTGGTCCACAGCAGAGGTTTTACTAGTGTTTTAAGGTCCATCTGGACTCCTTGGGAGCCAGGACAATGGGGTTTTCAGCCATCCTCTACAAGAACCATTTGAATCTAGCTTAGTTGACCCTTGAACAACCCAGGTTTGAATGGCATGGGTCTACCTATATGCAGATTCTTGTCAACTATAAATACTATAGCACTGCAAGATCCAAGACTGGTTGAATTCTAAGACACAGAACCACAGACACAGAGAAACCACCCATAAGGAGGGCTCATGATAAACTATAGGCAGATTTTCCACTTTGCAGAGGATTGGCAACCCTCACCGCCATGTTGCTCAGGATCACTACATAGAGGAGAGAAACCTTTCCTTCCACATCACCAGTGCAACCACAACTTGGTGCTTCCCATGGGAAGCACCTTTATCCCATCTTTTATGCTCTGCCCATAGCACTGAGAGATGCAGAAATTTCTAGACACCTTGTTATCTGGGATCCCATCCATTGCATTCAGCATCGATCAGACAGATAAACATTCAGGATTACATGGACCAGATTCTATTGCCATTCCACCCTTCCTTGCTAACATACCTTCAAACCCAAGCCATCCCCAGAGTGTGGCTCATTTTCAGTTAAAAGCAACCATGGCATCTCCATGATCATTACCAATAAATGGTTTAGAATGGATATGAGTTGCAAAGTCATCCAGGGGAACAAGAAAGGGCATGTGGGAAACACATCTTTGCTTAGGAAATGGGACATGTGTAGTAGATGCTGGGTGTGCCACCCAGGCTCCCCTTCAGGACAGAAGCCCTTACTCCTGCACCTTCCAAGAGGTCTATGGCCAAGGTTTAGCAACCTTAACCTCCAGCGACCAGTCCACATAGAGGTGCAGCATCTTGCCTCAGCTTGGGAAACTCTGAGGATCCAACCAACTCCAGGATGCCCTGTGGGGTCAGCTGAGGCCTCTGCTGCTCAATTTCTCTCACTGGGTAGTCCTGCCCATCACTCCTGCCCATCAGGTCCTGTTTCTGAGAGCAATCACTCATAACCCCGTGTATGCAAATTTCCATCTCAGGAACTGCTGTAAGTCAACGTAGAAGAAGCAAGTTCCATTTTCACTGGAAGATGTGGCTTTCTGCACATAGAACTACAGAGCCCCAAGGTGACCAGGAAAGGAACCTACGTAAGAGACAAATCAACAATCTGAGGATGAGGGAGCAAAAAGATGGTAAGAACCTGCATATTTAATAATGTCCTGGAGCCACTAAATTAAGCAACTCTATAACTACCCTACATCTTGGCTTCTGGGTATGCCAGCTAATAAATATTCCTTGTCAATCCAGTTAACAATACTGTACTGTATATTTGAAAGATGCTAAGAAAGTAGATCTTAAACATTTTTATCATACGAAAAAACATAACTGTGTAGTGATGGATGGTAACTGAACTTATTCTGGTAATCATTTCACAATATACACAAATATCAAATCATCATGTTGCTGCTGCTGCTGCTGCTAAGTCACTTCAGTCGTGTCCGACTCTGTGCGACCCCATAGATGGCAGCCCACCAGGCTCCCCTGTCCCTGGAATTCTCCAGGCAAGAACACTGGAGTGGGTTGCCATTTCCTTCTCCAGTGTATGAAAGTGAAAAGGGAAAGTGAAGTCGCTCAGTTGTGTCCGAGTAGTAGCGACCCCATGGACTACAGCCCACCAGGCTCCTCCGTCCATGGGATTTTCCAGGCAAGAGTATTGGAGTGGAGTGCCCTTGCCTTCTCTGAATCATTATGTTACACACCTAAAATTAACCCAATGTTATATGTCAATTATATCTCAATTTTTAAAAATTTAATAGAATATTCCTTGTTGATAAAACCTCTTATAGTTGGGTCTTGCAGCCAAAATCATCTGAAATCATATACAGCCTAGGTGTAGTATGCAAAGGGAAGTATTCCAAAACAAAGAAGCAATGGTGCTGAGAAACAGTGTGGGTTCCAGAAATCCAGCATGTAGGTGACCAGCCAGGACACTCCTCCACTCCAGGTGAAGTCCTCTAACCTAAACCCACTGTGACTTCTTCTCTTCTTTTTGTGCCACTGCTGCCCAGTAAAGCCATAGACTAAGAAGTAGAGGGTATTTGTACACAATTCCTGTGCACATTTCTGAGAAAGAAAGAAGTTCCAGACAGTCCTTTGACACCTTATAATTCACATACCAACTAAGCCTCTGTTTTGCTTTCCTTCTTCTTGTTATTTAGAAAAATGGAGCAGAGAAAAATGTCAGACCAGGAAAGGCTAAATCATCCCAAGTGATGTCTACCTCGTAAATACTATGAAATACTATGAGATGCTCAAAAAATATTTACACAGTTTTGCCCCCTTGTGATAAAATAAACTATTCAGCTGCATCCCTAACCATGAGACATATTAGTGACTCTCTCTAGAAAGTCAGAGGTATCTTTGGCACCTCTGAATTGTTGTCTCTGAGCTAAAGATCAGACAATCTGCACACTAAGTAGCTGTCATGAAATGTATGTTTGTGTCACTCCCAAACTCATATGTGAAGCTTAAATTCTCAGGGTGATGGTTTTTGCAGAGTGAGCCTCTGGGAGGTAATCAGATCATGAGAGTGGAGCCCATGTAATAAGATAGGTACCCTTAAAGGAAAAGACTTGACAGAACTTGCTTTAATCTCTCTCTTCTCTCTCTATATCATATTCATGTGAGGATGAGCAAGAAGGCAACTGTCTATGAGCTAGAAAGTGGGGCCTTACTAGACATCAGAACTGCTAGCATCTTAATCCTGGACTTTTCAGCCTCTGAAACCATGAGAAATAAATGTTTTGTTTGAGCCAGACTGTCTATATTTTTTCTGCAGCAGCCCAAACTGACAAAGACAATAGCCAAACACGCAACTCAAGCCTGTGGTTTCTCCTGTCTGAGTCCATCACTACATAGAGTTGTGTTTTTTCCACCAGTTATATAGAAGATATTCTTTTTTATCTCTGTGACCCCATGGACTGCACCACAGGAGGTTTCCTTGTCCTTCACTACCTCTCTGACCTTGCTGAAACTCACGTCCATTGCGTTGATGATGCCATCCAACCATCTCATCCTCTGTCGCCCCCTTCTCCTCTTGCCCTCAGTCTTTCCCAGTATCAGGTCTTTTTCAATGAGTCAACTCTTCACATCTGGACACGACTTGGCAACCGAACAACAACAACAACAAATATAGACAATTAAGATCAAGGATCTGGAATCAAAAACCTTGGGTTAAGTCCTAGACCTGGGTAAGTCATTTAATTCTTCTCAACTTATTTCAAATCTGTAAAATGGGAAAATTAATAGCACCAATCATCTTAGGCTAAATTATGATGCAGTAACAAACAACTTCCAAATCACACTGGCTTGTAAGGAGAAAAGTTTATGGCTTGCTGGACTTACATGTCCATCTTGAGCTAGACATGGCTTGGCTTCATGAGATCTTTATTCTGTGATGCAGGCTACAGACTGCATTTGGGACACTGTCAATCTTGTGGTGGAAGAAGAGACCCTAGCAGAACCATATAATGACTGTGAAAGCTTCTGCTTAGAAGTCATGCTGCTGCTGCTGCTGCTATTGCTGCTGCTAAGTCACTGCAGCCGTTTCCAACTCTGTGCGATCCCATAGACGACAGTCCATCAGACTCCCCCATCCTTGAGATTCTCCAGGCAAGAATACTGGAGTGGGTTGCCATTTCCTTCTCCAATGCATGAAAGTGAAAAGTGAAAGTGAAGTCGCTCAGTTGTGTCCGACTCCTAGTGTCCCCATAGACAGCAGCCCACCAAGCTCCCCTGTCCCTGGGATTCTCCAGGCAAGAGCACAGGAGTGAGATGCCATTTCCTTCTCCAATGCAGGAAGGTGAAAAGTGAAAGTGAAATCGCTCAGTCGTGTCCGACTCTTGCGACCCCATGGATTGCAGCCAACCAGGCTCCTCCGTCCATGGGATTTTTCAGGCAAGAGTACTGGAGTGGGTTGTCATAGCCTTCTCCAGAAGTCATGCAACACAACCCCAAACTTGACACATAGCCAAGACTGAAACAATAGGGTAGAAATTTAAATTCTCCCATAGGGAGGAGGGGCCAATGTTTTGAATAATAATACAATCTACTAAACAAACATACACAGCTCTTATAGGGATCGAAGGTTAGGGGCGCATCAAAGTATTTGAAAAGTTAGCTATCGTAAATATTAGGGTCACCATTTTAAGTTCTAAGTTACTTAGAACAAGAAAGTTTTAAAAGGGGGCTCTCCTATTCAGTAATTAATTAGATTAAGCCTTTGGAAGTTCTAACTCTAGAAAATATGTGGACTGTTAGGTACAGTGAATATGTGAGCAAGTAAATAAAGTTGATTCAACTGTAAATTGGGAATAAAAGTCATCTCTACCTCGTAGGGATGCTAGGAAGATGAAATGAGAAAATCCAGACAGTTGTCCATGAAAGATGGCTGCAAATTCTTGGTGAATTTTCCCATTGAATGTGCAGTCTAATTTCCTTCACCTTCAATCAGCTGATTTTCATGACCCACAGAATATGGAGGAAGTTTCAGGTGTTCTGAAGCCAGGTCATGAGAAGCCTTGTAGCTTTACCCAGCCCTCTTAGAACACTTGTTCTTGGAGCCCTGAGCTGCCATATAAGGAGGAAAGGTGTCCAGCTGAACTCTGTTTTCCCTGGCTTGAGTGCCAGATATTTGAGTAAAGCCATCTTGAAGCCCTGTAGAGCATAAGACTCACCCAGCTAAGCCCTGCCTAATTTCCTGGCCCACAAAATCATCAGACAACAAAATGATCATTTGAGCCAGTAAGTATTAGGGTAGTTTGCAATCCAACAATATATAACCAGAACACATACAAGCCTATAGCACTGTATCTGACTCACAGTTGATTCAGAAAATATTCTAGTATCATTAGATTGTGGTGAACTCTCAATTCATTTTTCCCATTGAGTTTGGAACCCTGTGACTTAGAACTGAGGAAAGGAGGTAAAGACACATCTTGAGTCAAATGTTTCACAGGGAGTTTACTCAACTGCCCCTAAATGTAAAGAAAAGAGGAGGAATGTCCCTAAGGTCCATAAAGGGAGTTTTAAACATGTAAGACTCCTAATCTGAGGAATATCAGAAATCTCACGACTTTCCTTAGGTATGCTTATGTCTAAATTTTTGAAGGAAGTAAAAATTCAACAGTTTTAATTCCCTTAAAACTTCAGGTAAAATTGCCACATGGACATAACCTGTGTTGACCTGGTGGGGTTGCCCTTTGACCACCATGAACCTTCAGGAGACTGTGTACCTCATTTGGAGAAGTACTGCTCTGAGTGGAGAGTTGGAAAATTGCCCTATTCAAGAATAACTAAGAAGATAATGTCTGGGTTGGCACTATTCCTTTTACTGTCAATCTGTTCTCTTAATGTGAGGAATTGGCCATCTGAGATGGAAGCTGAGAGAGCAATGCCATGAGTTCACCAAATCGTACCTCCTTTTCACTTGGGACTAAAGCTAGAGTATATTTTCCAGTGTCCCCTGCGGAGATGTTGTAGAAAGGGGGGCCCCCTCCAGCACCCCAAGAGTGGGCTCTTGTCTAACACTCAGAAAAGCATTGTCCAAGGAGACACATGCTGACAAAGCAAGAGACTTTATTGGAAAACAGCACCCGGGTGAAGAGCAGCAGGGTAAGGGAACTCAGGAGAACTGCTCTGACACGTGACTTGTGGTCTCGGGTTTTACGGTGATGGGCTTAGTTTCCGGGTTGTCTTTGGCCAATCATTCTGGTAATGCATGCATTACTCAGCCAAGATGGATGCCATTGAGAAGGATTCTGGGAGGTGGTCAGAAACATGGTATCTCCTTTTGACCTTTCCCAAACTCTTCCAGTTGGTGGTGGCTTATTAGTTCTGTGTTCCTTATTAGGACCTCCTGCTGTAAAACAACCCAGGCAAATGGTTACTATGGCAGTTGGCCAGGGTGGTCAGTTTCAGTCAGTGTGCTTCCCCTAACAGAGAGATGGGACCATGTGACAGATCTGGTCCCTGGAATATAGACAATAGTGATGGACAACCCCCCTTCCCAGCCCAGCCCCTGGTAGATTTGCTATGTGACCTTTCATGCGTTTTTCCCTAGACATGAAGGGGAGAACTCTGAGACCCTAAGGGATGAAAAACCCAAGGATGGAGGGAGCTTGGATCCCTGAATGACTGAGTGGAACAGATGTTCACTTCTCAGCTTCACCTGTATTGGACTATGACCTGGGAGAGAGATAAGCCTTTGGTATGTTGCACCATGAGGCTGAGGTGTATTTGCTACAGGAATGTGTTATCTAACACAAAGGTATGGGGTGGAGAGAGTGTTGTGCTCTTCTCCTGTCTCCATGAAGAGCAAACTGGAGAGTCAGAGCACCTTTGTCAGAGAATTTACAGACAGAAGTTAAACTGTGTCACAACTCCCAGAAGAAAGGAAAGAGACTCAGAAGGCTGGCCATGCCTTCCGTGGTCTCCTAAGGGTACGAAGCCAGAATCTTCTGTTCTCTTTCTCTCTGCAGGGGAACAGCAGGCAGATACCTAACACATCATGTTCTGCTGGCTTCACTGACAAGGAGATGAAATTCTATCACTCAGCCGACAGGAGACCTCACAGGTGACTAATTTAATCCCTGAGGCCTCTTTAGAAGGAGAAATGTCTCCTTTCTCAGCAACTCCTCCCTTTCCTTAGCCTGATTTCCACGAAGCAAGAGAGTCACCTGCACTCAAATCAGCTCAGCAGGGAACAGATATTCTTGGAGTGATTCTTGCACAATTTGGTGAGCTGAATTGAATAGCCATTTATTAGAATTCTAAAATAGTGCATTTGGCATAACACAGCCTTGGGACTACACCCTGGAAATCACTCCATCCTGCACACAGCAGGGTGTTGAGAGGGGTAGGATATACCAGGACCTGGGTAGGACCAAGGGAGATGAAGAGCTTTGGCAGAGGAAGAAATTAGCATCTGCTACTGCCTTCTTCGGAGAAGGCAATGGCACCCCACTCCAGTACTCTTGCCTGGAAAATCCCATGGACAGAGGAGCCTGGTAGGCTGCAGTCCATGGGGTAGCTAAGAGTCGGACACGGCTGAGCGACTTCACTTTCACTTTTTATTTTCATGCATTGGAGAAAGAAATAGCAACCCACTCCAGTGTTCTTGCCTGGAGAATCCCAGGGATGGGTGAGCCTGGTGGGCTGCCATCTATGGGGTCGCACTGAGTCGGACACGACTGAAGCGACTTAGCAGCAGCAGCAGCAGCAACTGCCTTCTTCACCTTTGGGCACTGGGATATCCTTGGTCACCATTCCTTGGAGACTAGAATCCCAAAGGTTAATGTAATGGTTGACTTAGAAAAACAGAGAGCTCAAATCTGTAGATCACATAGACCAAGGTTTGTCTCTCAGCTTTAGCATGTACTACCAGCTGTGTGGGGGTGGAGGGGTGGGGCTTCCCTGGTAATTCAGCTGGTAAAGAATCTGCCTGCAATGCAGGAGACCCCAGTTCAATTCCTGGGTTGTGAAGATCTACTGGAGAAGGGACAGGCTACCCATGCCAGTATTCTTGAGCTTGCCTGTGGCTCATCTAGTAAAGAATTTACCTGTAATGTGGGAGACCTGGGTTCGATCCCTGGGTTGGGAAGATCCCCTGGAGAAGGGAACGGCTACCCACTCCAGTATTCTGGCCTGGAGAATTCCATGGACTAAACAGTCCATGGGTTGCAAAGAACTGGACACGCTGAGTGACTTTCACTTTCACCAGCTTCTCTGAATCCCTGTTTTTACACCAACAAAATGAGGACTGATGAAACCTAACTCACAGCATCCTTACGAATGGAGAATGAAATAGTGAGTAAAACGTCTGGTATTTAGTTGCCCTTGCTTCTGACCCCTCTTCAATATCTGGAACTGGGACCATACCTTTTGGGATTTTTAAAGTCTCTATTCTCTTTGAATCCTTGAAATTGACCTCACCATCTTACTGCTCCTCACTGACCACTGTATGACATTTGCAGTGGAAAGAAGCTAGGAGAACAAGCTTGAGATTTCAGAGTAAAAGCCACTGCAGACCTGTTATCCAGAGCCACATAGTGCCTTAGGGGTTAACACCCCATTTAATGCTTAAAAGAGCCCTTGTATAATACCTAACCCTCAAATCACCGCAATCTCTACACTGCAGTATAGCAATAGGAGAAAACCAGAGGCTGGCTAGCAAACCATATATTTTCCTGTCATATCTAAAACGCATAGGCAGGATATAAACAGATAGCATGTACCCCTCTACTGTCCAGTCCTCTACCTGTGGCAGACATCACAAATCAACCACAGCACTCTTTCCCACTGATCCAAGACAAGGCATCAGAATCCTTCCCCACAGAGTCATCCAGCAGATACCACCAATCAATCAGAAATATCCTGCAAGTAGGAACCTATTCATCAAACCATAAACATTCACCCACTGGAGTGGCTGAGCCACAAAGGTGAACAAGGAGCCAGAGAGATACAGTGGGGAGGAAACCAAAACTGAGCTGCCAAGTGCTCATAAGAATGCATTTGCAAGTGCTAAGAAACTCTGGATGAAACCATGCAATCAGCCATGGGATCCAGGTTCAAATGGCTCGTTCCAAAGCATAGTCTACACTTTCTGTGTATTGCTTTACCCGGCATTGATTTCCCTAGAGTAAGGAGGTTTTCTCTAGAGAATGAGCAAAGCATGCAAAGAGAGGGGTCATTTTCACACATTTCCAGGCATTGTTAACCAATCTGTTCACTAAACATAGGTGTCAGCAACACCAGTTAACCAAAGCTCATCTCACCTCCAGATCTGTTAACAAGACAGTGACATATAGCTTAGGGCGTTAAATCTTCCAAGGCAGGAATCCTTGTCTTTGGTGAACAACCATGAATCAACGAAACAGGATATGCCAGGATGTTTAAGAAGGCCATATATTTATTTACAAGTGAATGACCAGTTCAGTATTTCTGCCAGTTACCTTTATGGTTTTTATGAGATTTGGATAACGCTTATTTATCGCCCATACAGTTTTCCACTCACAATGGAGCTCTGTTGGACATTTAAAGACATTTCTAAATGTTTTCTGCCGGTCTCTCTGGAATGAATAAAGGAATCTTTTTTCTTTGGGTTTCTCCAAGGAACTCATGCAAAGCTAATTTGGATGATAAAATGATATCATTTCAAACATCTTCATGCATGGATTATATTATTTGAACCTTCTCAGAGGAAGAGATTAATCATGTGGTTTGCATCACCAACTTTATAATTTTCATAACAAAGCTGGTCAGATGAAGAGCCAAAATGTATCTTTTACAATGAAATAGTCTACAACAGGAAAGCATCTTGTATTTCTGCTGTTGGACTGTGCTAATGTTATTGGCAATCCAAGGGTTGAATTTGTTTCCAGTATGGGCAATAACTACCCAAGATGAAACTCTATCGTTTACAACAATTGTTAACTACAATAGTAATAGCTTCTGTTTATTGCAAGTTTATTTTGATCAAACCATATGCACAGTGCCTCAAGTTGGGAAGGTAAAAATCAATTATCCCATATTTTCCAGAAGCAGAAATTGAAACTCAACATTGGTAATAAACATCTCCAAAGGTCCCCAGCTGGTACAGAAAAAAATAGGACTCACAAACAAATCAGTCCAGTTCCAAGGCTTGTCCCTCTCCAGCTATGCTCTGCTGTCCTTGTGGCCTCTACCTTCAAGATGCCCTCCTCCCTCAAGTTATTTTATGTGGCCAAATCCATGAAGGAAAAAGAATCAAACTGACTGCCAAATACTGTGTAGACATAACAAAAAGCTAATTGACTGCAACTCTTATTTTCCAGCCTGTTCTTGCGGTTTCAGGGGAAGTCATCTCACCGTGGAGACGGCGACCCACTGGTTTGAAGGGGCGCCAGGGGCTGTGTTGTCCAGCTCAGTGGAGCCAGGCAGCAGGGTCTCATCTCCTGTTTAGATGCTCATGTCCCCTGTGTCCCTCACGTCTGGCTCTCTACCAAACACCACTGGGACAGCATCCCTGACACCACCCCACCATCACAAACCACACCAGCAGCCTCACAATATCTCGCTCTGTGACACATTGGATGTGTCAGGCAAATAGTACTATTTAATAGAGAATACAGGGCTATATATTAGATGTGACTGTTCTCATTCTATTTTCCCCATCTCTGGAAGCAAGTCATTCTACACACTAGGAAACTGAGGTTTCACTTGAGTCTGTCCAAAGTCACCTAAAAAGTAAAGATGGGGACTGGAAGGCAGGCTGCTATCCCATAGCCCAGGCACTTAACCTCTCCTTGTAGAGGCTGAGGACGTTTCTCCAAAGGGGCAAAGTAACATCCTCCCAGGACAAACCTGTAGGTGGTCTCAGAGCTGGGGCAAGAACTGGGGCTCTCTCATTCTAGAACTTTCTCCACCATTCTCTCTCCCTATTTGTTCCCACAGCAACTAGACACAGGCTATGGGCCTGCTATACACCAGGAACTATGCCATATGCTAACAGAAAAAAAACAACAAAGCAAAAACAAATTGAAGGAAGTTGTGGTTCCTGTCCTCAGCAGCCCCAGAGTCAGACTGCCCTGTGTTAGACTCCTGTCTTTGCTACCAACCAGCTTTGCAAACTTGGACAGACCATTTGACTTCTCTGGACCTCAGTTTCTCTATTTGCAGAATGGGATAATGTTAGTGCCCACTTTAGGAGGTTACTACAAGGATTAAAAAGAAAGATTACTAACGCAAGTTTAAATGGGGTAAGGTATGTACTAATGGCTGTACATTCTCTGAATTTTTTAAGCTCTTAGAAAATAGTGGAAGCAACTTTATTTTTGCTAACACATACTCCCATGTTGATATCCAAATACCAATCTAGATTTACAAAGAGGAATTCTAAAGGAGGAGATTGAGGTGTTAATGGAATGGTCTGGATGTTCTCATAATTGACATATGGATTACCTTGATACTTGAAAGCTGGATACATAAAATTCAGATAATGATTAATAATTATAAACTTGTAACTCACGAATTCCTGTGTATTAGGATCTTGACCAGAGACGGCAATGGCACCCCACTCCAGTACTCTTGCCTGGAAAAATCCTATGGATGGAGGAGCCTGGTAGACTGCAGTCCATGGGGTCGCAAAGAGTCAGATACGACTTCACTTTCACTTTTCACTTGCATGCATTGGAGAAGGAAATGGCAACCCACTTCAGTGTTCCTGCCTGGAGAATCTCAGGGATGGGAGAGCCTGGTGGGCTGCCGTCTATGGGGTCGCACAGAGTTGGACATGACTGAAGTGACTTAGCAGCAGGATCTTGACACGAGGCACTGTAATTCTTACAACCCTATCATTTAATACATATGAAGAAACTGAAGCTCAGAGAGGTAAAATTGTTACTGAAAATGCCAGACCATGTACCTGATGCACAGGGAGGCCAAACACCACCAAAATATCAGAGCTGGGAACAGAGAATGGTTTACTGAGGGCCCTACAAGAACTGGGTAGCCTCTGACGCATTGGAAAAGACCCAGATGCTTCAAAAGATTGAAGGCAGGAGGAGAAGGGGATGACAGAGGATGGGATGGTTGGATGGCATCACCGACTCCATGGACATGAGGTTGAGCCAGCTCCGAGAGCTGGTGATGGACAGGGAAGCCTGGTGTGCGGCAGTGCATGGGGTCACAAAGAGTCGGACATGACTGAGCACCTGAACAGAACTGAACTGAACAGCAAGGAGATGGGTGGCTCCTGCCTTAAAAACCCCAAAAGCTTTCAGCAAAGCCTTCTTCTAGGAAAAGTGCGGGAGGGGCGTGGTGAGTTTTTACAGACTTCTTAGTGAGAGCCTTTGCTCTTGAGTTCAGTCATGGTCAGGTCACAAATGATCCCGTAAATCTCCACCAAAAAAATGTTACTCTCTGTTCTGACGAGAAAGGGCAAGGCACTCAAGGCACAGCTTTCACCCTCTGAGTCCCAGGTCCTGGCTGAGAGGACACAGATCTCAGCTGGTGGCTCTCTCAGACCCCGCCAACCTGTCCTCACTGAGGGAGCCACACGCCCAACGCACCTGGTCTTCAGGCTCCCCAGGGTCCTCAGGCCTCCCACACTGCAGGGGCAGCACCCTCAGACCAGTCCCAGGCAGGCTGCTGCCATCAGGGTCCAGAGCAGGGATGGGGGAGAAGTTTGCCGTGGCCTCAAGGCCTGGACCCAGCCAGTAGGTGGACTTGGTGAGGGCTCTGGAAGCCCTGCAGGGCACACCCCTGAGCCTGTTCCCTGGGCCACAGCTCACCCACCGGTCCAAGGCCCAGTGAGCCAGAGAGCCAGGGAGAAGGCCGGGATCCATCTCTCACCTTCGTCTCCTCCTCAGGACTACAACTCCAGTGACTGTTGATAGACCGGCCCGCTAACGGTCTCTGTTTGACAGTTATTCACTTGGGGGAGGGGCCCACTGCAGCACCGGCCAATGGCTGAGCGGGACCACTAACGGGCGTTCATTGACAGTTGCTCTCGGGGGATGAGCCCACTGCAGGTGCCAACCAATCACTGAATGACCATTGACGGTCTTTTGGTAGGGGTTTCCTGGTAACCAGGTGCAGGGTAACAGTAGGAGCGATGGCTGGGTGCTAAGGGTTGTGCACGGGCATGGCCAGGAGCCCTCAATAATGACTTGCCAAAGGCCACACGGCCACAAAGTAGTTGAACCGAGAGTCAATCCACACTTGTCTGACTCTAGCCTATTCTTCCTTTCTCTGTAAAGGCCTCTGGGGATTGCTTGGAGAGCAGTCAAGTGGAAAAGGCTACCCATGGAGAATGGAGACCCATGGAGACCACAGATACCATCCAGCTGCTGGATATGGTCTGTGGACAGAATTCAGAAGGTATATGAACTTGAATGGGAATAAAAATTACACCATCCTTTCATTACCATTTACCTGAAGTTTAGCGTAGCCTTCCATTTTGAATCTAGGCAATATTCAACAACATTATCAGCAGTGCCTGTAGCTCCTTCATCAGGAAATCTGTCGGCAAACACTCCAGAGTGATAAAGCATGTGCTCCGGCTCCAAAGACAGACTTCTCTCTACTCTGCTCCACTGCACACTTCTATCAGTAAATGGACCGCTCTCTCTTGCTTACTTGATCAGCTCTTAACCTTGAATGGAACACCTCTGAGGCCATAAACCCTCTTTATTCATCTATGAATAATGAATCTTAGCATCTGATCTAGAACGTGGCACAGCACGGGCCTTAATAAATGCTTTTTGCGTATAGTAGGGGAGCAGCCTTTCACTATCTCCTAGGGACCCCACTTTGTGCTATTCATGCCCACCCAGGGAGCTGCTTCTAACACACAAAAGATGGCAAGGGTGATGGATGTCACTTCAGAGAGGTTATAAAAGACTGTGGCTATTGTATGGCACACTCTGGCTCTTGCCCTGATGGAAAGCTCCGCCTGGCAAGGAATGGAGGGAAGGCTCTGGTCATCAGCCAGCAAGGAGGCTCTCAGTCCAAGGGCCCACAGGGGATACTACCAAAAACAACTAGGTGACTTGGAGGTGGATCCTGCCCCAGTGAGCCTTCAAATGAGACCACAGACCCTGAGGCAACACCATTATTACAGTGAAAGACATCATGTTGGAGTCTCCAGGTAAGTCATGCTCAGACTGCCAAGCCAAGCCCCAGAAACTGTGACTTAATAAATGTGTGTCATTTTTAAACTGCTAAATGTTTTTTTGTGGGAGAAGGGCAGTTTGTTTGATACATAGGAATAAGAAAACAATACGTCGTTTATCAGGATAAAGGAGAAAGAGGAGAAAAGGTGGGAGGGAAAGTGCAAGGGGGCAGAATTCTATGTTGCCATCTCCTCGTTGGCCATAATCTGGGGCTCACTCTTTGACACTACAGCCCCTTACCCTTGACTCCTTCCTGCTCCCCTCAACACCAGTAACTGCAGCATGACCTGGTCTGTGCCAGTGCCTACCATAGGAGCGATCTGAACTTTCCCATCACGGCCACATCATGTTCTGTGATTCATTCCAGAATTTTATTGTAACAAAATGCCTCACTTCATCAGGACAGAGGCCAAAATCGGTTAGCGTTCTTTCAATGTTCTTGTAATGACTCCAAGCTTATCCAGTGAATTGCACAAGCCCATTTTGTTAATGTTCACTTGACTTCCAAGGAATTTCCAAGACTCTTGACAGTTAGGACATCTGGTCCATAAAAATCACACAGACATGGTCAGTTGCCTCTGCCAGTTGTCCTCACCCAAGCTCTCAGGACCCCACACCATCCACCTGCTAGAAACGTGGATTTACATGCTCCCACCTTCATCCATGCCTGGCTTTTACAAGGCTCTGCTTTAAACTCAGGAACACTAAAGTTATCATCAGAGGCTCCTGCCTGGCCTCCGACAGGCTGTTTTTTTTTTCATCTTTTGGCCCTGCCCCATGACATGTGGGATCTTAGTTCCCTGACCCCTGCTCCCTACATTGGCAATGTGGAATCTGAATCACTGCACCACCAGAGAAGTCCTCCAACAGACTTTTGCTGAGAGTGGAAGTACCAGCTAAGAGAATCCCAAAAAAGAACTCTCAGAGTCCTCTTATTTGAGGGGCCAAGCCAAGCCTTCTTTCCACTGCACACAACACTCTCCTCCAATATGTAGTGGATTCATTTGTGTTCCCTTATTTCCTCCATTTCCGTTTCATGGGAAACCATACTGTAGATTTAATAACAGCTCTTCAATTGGGAAAAATTCTATTATATGAAGTTTACACATTGATTTTTTATATCAGACATACTGAGGTATGGTTTATATACTACATCCATTCATTCGAATGCACCCATTCTAATTGTACAATTCAATGCGTTAGACTAAATTTTACCCCTGTGTAACTACGACCACAATGAATACACAGACTTTCCATTATCCCCAAAAGTTTCTTCATGTCTCATCTCAAATAATTCCCACACTTCTTTCCCTGGGCAACCACTGATCTGTTTTCCTTCATTATAGATTAGACTTGTGTTGTGTAGAGTTTCATATATGTAGAATGACATAATATGTCTGCTTTTGTGTCTGGTTTCTTTCACTCAGCATAATAAGTCTGAGTTTCATCTGCAGAGTCAAATTGAATGTATCCAGCTTGACAAGTAGTTCATCATTTTTTAGTGCTGAATAGTATTCCTGTCTACTTGTTTTTTTTCTATGATTTTTTTTTGGGGGGGGCATTTTCCAACTTTATTAAAGAATAATTGACATGGACTAAACTGTAGCAAAACTATACAATTTGATCAGTTGTAACATATGCATATATCTATGATACACACCTAGAGTTTTTATAAATAAGAATTTTTAAAAACATAGTGCAGCTCAGAATGGTGACATAATTCTTCTGTTTGAGTCTTCTCTGGGAACCCTAGGTGAATATTTGCCCCTGCTGCTGCTGCTGCCACTGCTTGGTCGCTTCAGTTGTTTCAAACTCTGCATGGCCCTGTGGATTGCAGTCTGCCAGGCTCCTCTGTCCATAGGATTCTCTAGACAAGAGGACTAGAGTGGGTTGCCATGCCCTCCTCCAGGGAATCCTCCTGACCCAGGGATGGAACCCAGGTCTCCTACATTGCAGACAGACTTTCCCGCTGGGCTACCAGGGAAGCCCAACATTTGCCTCACATTTGGTTAACTAGAGAATCTTTGCTGACTTACAAAAACAATCTGTTCTAAGGTGATTTGCTGCCTCTGATGAATAACCTTTGAAAAACAGACTTTTTGCTGAAAACAAAACAAACAAAAAACCAACAAAAATAATACTTAATGGCATCTCACTACATTCAATATTGCTATGACAGAAATCTCAGCTGTAGTGACATGAACCCAAATCAAATCATATCAAAAAATAAAGAGTAGGGACAGAAAGGGATTTGTTAGCTTTGTTGGCTAACATAAATGAAATGCCCAGGAACTTCAGGTATAGCTGCATCCAGCAGTTCAGACATCATCTGGAGTCAGTCTAGTCTATCTTCTTTTTCTTTTTCAGTCCTGTTTTCCTCCCTGTTAGCTTCAGTCTAAATCTGCCATGTTTGGCCTGCTGCAGTTCCAGTTTACTTTTTTCTTGAATCACTCATAAAAACAAACTACCTTGGGTATGTGCATTGGAAAAAACTAATGCAGGGAACTGAGTACACAGGTGAGGGGATTGCTTAGAAGACAACCTGGGAAACTGACTAATCCAGAGATGAACCACATTAGAAAGGCACTGCCTTTCATATCAAAGAGACAAAGAGAACAGCATGATGTAATTGAAACTTGATGTACCCAGAGGCTGGATACCAGCCTGCTGGGGGCTGGAGCCAGAGAGGAGCTGCTGTTGCTGCTGGAGACAAGGATTAATACAGGGAGAGAGAGGAAAAACTACCCTGGTCTCTCTCTCTCCTTTTACCCTCAGTCTACCCATGCCCGCATGCTAAGTTGCTTCAGTCATGTCCGACTCTTTGTGACTCCATGGACTGTAGTCCACCAGTCTTCTCTGTCCATAAGATTCTCCAGGCAAGAATACTGGGGTGGGTTGCCAGTCCCTTTTCCAGGGGATCTTCCTGACCCAGGGAGCAATCCAGATCTCTTACATCTCCTGCACTGGCAGGCCGCCTCTTTAGCAGTAGTGCCATCTGAGGAGCCCAGTGCCTTCCATTGGCCCAATCCAGCTAGAAGTCAGTTAGCAAGGGGTTGGGGAAATGTAGCCTGCAAGGGGCGGGCCTCTGAAATACAGACAAGAGTAGAGGAAAAGCAAGGAAGCAGGAGACAAGCTCTGAGGGCAAAAGGCCCCGCACAATCCTTGTGTAAACTGAGCTTGCTAATATTGGGCTGGCCAAAAAGTTTGTCCACATTTCTGTACCATCTTACAGAAAATACCAGGCAAACTTTCTGGTCAACCTAATAGCTCCAACAGAAGCCTTAGAAAGGTGCTTGATTTGTTCAGGTGTGGGTCTCAGGCCCACTTCTAGTGCTAGAGGCAAGGTGGGGGTGGTAGTCAGCCCCTCAGACACCAAGAGAAGCAGGACAGCCCTGAAAGCAAAAGCAAGGTGCTCTCAGCCTACGCGGATGCGGGATTGGCAAAGACATCCACCACGTGCTTCTCCACGGGGATGTGTACTGGGGCTGCACAATTGCAAGTGGCTCAACTTGAGTGAGTTCCGCGTGGCAGAACTGCAGGTTTGCTGGGATGCCAAACTATGGCCAAGGTCAGGATCTTGCTGATACAATCCCAGTTCCTGGGAAATCAGGAAAGGGAAAGAAAAAAAAAATTCAAGCAAAGTGGCATTTCTGTCCCTTCTAATGAGGCTCCCTCATTCTCAAGCCTGGGTTTCATAGCATGAGACCCAGAGCCTGGGTGGGAAAAGCAAGTGTAGGAAACCAGTCCCAGGAAATGTAAAAGCCATATGTCTAAATGGTCTTCAGTGGCATTTTGCCTTCTAAAGGAGACACTTTGCAACCCAAATGTGGAGGCCAAAGGATTTCCTACGAGTCTTTTATGATCTCTATAAATTTCAAGAGAGAGAATTGGTGAGCAACTGGGCTCTGTCACTGTCAGGGCGCTGATTGAACGTGCCTTTAATAGAGTCTCCAGAAGCCATAAAAATGCATGAAAACAGCCTTCTGGACACAGGCAAGCCTGATGGATGGAGCGGTGACACCCAGTAAAAGCCAAATGGGCTGGGCTTGTACTCATGCCTGAGAAAGAGAATACATCTCAGTCTCTTAGGATAGAACTTGCACTTGGAGAAGCATTAAGAATTCTATGTAAAATTTCTCCCCAAGGAAATATACACATACATACACACAATCCAAAATAAACATTGCATGTGGAAGGCTTTTACAGAAGAGTATTCCTCAGAAGTTAAAACCTTGGGTACTCCAGTGGGTTGAAAAGCTCTACTGCCCCCAATTTACTATCCACCCAGGACTTCAAAATATGACTCTACTTGAAACTAGGGTCTTTACAGATGCCATTGTACACATTTTAAAGTGTTTGCCAAATTGAGGGCTGCTAATGGTACCTCCAGATGAAATGGGGCTTCCCTGGTAACTCAGCTGGTAAAGAATCCACCTGCAATGCAGGAGTCCCCGGTTTGATTTCTAGGTTGGGAAGATCTCCTGGAGAAGGGATGGGCTACCCATTCCAGTATTCTTGCCTGGAGAATCTCCATGGACAGAGGAGCCTGGCGGGCCACAGTTCATGGGGTCACAGAGAGTCAGACACAACCGAGTGACTAAGCACAGCAGTGCACAGGTGAAACGAGTAGATGACGTGGAGCACACACTATCGTTATTGTTGTTCAATCGCTAAGTTGTGTCAGACCCTGCGACCCCATGGATTGCAGCACGCCAGGCCTCTCTATCCCTCACGCTCTCCTGGAATTTGCCCAAGTTCACGTGCACTGAATCCGTGATGTCATCCTCTGTCGCCCTCTTCTCCTTCTGCCTTCAATCTTTCCCAGCATCGAGATCCTTTCCAATGAGTATCATGTAATAAATGTACAATGGATGTTGCCTATTGCTACTACTTAGAAGAGATGGAGGGAAGGGAGGGGAATTACTAAAAACTTGCTAATACTCACTGTGACCCTGAATCACAGAGCTGCACCATAAGCAAGTACAGGAAGGAGACCTTCCTTACCAGACAGGCCACCTTCCTTCCCCATAGCCCGTCAGTTCTGGTCCCTTAACTGAAACCTCCTGAGAGGGAGAAACCTCCTTCTCTGAGCACAGATGCTTGTGAGATCCTGCCCTGACGAAGCAGAGCACCCACCTTGCCCTAGAACTGCTCTGTCCCAGTCAGATGGTCACCTGATGGTGCGAACTGGCTAGGACGGTTAGAAGCTCAGTTCAACACTCAGATAAGAAAATGCACTGAAGCCCTTTATTCCTGACACGGGCATATGGTAGAAATCATGTGGCATGCACTAAATTATTAGAATACTCATTTATTTTGGAATGTGTATGAAGTAAATGGAACAAAATATGTACCCTTTCAAAAGAACTCATTCCCTCTGCTAGGGGCAAAATACCTCTTGTAGGAAGGTATTCATTCAAAATAAATTATCTTTGGGGGAAAGCACATGCTTTTCTAAAGGAGAATGTTGTTCTCCATAGATTTTCTAATTCAAGAGCTGTCTGTTATGTACATACACATATATGTATTAAGTGCCAAGTTGGAAAATCATTGACCATATTTATTAAAAATTGAAAAGGCCTAGGTACTCAAAATAACAATAGCTTAGAATTTTTTTCTCACACATAAATAAGAGATATCCAAAGCCAGATACTTTAGAGTTACTATGGAAACTCATGGTGTTATTAACATTAGACAGGCATGCTCCTATCTTCCTGCTTTGCTAAACTCAAAGGGAGTCATTTCTATCCTTAGAGTTACCATATGGTCCAAGATGGCTGCTGGAGCCCCAGCTACCACATGTGCATTCCAGGCCAGCAATGGATGAAGGAGGGAAAGACAAAGGAGTCCATCTCCCAAGTGCATCAACCTTCTTCCCGATTTTTCCCCAAAGTCCTGTACAACCTTTCCATAGTCAGTCACACTCCCTAACTGTAAGTAAAATGGAATGTTGTCTTTTTGTTGGGTCCATTACCACCTCAACTAAAACTGAGGTCCATTATACTTTAGAGGATTCAGTTCAGTTCAGCTCTGTCATTCAGTGATGTCTAATTGCAGCCCCATGGACTGCAGCATGCAAGGCTTCTCTGTCCATCACCAACTCCTGGAGTTTATTCAAATTCATGTCCATTGAGTCAGTGATGCCATCCAACCATCTCATTCTCTGTCATCCCCTTCTCCTCTTGCCTTCAATCTTTCCCAGCATCAGAGTCTTAACCAATGTGTCAGTTCTTCTCATCCAGTGGCCAAAGTATTGGAGTTCCAGCTTCAGCATCAGTCTTTCCAATGAATATTCAGGACTGATTTCCTTTAGGTTGGACTGGTTGGATCTTCTTGCAGTCCAAGGGACTCTCAAGAGTCTTCTACAACACCACAGGTCAAAAGCATCAGTTCTTCAGGGCTCAGCTTTCTTTATAGTCCAACTTTCACATCCATACATGAATACTGGAAAACCATAGCTTTGACTAGATGGACCTTTGTTGGCAAAGTAATGTCTCTGCTTTTTAATATGCTGTCTAGATTGGTCATAACTTTTCTTCTAAGGAGTAAACGTCTTTTAATTTCATGGCTGCAGTTACCATCTGCAGTGATTTTGGAGCCCAGAAAAATAAAGTTTGTTTCTGTTTCCCCATCTATTTGCCATGAAGTGATAGGACCAGATGCCATAATCTTAGTTTAGAGGATTAGTGTTCTACAAATCACACTTTGGGAAACTGTGGACACTTTCCTATGGGAAAGAATTCTTCATATTGGCACTACTGACATTTTGGGAGGGATAATTCTTAACTGTGGTGCTGTTCTGTGAATTGCAGGATGATTAGCAGCATCCCTAGTCTCTACCCCATAACAAGTCCTTCCCTATCCTGTTGTGATGATTAAAAACATCCCCAGACCTCAGCAGATATCCCCAGGGGCAAAACTATCCTCACATAAAAATTTCCCCATTTATTAATTTACTTACACGAACTCATAGATTCTTAAGCTATTCCATGTTGTTACACTTGTTTACTGTTCAACATTCAAATGATCCCAGATTTGGCCTATGGGAACTCTGTAAACCTGGCCTCCTATGTTCTTTGGACATGTCTCCATCAGTCTTTAAGCACTTGATTTCAAAACTTTTCATCTGGACAAGTTCTGGAATTGAGAAAATATAGGAAAACAACAGAATGGGAAAGACTAGAGATCTCTTCAAGAAAATTAGAGATACCAAGGGAATATTTCATGCAAAGATGTGCTCGATAAAGGACAGAAATGGTANGAAGTTCCAGTACTTTGGCCACCTCATGGGAAGAGTTGACTCATTGGAAAAGACTCTGATGCTGGGAGGGATTGGGGGCAGGAGGAGAAGCGGACAACCGAGGATGAGATGGCTGGATGGCATCACTGACTTGATGGGCATGAGTCTGAGTGAACTCCAGGAGTTGGTGGTGGACAGGGAGGCCTGGCGTGCTGCGACTCATGGTGTCGCAAAGAGTTGGACATGACTGAGCGACTGAACTGAACTAAACTGAGTGACTATTCAAGTGACCAGTCTCTCTGAGAATATGAACAGTTAGCCCATTTTTGCAGCCTATCTTAATAACACTTTTCATACTATTCATGGGGCGCTGAAGGCAAGAATACTGAAGTGGCTTGCCATTCCCTTCTGCAGTGGACCACGTTAACAACACTATTATTTGTTAAAAGGGACAGTGTTACTGGTGAGGGCTCACTTCAAAAATTGAAATGGCAATAAAAGCTGCTGTTTCTTTGAGAACTAAGTTATGGAAAGTACAACGATAAAAGAATAAACTATATGATTCCAATGTCTTNGAATACTGAAGTGGCTTGCCATTCCCTTCTGCAGTGGACCACGTTAACAACACTATTATTTGTTAAAAGGGACAGTGTTACTGGTGAGGGCTCACTTCAAAAATTGAAATGGCAATAAAAGCTGCTGTTTCTTTGAGAACTAAGTTATGGAAAGTACAACGATAAAAGAATAAACTATATGATTCCAATGTCTTTAGATGATGAAATTTTTGCACCTTATTATGCCCCTGGATATAGTCCAGTGTCTCCTAGTTTATAGTCTATGGGAACTGGAATAAAATTTGTATCCTACTGTTGTGTGAAAATTGTATAAATCTTAATTATATTGAATTGGTTCATGAGGTATCCAGGTCTACTATGTCCTTCTACTTTTCTATATATTCATTCTATTAATTTTTGAGAGTTTGCTATTGAAATTCCAATTAAAAACTTAATTTATCTACATTAAAAAAATTGTAATATATAGTGGAACTATATGTAACTTTGTTCTGTATTTTCCAAGTTTCCTTTAAATGTGTTATCATACTTTTATAATTTGGAAAGAAAATGGAAATTTATGAAAAGAGTCCATAAATTAAATTTGCTTTAAAAATGTTATAGAGTTAGGTGTAGACAAGATAACTTCATTATTTTAAACAGAATTTAATCCCCCTGCCAACTCCACATTTGTGCACTGTTTCAGGAAAACACTGACTGTTGAAAGTCAAATTTAGCATTTTTATAGGTTGTGAAAACCCAGTGGGGATCGTCTTACCAATGCCATTCACTAAAATTTTCTTCATTCAGTCACGTCAGTGTTAAACTGTGAAACTTCTTCCCAGGAAGTGTCAGCCCCAACATATTTCAACATGCCTAACGAGAGATCTGAGCCTGGAATGTCTTATTACCCCAGAAAGTAAGGAAGTGATCAAAGATTGATGGAGAAACATCCAGAGAACCCAGGAGCCAGAACACTGGCCAAATCTGGGATCATTTGAATGCTAAACAGTCAGTAGGAGTAACAGGTAGGATTAACATGATGAACACAAGTTCACCAAGAATCCATGAACTTGTGTAAGGAAATAAACAAGTGAGGAAAAGGTGAAGATCTCCCTTACAATTAAAAAAAAAAAAAAAACCCTAATAATGACATTAATGACATCAAAGGAATGATGAAATTAGAAAGTGACTATTTGGCAAACATGGTAATAATAACTGATTCCATCAACAATCACCATCAGATGCTGAAATTAGTTTCAGCATAAAAACTTTTCCAGGTAAAAGTTGGAGGAGGAACAGTATTTACAAAGTCCCAAAGTCTCTTATCACAACCTAATGAATGACAGAAGGTACAATGGAACTTTCCAGTGGAGAAACCAGGCAGAGAACATCTTAACCAAGTGACGGAGGTTAACATGACCAGTAACAGGCAAGGGCAAGTGCATCTGGATCTGTTAAACTAGGAGGACATGGTATCATTTTAGGGGTATCCCTGCCAAAGGTGCATAACCTGGGTTCATTCATGAGAAGTCATCAGACAAACAAAACGAACACACACGCACATACGTAGCAGGAGAGCCGGAAGTAAGAGCCACAACTGTGAAAAAATGTTAAATTTTGAGCTAGGAAGTCTGAATGAAGTATATAAGGGAATTCTTTGTACTATTCTTACAATTTTCCTGTACGTCTGAAACTAAGTCAATATTAAAAGTTAAGGAAAGCTGTGCGGTTCAGGACTGTCCTCACCTACCCCACCCTGTAGACTGAGTTCTCCTTTCTGCTTTATCCCTCTCCCCTTCCACCATGCAAAGACCTTCCACATCTGTTTTGTCTGAATGGTTTGCTATAAATAGGTTCCTGGGTCCTGCCCCAGAAACTGAGACTCAGGACATCCCGAGGAGTAGTTTTCTACAATGCCTGAGTCCCACCCCCGGAGATTCTGATTTGATTGGCCTGGCGTGTACTCCAGTGCTTTTTCAGTTCCCCAGATGACTCTAATGGGTAGCCAAGGATGAACATGAATATGAGTCACCTCAAAAAAAAAAAAAAAAAAAAGTGAAACTGAAAGTGTTAAGTCACTCACTCAGTCCTGTCCAACTCTTTGCAACCCATGGGCTGTAGCCTGCCAGGTTCCTCTTCCATGGAATTCTCCAAGCAAGAATACTGGAGTAGTTTGCCATTCCCTTCTCCAAGGAATCTTCCTGACTCAGGGATGAATCCGCGTCTCCTGCTTTGCAGGCAGATTCTTTACTGTCTGAGCCACCAAAATGCAGCTTCTGCTTCGCTAGGTCTAGAGGAGCTGGTGCTGAAACGTCTGCATTTTTGACAGTCTCACTGAGGATACTGTATGGACTCACTTTGAGCAACAATGGACTCATCTAGAGTAGATCCCTAGTGTTCTTTGCCAACAGACCTTTACCATCTTAAGTTCTGACAACTCCAAGAGCACAGACTCACCATCTGGGTTATTCTGTGAGTATCTAACGCTGGGTGTTCCGTTAATAATCATTGAATACAAGTATCGATGAATGAATGAAAGTTTCCCTAATATCATGCTAATCTCCACTCGTACCTCCCAACCACTTAATATATTTAAACTCATCATATTTTACATGAGAATTGCTTCCATCAGATTTTGAGAAATCAATAGTTTTTGAAACTAAAGACCACTTTGGGTCGAGGAGAGTTGCCAAGATATCACTCGCCTTCAGGAATCTCCCAGCGCAGGTGCACAAGACCACGGCAGCCTCCGAGTCAGCTGCTTCCCTTCCTCTCCTCTTTTCAAATCATTTTCGGATTAGCATATCTCTAAGTGCATATAATTTTCACATCAAAGAGTGTAATTTTTTGCAGAAGTGGAGGAGAGAATAATTTATCCACTGAAGTATCTCAAGTAGTAGTCTCTCTAGCGTGACATACAAATTACACAGAAGACAGACGTTTAGGAAAATTTGGTGGCAGAATTTGTATTGCTGAAGTAGATGTGAAGAAAATTCACCCGCTGCAACTAACAAATATCTATTTGGGGGACTAAAAGCAGGCTCCCAGTCGAGTGATGAGAAGCCAGTCNAGTAGTCTCTCTAGCGTGACATACAAATTACACAGAAGACAGACGTTTAGGAAAATTTGGTGGCAGAATTTGTATTGCTGAAGTAGATGTGAAGAAAATTCACCCGCTGCAACTAACAAATATCTATTTGGGGGACTAAAAGCAGGCTCCCAGTCGAGTGATGAGAAGCCAGTCTGAGTTGGTTGCCTGCTTCCTGGCTCACTGAATGGGGAGAGTCCATAGTGGGTCCTTGCCTCTGGGGGTGGGAGTGGGGAGCACCTAGAAACATAGGAATCACCAGGCCTGCCTGTACCCCCGGCACATCAATGCTCGGTTCAGGATGGGTGCAGCCACCTCAAATCTCTCCCAGAGTAGACCCCATTTTGAAAAACAGTCTTGCCTGGAGCGGAAGACAGAGAACCCAATCCATTAGTTTTTTCATGCAGCAGGCTAGGTGCTGAACTCACAGTCCTGTTCTAAACACCAAGTTCTGCAGCACCCTGCCCTTTGCCCCAATTATCCTATAGTTGGATAACCCCTTTGCTTTGCCTAGGTCTGGAACCCTCTCCACAGGGGAGCCCTTGACTCCATACACACACTGAATACATAAATGTACCTAACACACAGAGACCTGTATGCAATCTAACACATGCCTAATATATACACACACCTATACATAAATATACATACCTAATACACACCTCTAATGCACACATACTCCTAATATATAGACACCTAACACACACCACCCTAAGACATAAATACACCCTATGCTTACACACACAATACCTACTAGGCCCCCCACACACCCCTAGTACACAGGTTTCTCCTGCAGCCTCTCTCCTTGGCTTACACACGGCCACCTTCTCCGTGTCCACACACAGCCTTTCTTCTGGACGTGCACAACTCTAGTGTCTCTCTTAAGTATATACAAATTTCCTCTTCTTCCCTGGTGGCTCAGAAGGTAAAGAATATGCCTGCAATGCAGGAGACCCAGGTTCAATCCCTGGATCGGGAAGATCTCTTGGAGAAGGAAATGGCAACCCACTCCAGTATTCTTGCCTGGGAAATCCCAAGGACAGAGGAGACTGGCAGGCTACAGTTCATGGGATCGCAGAGAGTCAGACATGACTTAGCCCCTAAACAACAATATAACATCACCAATTGGATTGGCTCCTTTTAACTTAATCACCTCTCAAAGGCCCAAACTCCAAATACAGGCACATTCTAAAGAACTGGAATTCAGGGCTTCAACACATGGATTTGGGAGGAGACAAAATTCAGCCCATAACGCCCTGCCCTGGCTGTATTGCTTGGTTGTTCTGATAGTACGTATTCACACAGGGCAAATCCACAACAGGCAAGAAAGAACTTGGGCTTAGAATGAGAGTGATGTGGGTACTGGAGGTGGGAGAGCTGCGGGCAGATCCAAAATGCACCCAATGGTAAATCACGGGGACAGAGGGCAGGTAGGAGGACATCAGCAGCCCCTTCTGTGCCTTTCCTGACCGTCTTGTCTAAACCAGCACTTCTTGTCACTTTCTGGCTCTCTACCTTGCTTCATTTTTTTATTTCTTTAATTTTCACTAAGACCTAAGATATTTTTACTAAGATATAAATCACATATGATAAACTTCGCCCATTTAAAGTATGCAGTTCAGAAGGTTTTGACACATTCACAGGGTTGTACAACCATCACCACCATCTAATTCCAGATCATTTTTTTCACCCCAGAAAGAAGCCTGTACTCATTAGCAGTCACTGACACACCATATTTTTATTTTCTCAATGACTATCTTCCTTGCCACTAGAACATAAACTTCTTGAAAGTAGACACTTTGATTTGTTCACTAGTCTGTGCTCAACCCTTAAGAAAGGGTACATGGTATCATGTTGGCCAAAACGTTCATTTGGGTTTTTCCATGACATCTTACGGGAAAACCCAAATGAGCTTTTCAGCCAACCCAATATGTGCCAGTAACTCAAGTAAATATTTAATTTGATTTAATATAGGAACCAGAAACTGACTTGAGATATTGGGTTAAAAAAAAAAAGAAAAGACCAGAAGTGGTATGTCATGGGTTTATTCCACCCACCATGAACCTTGTGCTGACAACACAGACAGATACTCCATGGCTGGCCTTTGGTGGCCAACCCAGAAACGCATGAGGCCTTTCTTTAGGGCACTGGCTTCATAACTGGGTTAGGAGGCTTTCAGACTTAGAGGCCTGCAGTTGAAAAGTTTTCTTTTGCTGTGAGTTACACTGGCTGCAATTGAATTCTTCTCTTGTGTCTCAGTGAATTTAAAACTTCTAAACTTTAGAGTGAGTCGACGAGGTGATGGCTGCTCAGCTTATGAGACAGTACAGGCTCTGCTATCAGCCTGGTCACGCAGGGCTTTGTGGGGCCCTCCCAGGTACAAAAGTGTTTCTGTAGCCCCCGTTTCTTATTTGTAGGCCTTCCGTCCGAGTTCCAAAGGGCAGATTCAAGCAGTTACTTATTGGAAAAGAGAAGGAAAACAGAAACAAAGGAAAAGCTGTCAAGAAACAACAGTGCCGTAACAAAGCAGAGTTCTACTTCCTCTTTAAGGGGTGAATAACAACCTGATCCATATCTCTGAGTTCTTCTACAGGAACCAAGGTAGAGGACGGTAACTTCAGACTGAATACAGGAGCATTAGACCTCACACTGGTTGGAGCCAGAATGTTGATGACTGAGATTCCTGGACCACCACCGTCTTAGCTCACCACCAACCAGTCAGGAAACGTACACATCTCATAGCCCTTACTCCAAAATTTGCCTTTAAAAATTGTTCCCTAAAATCATGGGTGAGTTCAAGTCTTTTGAGCATGAGCTGCCCATATAGTTGGCCCTTGAAATAAGCCTTTCTCTGCTCCAAACTCTGACATTTCAGTTTGTGTCGCCTCACTGTACGATGAGCACAGGAATTTGGGTTTGACAACAGTGTGACCTCAAAGCAATGTAAGTCACCTCCCTAAGCCTCAGTGTTCCCATCTGTAAAATGGGGTGGGGGAGAGGAGATAACAGTACCATCTTACAGGACTGTTGTGATGGTAAAATGAACAAAAACTACATGTTGACGTGTAATAAGCATTCCTCGGCCATTAGCCATGAACACTGAATGAGACAATTATAGCACCCAAGACGGGACACAAGATAAAGCACAAATCACACACATCATTTGGATGAGTCAGTCTCCTTTTTGCTAGACATTCTGAATAGTCACTACATTCTGGGTATCTGGCCAGGAAAACTAAATGCTATAATAATATCTGTTCAAAAGAATATCTATAAAGATTAGTAAATATGCTATCTCTGTGTCCTTGGGCAAATCACTTCTTTGAACTTTGATGTTCTTATCTGTTAAATGAGAACAATCTATACAATGAATGACCATGAAGATTAAAAGTGACAACACATGAAAAATGTCTGGGACACTGTGGGTTTCAACAAATGACAGTTATGAATATCATCTTTATCCTAAGTCTCACAGCTCCTTCTCTAAAGCCCTAGGTCCCAGAACTATTTAGGGAATTAATAAAGAGGCATATACCGTGTACTTTTTGATATTCACAATGGGTCAAGGGAAGCAGATGACCATTAAACACAGCAATACTTCTGCAGTGGGATCCGTGGAAATTCACAGAAAGATCAGTCATGTGGATTAACCAACAGCGCTAGGAGGTAAAGGTCAGGTTTAGCCAAATGACCAGAGGTCAGGGCAGGTTTCAATGCCAAATGAGCAATGAAAACACTCAGTTTTCAGAAGTTATAGACTTGGAGAGAAGGGATAATGAATTTGTACTTCTGTCTCAGAGATCAGAATCTTTAGTTTCTCACTCGCTTCCCTGAAAGGAGCAATGGAAACAAACATCTTCATTTCCCAAAGCATGGCAGGCTTAACTATTTTAAAAGGAGGGAAGTGGGGATGAGGGGGTGGGGAAATGATGACAGTATCCCAGTAAGAATGATACATGCAAAAGGAGGAAGAGAAAAAGAAACTGGTCCCACATGGAAACTAATTTTAGTAACAGCAATGGATTAAAAGGAAAAAAGTCCTTGCTTACAAATTCAAAAACAAAAACTATCACACTGACGTGTCTTCCCAAATTTGGTTGAAACATCCCTCCTGGTTTTGGAGAGGTCTTCTCTTGAGCCACTGCCAAGAACACATTCCCATGGCCAAGTGAAAGACTTAAAATTGCAAGTGCAAATGCAAACACAGAGCAGCCGTTCCAGTAACAGCCAGAGCACGACTCTGGTGGGCCAGACACCTCCTGGATGACAGAATTAGTTCATCCGGGAAGGTGTCCCCAATCTTTAGTTGGGTCCAGAAAACATTTCAATTGCCAAAAGTGTGTAAATGCTACCAGTTTCACTGATTTGTTCTGAGCGCCTTGTCAAAATAATTAATGTGCATCCAAAATACAGGGACAGTTTCCATGCATTGGAGTTGAGCATCCTCGGAGAGAGAAGGATGAAGAGCTGGAGTGGCAGGTGACGGACAGGCCACCTCGGCAATCCGGGCAGATAACAGGTGTCGCGGAAGATGTTGTTCCTACTTAAGGCTCCAATGCAGCTGAATTCTGCCATATAAATGATTAAAGAACGTGCAGAACATTACACAGTTCATGTACTTAATGATTATAGTTCACAGTCTAGGTCAGATATAATTAGATGTTACATTAAAATAGCTTCACAGAGCCATTTATTCTGATTTAATTACTTAAAATGATAGCATAATGAGCAACGCTTTCAAGGAAAAAAAGTACTTTTTTAAATGGGCTCATTTTAAGTTAATACGAAGAAAATTAATCATTTAACTGAATGGAGGAAGGCGAGTCCACGTCTTCAGTGGCGTTGTTTCCGTGTCACAAAGGTTATTTCCCTCCGATGACATGTTGCAAGTGATAGGGAAATAGACTCTTTTTTCTCGTGGGAATATAGATTCTCATTTTTACCATTCCCTTTAAATCTTCCTCTCTTCCACGCGAGCCTTACCACAGGCAATGATGACTTTTAATGCCAGTGCTGAGACAGAAACATCCCAGTGAGAACATCTCTGTGAACTGTAGGGAATTACGAACAACGGTCCACATCTATTTCACAGATTGCATTAGCATTTTATCAGAAGCAGCAAGAGGCATAGTGGTGACATACACACATTCTGTCATCAGACAGGGACAGAGTTTAAGGCCAGCTTTGCCACTTACACCTATGAGACTGTTCACAACTTAATATGGCTTGTCTGGGCCTCAGTTTTCTCATCTTGAAACTGGGGATTAAAATGGCACCTATCTCCTAGGGTTGTTTTGAAAATCAAATGAGATTGAGCATGCAAAGCACTTAGCATGGAGAGGCTGATAATAATTCTTAGCTCTTGTTATTATAAATAGAGACAACAAATATTTTGCTGGCTCTTAGCCCCCACCCTGTACATACTCCTCAAAGATTTTAGGCTGCAGCTGCATTTTTTTCTGGTACAAATTATAAAAGACTTGAAGGGAAAAGATGGGGGCTCCTCCAACCCAACTGCTTCCTTCTGTTTTTAATAACTACAAATGATAAGAGACCCTCCTATAAAGCTTTTGAGAGTAGTATCAGTTGGCTCCAAAAAAAAAAAAAAAAAAATTCCTACATGGTTTTAAAAACATATGGCAATATTTATCTGCTATTTCTCTGTCCTGAATCAGGCTTTGTAGTGAAAATATTCAATGCTGGGCTCAGGGGAAATGGGGGAAAATTTTTAAATCAGAAACCTTCCTATGAATACCCTCTTCAGACAGCTGTAAATACTACTCAGGGGATGTGGTATTTATGTGAATCCTGGGACGCTTAGCAAAGGTGATGACAGAAAACACTGGCTTATGGATACAGGGGGCTGTGGCAGCCAAAATAATGTGTCAAACTTGGCCTTGCCTGAGTGAACACCATCCAAGAGAGAGCTGACACAATCTCCCAACGTATAACATTCTGGACGAGAAAAACTCAAGGAGCCACAGGGTTTTGAAACCATGGGCTGTCACTTGCTTGTATTCAAAATGAGCTTTACTTCCTTGGGAAGGGGATCTTTGTGCCACTGCTGAGTTGAAAAAGAGAGTGATGTAGAAGAGTACCTTACTTTGGGTTCCTCCAAAAGCTGACTATAAAGCAAATGTTTAGGCCCGTGGAGTTTATCTGGGATGCATGACCGTCAGTTTTGTGTGTCAGTGTGGCTAGGCAATTGTCCCTGCTTATTCAATTAAACACTAATTGCTGTGAAGGTATTTTGTAGAAGTGATTAACATCTACAATCAATTGATCTTATACAAAAGAAATTGTCCTCTATTACCTGGTGGGCTTCACCTGATCAACTGAAAGACCTAAAGAGCAGAATTGAGTTCCGAGTTCGATCCCTGGGTTGGGAAGATCCCCTGGGGAAGGAAATGGCAGCTCACTCCAGTATTCTTGCCTGGAAAATCCCATGGATGGCAGAGCCTGGTAGGCTGCCGTCCGTGGGATCGCAAGGAGTCGGACACGACTGAGCGACTTCACTTCAAGGAAGAAGAAATTCTACCTGTGACTACAGAGCCGGCTTCTGCCCAACAGTTCCCAGTCAAACCCTCCTGCCTTAGGGAATGTGAGCCCACCACAGGCCTAGTCCGCACCATCACAACCACACAGTCAATTCTTGCCAATCAATCTCTTAATATATATAGAAAGAATTTTCCTTTTCTTCAATGAGTTTTCTCAATTTTTGGAATGAATTACTTTCTTTGTGTTTGCTCTGGAGTTTACTACATACATCTGAATTTCTCAAAATCAGCTTCAGATTGCTATTATCTTAATTCTATTGAGATACAGAAAGGCTATTCCCATATGACTCCATTCTCCTTTCTCTTTTTTGGGTTATTTTGTATATATTAAGTCAATATGTGGTAGAAATGTGTAATAATGTACTGTTCTAATTAATATTACAATTTTTATCATTCTATACTTGTATAACTTTGTATCTTTTAAGTATTTTAAAGAAACTAAGAAAAGAACAGAGAATAAACAAATATTTATAGTTTTTGTTACATTAGCCTCCTTTATCATTTCTGGTTCCTTTCATTTGTTCCTCTGGATTTGGGTCACCATCTGGAATCATTTCCTTAGTCCAATACAGCTTTGCTCTAAACCTGTCTCTTTTGAGCTTGGCAAATATATCACATTTCTACATCCTATGAGCCCCAACAATATATAATACACATACTGTCTTATACAATGTCTTTTTAAATTAAGAGAAGAAAGATGAAATTTGCATTTATATATCATTTCTTATAAATGATCAACCTAGACAGCATATTAAAGTTATGACCAACCTAGTCAGCATATTAAAAAGCAGAAACATTACTTTCCCAACAAAGGTCCATCTAGTCAAAGCTATGGTTTTACCAGTAGTCATGTATGGATGTGAGAGTTGGACTGTAAAGAAAGCTGAGTGCCAAAGAATTGATGCTTTTGAAAACTGTGGTATTGGAGAAGAAACTCTTGAGAATCCCTTGGACTGCAAGGAGATCCAATTAGTCCATCCTCAAGGAAATCAGTCCTGAATATCCATTGGAAGGACTGATGCTGAAGCTGAAACTCCAGTACTTTGGCTACCTGATGCGAAGAACTGGCTCACTGGGAAAGACCCTGATGCTGGGAAAGACTGAGGCAGGAGGAGAAGGGGATGACAGAGGATGAGATGGTTGGATGGCATCAACGACTCAACGGACATGAGTTTGGGTAAACTCCAGGAGTTGGTGATGGACAGGAAAGCCTGGCAAGCTGCAGTCCATGGGGTCACAAAGAGTTAGACAAGACTGAGCAACTGAACTGAACTGAACTGATCATTTCTTATAATGAACTTGACTAGTAGTTTGGTTTTGTTTGAGTGCATTCAAATTACTATCCTGAGTTACCTGAAGAACTTCCTTTAATATCTGTAAAGTGAGTCTCAGTCAGTTCAGTTCAGTCACTCAGTTGTGTCCAACTCTTTGCAACCCCATGAATTGCAGCACGCCANTTAGACAAGACTGAGCAACTGAACTGAACTGAACTGATCATTTCTTATAATGAACTTGACTAGTAGTTTGGTTTTGTTTGAGTGCATTCAAATTACTATCCTGAGTTACCTGAAGAACTTCCTTTAATATCTGTAAAGTGAGTCTCAGTCAGTTCAGTTCAGTCACTCAGTTGTGTCCAACTCTTTGCAACCCCATGAATTGCAGCACGCCAGGCCTNTGGGCCTCATTTTGCCAGATCTTTTCATTTTTCAAGAGAGACTGGAGATATGGAATTTTTTTTTTAATCTCCCAATTTTTAAACACTGGCTTCATTTTTTTCTAGACACAGTGCAAACCTAGCCATCTCCATTAATGACAACTTCATCCTTCCATTTCCATGGACCAAATAGCCTTGATTCAACTCTCTTTCTCTTTCCCCACCTCCTATCTTTCAGGACGGTCTGCTGGCTTCATCTCCAAAACGCATCCAGTATCCAGTGACTGCTCCCATCTCCGCCTGTTTACAATGCTAGACTATTCCACCCAGCATCTCTCCCCTGCAAAATGCAAAGCCTCACCCCTGGTCACCCAGCTTTCACCCTGGGCCCTTGCATTCAAGTTGTGAAGCAGCCAGAACCCTCCTTTACAAATGAAAGGCAGATCACGTGCCCTGCTCACACCTGCCAATGGCTGCTCATTCCTGTCAAGGTGAAAGCTAAAGTCCTCCAGGGCTCTACATGACCTGGCCCCACAGTCACCTCCCCCAGCATCAACCCTCTCTCCCTGGCTCGCCCCATCCAGCTGCACTAGCTCTTGCTTGTTCCTCTTTAACCCCATAACATACAATCCATGAGTATATTTACTTGATTGTCTGCCTCCATCTGCTAGAATTTAAGCTCCACAGAGGCAGGAATTTCTGTCTGACTGATGGATCCCAAGTACCTTGAACAGTACCTGGCACATGGTAGGTATTCAATAAATAAGTGCTAAATGAATAAATGAATGAATGTAAACTAGAGATGGTCTCCAAGCAATTCTGCATTTACAGTTCAAGAGGAATTTCTTCAAGATTTCCTCCAAGCTCAAACTCTGCCCTTACTCATAAGAATTTCNGTACCTTGAACAGTACCTGGCACATGGTAGGTATTCAATAAATAAGTGCTAAATGAATAAATGAATGAATGTAAACTAGAGATGGTCTCCAAGCAATTCTGCATTTACAGTTCAAGAGGAATTTCTTCAAGATTTCCTCCAAGCTCAAACTCTGCCCTTACTCATAAGAATTTCAATCCTGTTGCTGGTTGTAAAAATACAAAGTATTTCTGGGGTCTTGAATCAAAAACAACCTCCCTTTCCTGTGTATAGCCCCAGCCCTAGGCATATCTAGATAAGCACTCATGCCTTTGCAGAACTTTTTCATTCTGGAAAGTGACCTCCCTGAAGCCTGCACAGTAATTGTTCTCTAAGCCAATGTTTTCCAAAACATTCTTTGCAACATTAGTCCCATGAGATGCTTCAAGAGAAATAAGGTCTGGAAGCACACACACATTCTCTCTCTTCTCCTTGGAGCTGACAATGCATGTTAGCATTTTAAAGGCTTCAAGAGGTTTGGTAGTGAATCCTTTATCTCTCTGTTTGCTCCCATGTTTCTCAGATTTGTTGGACCACACAATCCCTTCCCTAGTAAATACCTATTAACACTCCAGGACACTACTGCTCTGAGCTAGAAGTTTCAGCTTCTTCAGCCTCCTGTGCAGCAGGCAGGGTAGGCGAGCTCTAACACAGTATAGTCTTTTTCCAGTTGGATACATAGCATGAGCTTACTGACATACGGAAATGTTCTCATTCCCACACTTTCAGGCTCACGACATATTTCTCTTTGTACTTCTTTTCTCAGCTGGCACTGTGTGGCCACCCTGTATCTTACTTATATCAGGTAGGGCTGTCACCATTATAAGTGACAGGAGAAAATGACTCAGGCTTAAACAAACAAAAAGGGAATTTACTGGTTCATATACATAGGATTAGCTTCAGGTACAGCTGGATCAATGATCAAACCATGATTTGGAGACTCAGTTTCTAGCCATCTTCCACTTTAGCCTTACACTCCAGACTCTCCCCTTGTGGTGACAATATGGTTACCATGGTACCAATCTCAACTCCACAAGGTCCAAATCCAGCTAGACAGAGCCCAAAACTTTTCTGATACCCTCTCAAAAATTTTTAGTTCTATTGTGATTAAATCTGCTTAGGACATGTGACCACCTTGACCTGTGATCAGAAGCGTGGGATGCATGGACCAGCTTAGGCTTGGGCCCAATATTCCATGCTTGGAGCTATGTTTAGGATCTATAAACAATAAGGACTGAGAATTAATAATAAGTGGCTTACCCCTGCCCCCTGAGTGTGTGTTGGTCACTCAGTCATGTCTGACTCTTTGTGACCCAATGGACTACCCACCAGGCTCTTCTGTCCATGAAATTCTTCAGGCAAGAATACTGGAGTGGAGAGTCATTCCCTTCTCCAAGGGAGCTTCCTGACCCAGGGATGGAACCTAGGTCTTCTGCACTGCAGGCAGGTTCTTTACCTTCTGAGCCACCAGGGAAGCCCATTCCCGCCCCTCATTCCTCCCCAAACCAGGCATTATTATTGGAAGCAGGAGGAATGGACGCTGAGAAGCCAGTGCTCAAATGTGCACTATTCAGCCCTCTGCACGCACATCCTATAGTGTGCCTCCTCCAGGAGCCCCAAGCCAGAACAAAGCATCCCTCTTAAGGAACTGACATGAACAAACACTTGGAGAGCATAGTAGGACATCTTCAAGTGCACAGGAGGAAGCACAGGCAATGGGAGTACGCAAGACCCAGATTCATGGCCTGAATGTATGACCTTGAATAAGTCACTTAACCTCCCTGAGTTTCAGCCTCTTCATCTGTAAGGATTTGAGATGTTCAGCTATTCCCACTTATGGTGTGAAATGTGGACGACAGAGTATAAAGAGTAAACCCAAGCCAGCAGTCAGCCCAGGTTCCAGTGGCTAGATCTTGCCCATCTCCCACCTCCAGACCCCACTGTGCTCACGTCAGCCCCAAAGGACAGGGTCATCTCTGCCCCAAACTTCTCCGGGGACCTCTACTCACTGGTAGCTTGAGGCATGCCTCCCACTCACACCACTCTGTCCACGTGGGGCTGATCCTGCCTGTTACAATGGAAGTCAGCTCCTGCATTCTCAGCCCAGGCCTCCCCCGCCAGGATGAGATGCAAGACCAGAAGCAGAATATTCCCAGCAGCTGCCAGGACTCACACAAGCCAGGCAAGCTCTGGGATAAAGCAAAAGTAAATACTAGTATTCAGCTTCATGCCATACAAAAGCCCTACTGACTTGAGATTAACGTGGAAGAAAGGGTGCCAGGCACCAAGCCTGCAGCTTTTTTTTTTCTTTTTTTTCCATTAGGAGACAACCAGTCACACAGAGGAAAGTAGCAAAGCTCATTCTCCTCAAGGCAGAGATGAACCGTGGGGATGGGGAGGAGAAATGGAAAAGGGACAAGGAGACATGAAGGAAAACAGGGGCCAGGGTGGTTGATCAGGGGGCTCCAGTTTCAGAGGTGGGGCTTGGGGACCAGTGTCCAGGAGATGGGGGAGCCTTGAGTTTGAGCCTTGGAGCACTGAGGAAAGTGGACACACTGTGGAATTGTCATGGGGGGCTAGAGGTACATCCGTTCATCTATTAGTCAAACATGTATGAAGCACACAATGTGTGTGAGCACAGGACACAGGCGAACCCAAACTCCCCTGGCCCTGCCCGTGCTGAACTCAATGCAGACAGAAAGACAGGTGACAAACCAATGCTTCCAATAGATATGTAGCTACGAACTGTCACCAGCACTAAAAGAAAAACATACTGGAGCCGTAAGATAGGGTAACATGTGGGCATGCTCAGGGCCCTCCAAGAAGGTAACTTTCGATACGAGCAGGGAGATACTGAGGCAACAAAGACTGGAGCTTAGTTACCATGTGATGCAGAGAAATGAGCAAGGTAGGACTGGAGGAGGAGGGAGGGGCCAGATCATGCAGGCACACGTGGGTCCCGAGAGAGTTCATTTGAACCAGAGGGCCAAGCCTCTTTTCCAAATCACCCCCCTCCATACTGTCCTATTCATGGCAGCTGCACAACACCTGAGAAATGTAATTTACATATGGCCTCACGTATTTGGGTGCCAGACAGCACCCACAAAGGTATTGGGGNATGTTCTCATTCCCACACTTTCAGGCTCACGACATATTTCTCTTTGCACTTCTTTTCTCAGCTGGCACTGTGTGGCCACCCTGTATCTTACTTATATCAGGTAGGGCTGTCACCATTATAAGTGACAGGAGAAAATGACTCAGGCTTAAACAAACAAAAAGGGAATTTACTGGTTCATATACATAGGATTAGCTTCAGGTACAGCTGGATCAATGATCAAACCATGATTTGGAGACTCAGTTTCTAGCCATCTTCCACTTTAGCCTTACACTCCAGACTCTCCCCTTGTGGTGACAATATGGTTACCATGGTACCAATCTCAACTCCACAAGGTCCAAATCCAGCTAGACAGAGCCCAAAACTTTTCTGATACCCTCTCAAAAATTTTTAGTTCTATTGTGATTAAATCTGCTTAGGACATGTGACCACCTTGACCTGTGATCAGAAGCGTGGGATGCATGGACCAGCTTAGGCTTGGGCCCAATATTCCATGCTTGGAGCTATGTTTAGGATCTATAAACAATAAGGACTGAGAATTAATAATAAGTGGCTTACCCCTGCCCCCTGAGTGTGTGTTGGTCACTCAGTCATGTCTGACTCTTTGTGACCCAATGGACTACCCACCAGGCTCTTCTGTCCATGAAATTCTTCAGGCAAGAATACTGGAGTGGAGAGTCATTCCCTTCTCCAAGGGAGCTTCCTGACCCAGGGATGGAACCTAGGTCTTCTGCACTGCAGGCAGGTTCTTTACCTTCTGAGCCACCAGGGAAGCCCATTCCCGCCCCTCATTCCTCCCCAAACCAGGCATTATTATTGGAAGCAGGAGGAATGGACGCTGAGAAGCCAGTGCTCAAATGTGCACTATTCAGCCCTCTGCACGCACATCCTATAGTGTGCCTCCTCCAGGAGCCCCAAGCCAGAACAAAGCATCCCTCTTAAGGAACTGACATGAACAAACACTTGGAGAGCATAGTAGGACATCTTCAAGTGCACAGGAGGAAGCACAGGCAATGGGAGTACGCAAGACCCAGATTCATGGCCTGAATGTATGACCTTGAATAAGTCACTTAACCTCCCTGAGTTTCAGCCTCTTCATCTGTAAGGATTTGAGATGTTCAGCTATTCCCACTTATGGTGTGAAATGTGGACGACAGAGTATAAAGAGTAAACCCAAGCCAGCAGTCAGCCCAGGTTCCAGTGGCTAGATCTTGCCCATCTCCCACCTCCAGACCCCACTGTGCTCACGTCAGCCCCAAAGGACAGGGTCATCTCTGCCCCAAACTTCTCCGGGGACCTCTACTCACTGGTAGCTTGAGGCATGCCTCCCACTCACACCACTCTGTCCACGTGGGGCTGATCCTGCCTGTTACAATGGAAGTCAGCTCCTGCATTCTCAGCCCAGGCCTCCCCCGCCAGGATGAGATGCAAGACCAGAAGCAGAATATTCCCAGCAGCTGCCAGGACTCACACAAGCCAGGCAAGCTCTGGGATAAAGCAAAAGTAAATACTAGTATTCAGCTTCATGCCATACAAAAGCCCTACTGACTTGAGATTAACGTGGAAGAAAGGGTGCCAGGCACCAAGCCTGCAGCTTTTTTTTTTCTTTTTTTTCCATTAGGAGACAACCAGTCACACAGAGGAAAGTAGCAAAGCTCATTCTCCTCAAGGCAGAGATGAACCGTGGGGATGGGGAGGAGAAATGGAAAAGGGACAAGGAGACATGAAGGAAAACAGGGGCCAGGGTGGTTGATCAGGGGGCTCCAGTTTCAGAGGTGGGGCTTGGGGACCAGTGTCCAGGAGACGGGGGAGCCCTGAGTTTGAGCCTTGGAGCACTGAGGAAAGTGGACACACTGTGGAATTGTCATGGGGGGCTAGAGGTACATCCGTTCATCTATTAGTCAAACATGTATGAAGCACACAATGTGTGTGAGCACAGGACACAGGCGAACCCAAACTCCCCTGGCCCTGCCCGTGCTGAACTCAATGCAGACAGAAAGACAGGTGACAAACCAATGCTTCCAATAGATATGTAGCTACGAACTGTCACCAGCACTAAAAGAAAAACATACTGGAGCCGTAAGATAGGGTAACATGTGGGCATGCTCAGGGCCCTCCAAGAAGGTAACTTTCGACACGAGCAGGGAGATACTGAGGCAACAAAGACTGGAGCTTAGTTACCATGTGATGCAGAGAAATGAGCAAGGTAGGACTGGAGGAGGAGGGAGGGGCCAGATCATGCAGGCACACGTGGGTCCCGAGAGAGTTCATTTGAACCAGAGGGCCAAGCCTCTTTTCCAAATCACCCCCCTCCATACTGTCCTATTCATGGCAGCTGCACAACACCTGAGAAATGTAATTTACATATGGCCTCACGTATTTGGGTGCCAGACAGCACCCACAAAGGTATTGGGGCCTTACAGTAATGCCCCCGGCTCTCTCTTGTGGGGAGCTGTAGTCCACAAACCAGGAAACCCCCTGACTTGGAACACATCAAGAGGTCAATAGACACCCAAGGGACCTCAAATAATCTCTGTCTAGGGAGGAACAGGGGAAGAAGACCAAACAAGTTTATGAGAAGCTTCCATGGAAGCCAGCGAACAGCTCTCTCCCACATCCAAGTCCTCTTGCTATTGTAACAAATTACCATGAACTAAGTATCCCAAAGCAAGACTAAGATATTGCCTTACTGTTCTGGAGGTCAGGAGTCTGAAGCAGATCTCATGGGCGAAAACCAAGCTGCTGGTGAGGCGGTATTGCTTCTGGAGCCTCCAGGCTTATACTCTCCACCTTCCAGGGCTGCCCACAGTCCTTGGGCCACGGCTCCCCGCCTAATGTTTCCAAGGCCGGAAACAGCATATTGGTTTCCCCATTCTCACCTCTGCTTCTACCCCACCCCTTCACATTTAAAGGCCCTTGTGATATCGTTGCTTCTCTGGCGGCTCAGCTGGTAAAGAATTCGCCTGCAATACCGGAGACATGAATTCAATCCCTAGGTTGGGAAGATCCTCTGGAGAAGGAAATGGCAACCCACTCCAGTATTCTTGCCTGGAGAATTCCATGGACAGAGGAGCCTGGAGGGCTATAGTCCATGGGGTCTTAGAGAGCTGGACACTACTGAAGTGACTGGGCACACACACAGGAATGTGATATTACTGGGCCCACCCACATATTCTAGAACAAGGGTCCCCGATCCCCAGAATCCAATGCCTGATGGTCTGAGGTGGAGTTGATGTAATAATAACAAAGTGAAAAATAAATTGAATGCTCTTGAATCATCCCGAAAGCACCCCGTCCCCCGCCCTGGTCCATGGACAAACTGTCTTCCATGAAACCAGTCCCTGGGGCCAAAAAGGTTGGGGACTGCTGATCTAGAGTATTCTCCTATCTCTAGGTCAGCTGATGAGCAGCCTTAACTCCATCTACAACCCTAATTCACCTCTGCCATGTCACTTGCATATCCACCGATTCCAGGGATTTGGATGTGGACGTCTTTGGGGGGCCATTCCTCTGCCTACCGCACAGACTCTGGAGGCCCGCTCCAGACTTACCATCAGAATCTGCCTTTTAAGATCTGCAGGTGCCTGAAATGCACATTCAAGTGTGAGCAGCCCCCACCTGGGGACCAACCGGGCAGCCCTCTCTCAGGCTCAGGGCTGTCAAGCGAGTCAATCAGGTGCGAGGACCCCTCCTGAGGTCTGGTTTTCTCAGCTTGGTTGCCACTGTGGCAAACACTTCATCTCCTTGCAGGTGAAGCCCAGCCCTTCATGGAGCATGAGGTCTTTTGTCCAGGAACATGAACTGGGGGGCAACCTCTCATAGGTGGTTTGAAGGTTCAGAAATATTCCCCAAGGGCGAGAAAATGGGCTTCGTGTCTGAGTGTGAGACTTGCGTGCCTCTCTGAGGAATTACAGTTTGCTCTTTGGCTACAGCTCTGAGAATGGCTGGTCCTGGGAAGAGGTCAGAAAGCTTAATGAAAACTGTGATTCACTACAGACAGTTGGCACCACTGGCCCCCAGAGCTAGAGGAGGGGTCTTGGAGGTTCGCTGGGTGAGGTCACTGAGACTCAGGGAGTTTGGGACCTGCTCAACGTGTCACAGGTGAGGACTGGAGAAGCTTGGAGAACAGGGAGCCAAGTTTTCAGGATCAGATCCACACACCTTGTCTCTAATTGGCTGCTATGTGGGGGCTATATCGCAATGGAAGGCCAACCCCTCACAGGAAGGAGAGAGCAGGGCTTAACATCGCCAGACCACTGGATCCATCTGTGCTGAGGGAAAGCTGATGCTCATGTCTGGACTTGGCCTGATCTGGCCAGTCCCTCAAAGCAGCCAGCCAAACCTGGAATTTTCCAGGCAGCCAGTTAACTGTGGAAGGGAAGCGCTCCAGCCATCACTAACCTGGGCCCCAGCCTGAGATAAGGCCTGGAAACGCTGACCCAGGGCAATTCCTCCCTGGGGCAGACCTCTCTGAGCCCCAGCACGTGCCCGTAGCCAGAAGCCAGTGTGCCACGTGCTGCTGGGGCTATAGACAGGTACCAGGATTGGGAAACTTCCTGGGAGTGTCCACTCCCAAAGTACAGCCTTTCCTCTGCCAGGTCCCAGAAACCCCCAAGGAGCTGACATCTGGAAGCCTCCTTCCATACCCCAGCAATGCTCAGCTTCCCTGCGCTGCTGAAAAACATCTGGCTGGCTTGGCACCTAAGTGGGGTAAAAATAGCATGCCATCTTGTGAGCGGGCACCACGCCATCTCAGCAGATGGGCACCCACGCTGGCAGCCAAGAGCCCGCCAAGCATTATGGAAGGCATTTGCAGAGGGCAGGACTCACAGCTGGAGGGGGCACAGGGCTGAGTGCCAGGCCCCTAGGGGAGAGGGGCCAGGAGGTAAAACAAGCGGGCCGGAGAGAGGGACAGGACCCCTCTGCCCCTCACAGGAGGGATGTGGCAGGGGAAGAGAGAAAATGCATCTGGACACTGGGAGGCTGCAGGGCGTGACGCTGAAGGTCTGCTCTTGAAGCCAGATGGCCCCACATTTGAATCCTGCCTCTCCCTTCAATAGCTGTGTGACCCTGAGCCAGCAATGAACCTCTCTGAGCCTGTGTAAAATCCATGTTGTAGGGCTCTGGGAAGGCTACTCGTCACTCTTCACTCACTCCTACTGAGTGTCCACTCTGGACTGAGCACTGTGCTCAGAGTGAGGGGTGGAAGTGGGCAGGTTGCATCGAGGTCTCTCTCCAGCACAGGAAATAGACATTTACAGAAAAGTGGCACAAATAAAAGGCTTCCCTGGTGGTTCAGTGGTAAGGAGTCTACCTGCAACGCAGGAGCCGCAGAAGATGCAGGTTTGACCCCTGCGTCAAGAAGATCCCCTGGAGGAGGGCATGGCAACCCACTCCAGTATTCTTGCCTGGAGAATCCCATGGANAGTGGCACAAATAAAAGGCTTCCCTGGTGGTTCAGTGGTAAGGAGTCTACCTGCAACGCAGGAGCCGCAGAAGATGCAGGTTTGACCCCTGCGTCAAGAAGATCCCCTGGAGGAGGGCATGGCAACCCACTCCAGTATTCTTGCCTGGAGAATCCCATGGACAAAGGAGCCTGGCAGGCCACAGTCTGTGGGGTCACAAAGAGTCAGACACGACTAAAACGACTTAGCAAGCATACACGCACAGCACAAGTAAAAGGAAAATGTCAGTGGAGATAAGGCCTCAAAGGGAAGGTGTGTGGTGTGATGAGAGCCTATGATGGGGGGATGGGGCGCACAGGAGTCGGAGCAGATGTCCCCACGGAAGGGACAATGGAGATCTGAAGGATGCAGGGAATTAAATAGGGTGACATGAAAGAAGGGGCATTAAGCTCTTAGCACAGTGCCTGGAACCTGATAAATATTGGTAAGTGGAATGATTATTAATGAATATCATTGAAAACAGAATTGTACTGATAGCAATCTCTCCCATCCAGGGTAAAACTGCCAGACTTCAGCTGGAGCGGCTGTGCCAGAAGAGAGGCTGACCTCTTTATTGTCTCTACTCGGAGGAGAGCCAGAGGCCAGTGGACTTTAAAAATAAAAACCTATAAAAATAACTCAGGCCTCCACTGAAGCCATTTGGAGTCTCTAAACACCACTGAGTTCAAGCAACAAAGCTCCCGGGACCCTCCTCTCCTGCGAGCTTTGGACAGTTTGGCAGGAGTCCAAACCAGGTACCAAGCTCAGCCTCCTCCCCTGTTCTCAGCAGCTGGAGCCAAAGCCAGGAAGCTTGCCCACTTGAGCATTTGGTGACCTGGCCTGGCCGGCGCTTACCCCCAACACTGTCCCTGAGGATGGCAGGCCCCTGCTGGAGAGCACTGATCTTCCCCACTGGGGCAGAGCCTGCTGACCTTCCCCCCAGGGCAGAGCTTGCTTGAACGGGGAATAGGATGCAAATTTCATCCTCTGAGTATGTTCTGCAAACGTGCTGCCTTTTGAAGAATGTAAAAGTGCTGGGAAAGCAGTGTGAGGTCCCCAGGGACACATCTGCCACTGAACAGCGAGAAGCACTCTGCTGTGCAGCCAGTCATAGGTTGCACCTTCCTCATGGGCCAGAGCCCCCACCTGCCAGCATGCAGACCCCACTGGGTGAGCCCCAGGCTACCCTGACATCAGGTACTTTGTGTGCACGTTGGCCTCAGGGAGATGCGGTTCGGGCAAGTGCCAAGGAGTTTGGTGTGGGACACCTCCCATGTCCTGCCCCGCATTTGCCCCACATCCTTCCCGACCACCTGTGCCTCCAGCTGATGCTACGGCAATCACCTGGGCCCAGGTGGACCTGACCACATCTGACCTCAGTAGCAGCCCCTCTTCTCCTCTTTCCACCCCTGGGGATTCCCAACTGCCATGTTGTGTGGGAACCCGCCCAGCCATTCGGCTATTCACCAGACTGGGAAGCACAAGCCTGCCCATGCACCAGGGGCAAACTTGACCTTCGAATGAAAGGCACCAAAGTCAGGCTGGGAGCACTTCCCTCTTCTGTACTGCAGCTCGATGATTCTGGGTGCTGTTCTACATGACTCCTCAGAGGATCCTTGCCAGTTGATGGTCCGCAATGATGACTGCCTCAGTAATGTACCCCTACGTTCCCTCATCCCCTGTCCCTAACTCTGTGGGGGTCAATCCCCAAGTTAAACTACCTGCGTGCAAGCCTTCAGTCTCTAGCTCTGCTTTCTCAGGGAAACCTGAGCCCAGACAGTTGCTCTCCTGCCCTCTCCCCACCAGCTGGCAGGAGTGGTGAGGCTTTCAGGGGCACATGTGGAAGTTCTGTGGCTAAAAACAAGAGAGTTTCTGCTCCCCCGTCTCCCAGCTGGAACCCAGACGGCTGGATGGGATGAACGGCTCAGAGTGTCACACAGGAAGGGCTAGCCAGTGCCTTTCACATGGATTACCGGTGGAACTCTTCTGCAAGCAAAACCTGACACACATAGCAGGTATTTGGTATTTGGTCCTGCTCCTTAAAGAACTTGCTTTACCTCTTGAGAAATACCTTGTGCCGATTTGTGACATCTTGGCTGGAAACACTCTTAAGTGACCCCTGCCAAGTTTGGAATTCTGAGAGGCAACATCTTTCCTTTCTGTCTTAGAAGCAGGCCTAGTCAACTGGACATCTTTCTGGAGTCAGTCTTGGACAGGAAACCTAGGGCAGACATATTGATTGGAAGGCGGTCTTCATGATGGTGGAAAGCCTTCTCAAACTCTCTGTTATCATCCCCTGATCCCAAGCCTGGTCCTCCAGCCTCTTACTGAGTCTTTGAATAACTATCCCTGGCTCTAAGATCCTCTTAATACATTTTTCTTTCTCTTTGGCTAGGAGACTCAGCTTTCTGATACTTACAACCAATAATGCCTACAGATCCTCACTGCATCCCAATATTTAAAGTGGATAAAAGTGGAGACTCGCTGTTGAAATGGAGGAGGCTGGGCAAGGGCACCTCCCTCCTGCACTTGCTCACAGTGGCTTCTGTGTTTTCTCCAAAGGGCCTCTGAGGCCTGAAAGGGCTCTGTTGGAAAAGCCTCCATCTCATCCCATCCCTTTTGTACCAATGAGGGAAGCAAGGGGAGAGAAACTCATTGATTTGCCAGGGCCCTGGCACTGCTTGGTGATGGCTGGCAACTCAAGCCATCTGGCCCCTGAGGCAACAGCCTTCCTACCACAGCACAGTGGCAGGCTCTTTAGAATCTAAAAGACATGTAGACGGCAAAATTAAGCTAAGGACCCATGTAAAGATCAAATGCGTGACAGGGTCTTCCCTCCACTTCTCCCAGGCCACAGCCAACAGGTGCACAGACAGTTGTGGAGGGCTCCTCCTCACCTGCGTTCTTCCTGTCTGTTGATGAGAACTGATCCCTACCAACAGCTGTGTGGTGCAAAGAGTGTCCCAGCCTTTCCCAGGGCACAGCTCCTTGAATCCTCATCCTACAAGATGCTGTGCAAAAAAAAAAAAAAGTGTGATCCAATATCTCACTTTCTAGATACTTCTGATGCACTTTCTTATTTTTCACATATTATAATGAAATGAGAGGGACTTCCCTGGTGGTCTGGTAGCTAAGACCCTGCACTCCCAGTGCAGGGGAGGCCAAGGTTCAATCCCTGGTCAGGGAACTAGATTCTACATGCCTCAACTAAGAGTTCATATACTAGAACTAAAGATCCCACATGCTGCAACTAAGACCCGGCACAGCCAAATAAATGAACAAAGATTTTTAAAAGAATGAAATGAGAAGTTGTGTGATGAAGTGGTTACGAGCATGTACTCTGAAAATTGACAAACTGGGTTTATCAGTTCTTCCTCCTTCTAGCTGTGTGACCTCAGTCAAGTAACTTAACCACTCTGAGCCTCAGCTTTCACAGCCACAAACTGAGAATAAAGCAAATGATCCAACTGTGTTCAGTGAGGTTCTGCAAGAAGCAGATGCCAAGATGAGATGTGTATGAGGGAAACAGCTGTGAGAGAGTGTGGGAAGAGGCTGCAGGAGGCTAGAAATGCTGTGAAACCTCCAAGCAGACTGAATTCCTGCAAANACTAAGAGTTCATATACTAGAACTAAAGATCCCACATGCTGCAACTAAGACCCGGCACAGCCAAATAAATGAACAAAGATTTTTAAAAGAATGAAATGAGAAGTTGTGTGATGAAGTGGTTACGAGCATGTACTCTGAAAATTGACAAACTGGGTTTATCAGTTCTTCCTCCTTCTAGCTGTGTGACCTCAGTCAAGTAACTTAACCACTCTGAGCCTCAGCTTTCACAGCCACAAACTGAGAATAAAGCAAATGATCCAACTGTGTTCAGTGAGGTTCTGCAAGAAGCAGATGCCAAGATGAGATGTGTATGAGGGAAACAGCTGTGAGAGAGTGTGGGAAGAGGCTGCAGGAGGCTAGAAATGCTGTGAAACCTCCAAGCAGACTGAATTCCTGCAAAAAAAAAAAAAGAGAGAGAGAGAGAGAGGAAATAAAGACTAGACCTCAGATTGCAAGGCAGTTCTAAAAAAGTTTTGGCAAAGTTTTGAGGAGTTCCTAAGTCCCCCTCAACTGTGAGGAATCGTGCATCAGCCAGGAAAGGGCCTGTCTCTATACCCCTGATGCACTGGGTCACTGCAGGCAACAGCTCGTACAAAGTGAGGTCTCTGCCCAATACAGAGATGGATTCAGAGTCCAGTGGCAGGGGCCCTCAGCCAACCCCACCCCTAGCAGTAAGAGCATCCTCAAGCCCTTCTGAGCCCTATACCAACCTCAAAAGGTAGGATTAACTTACATAAAACCTCTTAAAGTGGTACCTGGTACAGTGAGAACTTACGTGTTGCCTTCAAACAAATAAACAGGGTTCTGAAAGCAGGTTGCCTCTTCAAATCCATTTGTATGCCTGATGTGATAGTTTGCCTTTTTGGTTTTGAATCCTAGAAATCTGTTATTAAACTGCTGATCCATCTTACAATCAGCACATTTTGGAATCCAAGAAATACGTTCAGAAAGCTTTACAAACTGTATATCCCCTCTGAGACTTGCATTGGCACACTAAAGATTTTGAAAAGTTCTGCAATACATAGCCCTATTTTACTTGCTCAATTCTATTTCCCAAGTGGCTTTGCCCACAGATCTAGGGTTTGTATATGCTTCCAATAAATTCCTTTGCTCTTTAGTTAAGGGAAGTTGGTTTCTGTTGCTTGCACCCACATCCCAACTGCTGCTGCTGCTGCTGCTGCTGCTGCTAAGTCGTTTCAGTCGTGTCCGACTCTGTGCGACCCCATAGACAGCAGCCCACCAGGCTCCTCCATCCCTGGGATTCTCCAAGCAGAACACTGGAGTGGGTTGCCATTTCCTTCTCCAATGTATGAAAGTGAAAAATGAAAGTAAAGTCACTCAGTCGTGTCCGACTCTTCACAACCCCATGGACTGCAGCCTACCACGCTCCTCCATCTATGGGATTTTCCAGGCAAGAGTACTGGAGTGGGTTGCCATTGCCTTCTCCAATCCCAACTGAGACAAACTCAAAATAGCAAAGAGGTGAAAGTGGAACTGCCCTGGATGGAGAGGTGAGGAGGAGCTCCAATTTGGGGGAATTCACTCTGGCAAATGTCTGTGCTTTGCAAATGCTGATGGCTGCTGTTTCGGATGATTCTCAGGAATTAGGTAGTGAGACTATTTCCTGATATGCACAAGCCACCCCATCCATCCCTGCAATTTTCCCCACAAGGTCCCTGGAGGATGAATTTGGAAAAGGCTCATCTAACCCAGCCCTTTATTGACATTAGTTCTACCAGCCTCGCTCAATGAGCAGAGAATCTTCTCCATCCAGGCTTCAGAGAAGTATAAAAGCACCGTGGATAAGAGCCTCTGGCCACTCTGATCAGAAGTTGATGGCCGTGAACAAGCTCAACAAGCTCAGCAAATTTTCCTCATTTCTCATTGGTTTACTGTCTGCTCTGTGCCAGGCACCACGCTCACAAGTGGGGATTCACAGATGACAGAGACAGCCTTTGTGGCTGGGTGAGACATTTTTCACTTGGTGTCTCTGATTCTTACCATCCACCTTTCTGTCCTGTCCAGACAGTTGGACCTTGAACACCTGAAGCAAGGGTGCCTCACTTCAGCGCACGGGGGTGCTGCTGTTTACTGCAGGCCTCCACTGCAACTCTGCCATGGGGCCCCAGGCACGTTTACGTGCTGCCCCCAGGAGCAACCTTAGCCAATGTGGGAACAGATACTCCCCTCTGTCATGAGTGGATCACGCTGAGGCGCTCTCATCTGCTCCCTGGAGATCACGTGCCCACAGCAGGGGCCTCTTCCAGGCCTTCGGCCTACCAGCCTTCCCTGATGAAGTCTCTAGCCCCCCCAGCCACACCCTTTCCCAAGAACCACATCATCAAAATACACTATCTGAACACAAGCTCTTATCTCAGTTCATTTAGTCCTGTCCAACTCTTTGTGACCCTATGGACTATAGCCCACCAGGCTCTTCTGTCCACAAGATTTCCCAGGCAAGGATACTGAAATGGGTTGCCATGCTCTCCTCCAGGGGATCTTCCCAACCCAGGGATCGAATCCAAGTGTCTTAGGTCTCGTGCATTGGCACGTGGATTCTTTACCACTAGTGCCACCTGGGAAGCCCTCTATTTTTTTAGAGAAACCCAAAGTAGGACTATTTTTTTTTTTTTTCAATAACAATAGGTCATTGCATTTGTAGCAGTTTAAATGGTGATGACTTCTATGAATTCATTTGATCCTCAAAGCAACCAAGAATGATATACAAGCCAAACAGAAACCTCATTTTAGAGAAGAGGAAAAACTGAAGCTCAGAGAGGTCAGTTAACTTGCCCAATGTCACACAGCTAGGAAACAGAGAGAGTCAGGGCTCCCCCAGCTCAGCCTGAGCTACTTCACTAGAGGCATCAGTTCAGGACCTGGAACATCAACCCAGAGGCAAAGGCAGACCATTCAAATTGTCTTAGGCTGCATTTGGATGAATACTTATGAACTGGCTGGATGAAAAATGGGATGGACAGAGATGGGAACAGAAACTCTGACAGAGGGAACAATGGAAGCAGAAAGCCAGAAGCTGGGGTCATTCATCACAGATTCTTCTGGAAACTGTAGGAAACACAGCCTGGCAGAAATACAGGGTCAAGGAGGCACCTGTGGAATTAGTAAGAAATAAAACAAAAACTCATCCAGGGCCTGTGGCCTCAGCGACTTGATTACTGACCCAGGAACACAAGGAGGACATGGGGGAGCACAGTGCAGAAAGGAGGTGAGGCTCGCTGGGGAGGTGTCACCTGACCCATAATCAGAGCCTCAGCCGCTGGCAGCCAGGATTGGCTTGTTTCCCCCAAGAGCTCAGGACTCCGTTCCTGTGAGACAGCCCATGACACTGCTCTTGACAGCCTAAAAGAACTCGCTCCTTTTCTCTTGGGAAGAGACACATCTTGATCCTCTAATCAAGGCCAGGGAGAAGCTAGACAGGAAAGCAGTGCCCTAGGTAAAATCAGAATCAGCAGTCACTGAACAGAGTATCATGCCCCTCACAGCATCATCTTCAAGACATGGTCACTTCTGCGGAGAAAGGCTGAGAGTAGCTCTCTGCTCAGCCGAGACAGTTGCTGACGACCTCAGACCTTGTCTTCACGAAGTACAGAGAACCGTGCTTAACAAGTCATCTCCCCTACACAGACGCCCCAGCAGAAACTGTCTCTCAACAGTGAGACTATGCTAGTGAGAGCATAAACCAGGGGGAACTCTTTAGAGAGAAATTTGGCGGTAGGCATGAGAAACTTAACAATGCTCAGAACTTTTATTGTGGCAATTTCCTTTCTAGGAATTTGTCCTAAGGAAAGAGTCAGACAAATACAGAGGGATGCTTGTTCCAGCCTCATTTATATTAGGAGAAAATGAAAATGAACCTCAACGTCCAGAAGTTGGGGCTGGAGTAAATTATAAGCGTTGTCCGCTCAATGGAAAATGATGCGGCCGTTAAACAGAAAGGAAGTATGTGTAGAGAGACTGCAAAAATAGCCACAGTTGTGATCCTCTATGCGTCCCCTTGGCAACGTGACTCTGCAGCAACTCTCATCAAGGGAAGGGGTCTCTTCTGGACCCTCCTGGCCACCATGCAACTCCCTTTGGTCGACAGAATACGAAGNCCCAATGTCACACAGCTAGGAAACAGAGAGAGTCAGGGCTCCCCCAGCTCAGCCTGAGCTACTTCACTAGAGGCATCAGTTCAGGACCTGGAACATCAACCCAGAGGCAAAGGCAGACCATTCAAATTGTCTTAGGCTGCATTTGGATGAATACTTATGAACTGGCTGGATGAAAAATGGGATGGACAGAGATGGGAACAGAAACTCTGACAGAGGGAACAATGGAAGCAGAAAGCCAGAAGCTGGGGTCATTCATCACAGATTCTTCTGGAAACTGTAGGAAACACAGCCTGGCAGAAATACAGGGTCAAGGAGGCACCTGTGGAATTAGTAAGAAATAAAACAAAAACTCATCCAGGGCCTGTGGCCTCAGCGACTTGATTACTGACCCAGGAACACAAGGAGGACATGGGGGAGCACAGTGCAGAAAGGAGGTGAGGCTCGCTGGGGAGGTGTCACCTGACCCATAATCAGAGCCTCAGCCGCTGGCAGCCAGGATTGGCTTGTTTCCCCCAAGAGCTCAGGACTCCGTTCCTGTGAGACAGCCCATGACACTGCTCTTGACAGCCTAAAAGAACTCGCTCCTTTTCTCTTGGGAAGAGACACATCTTGATCCTCTAATCAAGGCCAGGGAGAAGCTAGACAGGAAAGCAGTGCCCTAGGTAAAATCAGAATCAGCAGTCACTGAACAGAGTATCATGCCCCTCACAGCATCATCTTCAAGACATGGTCACTTCTGCGGAGAAAGGCTGAGAGTAGCTCTCTGCTCAGCCGAGACAGTTGCTGACGACCTCAGACCTTGTCTTCACGAAGTACAGAGAACCGTGCTTAACAAGTCATCTCCCCTACACAGACGCCCCAGCAGAAACTGTCTCTCAACAGTGAGACTATGCTAGTGAGAGCATAAACCAGGGGGAACTCTTTAGAGAGAAATTTGGCGGTAGGCATGAGAAACTTAACAATGCTCAGAACTTTTATTGTGGCAATTTCCTTTCTAGGAATTTGTCCTAAGGAAAGAGTCAGACAAATACAGAGGGATGCTTGTTCCAGCCTCATTTATATTAGGAGAAAATGAAAATGAACCTCAACGTCCAGAAGTTGGGGCTGGAGTAAATTATAAGCGTTGTCCGCTCAATGGAAAATGATGCGGCCGTTAAACAGAAAGGAAGTATGTGTAGAGAGACTGCAAAAATAGCCACAGTTGTGATCCTCTATGCGTCCCCTTGGCAACGTGACTCTGCAGCAACTCTCATCAAGGGAAGGGGTCTCTTCTGGACCCTCCTGGCCACCATGCAACTCCCTTTGGTCGACAGAATACGAAGTGACAGTGCTTCTGTTCTGAGCTGAGCTTAGATCTTACAAGAACCTGAGCTCTCCTCGCTCCCTCCCTTGCCTCTCCCTCTCTACCTCCCCTCTCTGTTGGGCCAGCAGCCATAATGGGAAATACCAATCCCTGTGCTGCACTTGGCACCTGGCCAGGCACCCAGTGTATCTGGGGGGAAGGGATCCGGGGTCTTTGCCCACAGCACTAGAGAGGTGCATGCAGCCCAGCCCAGCCCCCCGCTGTGGCTAGCAGGAGGGACTCATGGCCATGAGACTCTGGAGATGCCGAGCTTGCTGTGTTTCTTTGCCCATCTGTGAGTAAAGCATTGCTCCAACCAGCACCTTGTGTGCGGAGTCCTCCCTTGGCAACTCCTAACCTCTAAAGCACACAGCGGACCACGTCTATGGTCTCTGACTCCTGGCACTTGATGTTGCTATGATCTTTGCTGTCCTTCATACAGTGGGAATCCTCCCCTGGGGTTGGTAGCTGCATCTTCCCACTTGTCGCTCTCTCTGCATCTCTGGCTCTCAGGATCCTGCCCCCTCCGTGTGCACACGCCCAGGCTAGCCTGTTGGAGCAAGAGCAACTGCATGACAGAGAGCCCAGCTGTCTCAGCTAAAGCCATCCCTGACCAGCCTCAAAGCAGGTGACCCTCAAACACAGGAGAGTCTGACCAAGATCAAGAGGGCCACCTGCCAGGCCCGCCAGCCCCAGCTGATGGCAGACACATTGGGCGAGCCCAGTTAGGCCCTGAATAACCATCCAGTTGACCTACAGACTTGTCAGCAACAGTAAGTACTGATTTTTAAATCCACCATTCCTTAAAGTGAGGTCCAGGGCAGGGATACCTCAAGGGTGTCTCTGAGATCCTAGGAGAGAGTCTACAAAGTCAGAACTCTTTTGTGATACCAGGAAGACCTTCTTTGCCTTTTCACTGTCATCCTCTCATGAGTGTACAGAGGACCCATGACGTGTGACGACATCTTCAGTTTCATAGCAAGTAGGATGATGCTTGGGGGCTTCCTAGGTGGCGTGAGTGGTAAAGAATCTGCCTGCCAGTACAGGAGACGTAAGAGACATGGGTTCCATCCCTGGGTTGGGACGATCCCGTGGAGGTGGAAATGGCAACCCACTCCAATATTCTTGCCTAGAAAATTCCATGGACAGAGGAGCCTGGTGGGCTACAGTCCATGGGGTTGCAAAAAGTTGGACATGGACATGACTGAGCGTCTGTGCACCACAGTGTATGCTTATGTATGCTTGATTTCAAAATGTCCTTGGTTTTAACTTCCAATATAGGAAACACTGATCGACAGAGCTGACATAAACAAAAGCTCTGTGAGGTCTTTAGTGATTTCAAATATTTTAACATGCCCTGGGACCAAAAAAGTTTGAGCACCACTGTGTTAAACCACAGAGCTTGGGGGTTCGTTGTTACACAGCAGCAGGTGCCTGACACAAGGTGGGCACATGTGACTGACAAAGAAAGGGGTTGGTACCGTAGTGCCTTTTTCGTGCAATTTCAAGATAGAGGTTTTGTATCTTGTTTTAAAACTTTTATATAGTTCTATGTCTATCCAAAATGTTCACAGTCACTATTTCTCCAGGATAAGATGATGGGTCATTGCGGTAGAATTTCCCCTCTTTTGTTATGCATATCTATACTTCCTAAGGTTTTGCCAGAAGTCTACGCTTATATATATNACTCCAGGCATCACCAGAGCCAGCCAGCAGAGGATGGCAAACCAGTGGAGAGAAGCCCAACTGTCTCAGCTGGGCCAGCCTAGATCAGACGGCCCACCATCTAATAAAAGGTACATGAGTGCGTCCAGGCAAAACTGAAAAATTGCCAAGTGTTATGAGCCACTGTTTGGGGGGTTCTTTTCAGGCAGTAAGGGCTGATCCCATGAGCTCCCAAACAAAGAAGGGTATCAATTTTATCAGAAAATGCTGGCACAGGACTGGGTGTTTCATCCTAGACCCCACTGCCAGGTAGTCACGTGTTTAAAAGTTGACCCCAAGTGTTCTGCTGGTCTGTTTTCTCATTTGTGTTTCCTCCAGAGTAGCAGGTACTTTGCTTCTAGACACTGGCCCTTAGCGATCCCTCATGAGAGAGACTGCTGCATTTTCTTGAAGACCTGTCCTATGTCACCTGCGGCTGCCCCATCCGACACCCTGCCCTGCCTCCAACCCTCAGTAGGCAGCAAAGCCACACATCAACCATCGGCTCCCTAATAGCAAGTCAGCCGGCACTGCCAGCTCATTCAATTTGCAGGGCTCAGGAGGCTCCCATGCCAGCCGGCATCCCTTCCTGCTGCGGGCAGCAAGGACAGCAGCCCAGCCGCAGGAACACAAAAACACTGCTTTTCAACCAGACTGAATGGGATCAGTGGGTGGGCCGGTCCACTTGTCGGCATCAGTTGGAGATCAAAGCAACACAGGAGGGAACAGACCCAGAAGGGAGAAGGAGCGAAAAGCCTCCCTCAACACACTCCATATCCAGCCGGGGCTTCTAAGGGGAATATGTGGGAATAATCCTGACCGAAACACCACCCCTTCCCAAGGAGCCCAGGAGAGAAAGGATGACAAGGATATAGAATGGGGGTTGGGGACAGGGTGGTGGGAGGGGGGTAGAGGAGGAAGAGGAAGCAACAGAAAATACAAAGGAAGGAAGGAGGGCAATTGGAGGAAGCAACTCCACCCTCTTGCAGCTTCAAAGAGGGCCCTTCTCTGTCCCGGGCCCTTCAAGGAACCAGGAGGGCAGAGGGCCCATGGAGGAGACAGCTGCACGCAGTCCTGGCTGCACGCGTGGCACCGGCTGCCAGCTGGAGGGGAAGCAGGCTCTCCTGGCTCCAGAAGGCAGAGGGCTGGTACTTTTTGCTTTTCTCTGAAGAGTTGGAGAAAACAGAGCACAGCCCCATGAACCTAGCCAGGTCCAATTTCCTCCCACAAGGCAAATTCTTTCCTGTGCTTGGGAAACACACCTGGCTCGAATTCTCAAGCCCAGGGCCAGGAGCTCAGAGCTTTCTCCCCATAGATGGTCCCTGGAGAAAATAAAATGCTTGGCTAAGCAGAACATTTTGATGGCAAAAATCCTCAGAGGGAGACAAATAAGCTCTCCAGGGCTGCCCCATCTGCTCTTGGTAGGTAGCAGTCACAATAATGGTCATGGCAATAAAGATGATAGGAATAATGATGGCCACCATTAAATGAGCACTTACTAAGTGACAGGCTTTTTTTTTTAATGGCCTCCTCACAATTCAAGGCCATCAGCATCGGAGACCAGTGCCCCCATCTCCATTCTTAGGTACAGGATGCTCTGGTTGGTATCATCTGCAACTCCTGCGTCACTTTGCTGAAGGCTTCCTCCTACTCCAGCTGCCTCTGCCCACTCATCAGCAGGCTGGAAGTGCCAGAGAATAAATAATCCCACCCCCCAGAGCAACCTCGGCCAATAAAGAAGGAGTTGGTGGATCAATACCCAGCTCCTCTGCTCTTTGAATGAGAGAACTCTGTTTGGTCTTCACTGGCTCCCAATTGGGCTTAATCCTGATAGGATGAAACTCTGGTCACCCAGGATGGTCATTTGGTTGATATCATACCTGGTGTGGGCTGCCTTCCTTTCCTGTCTCACCCACTCCCTAGATCCTTCCTAGTGTTTCCTTGGGTCGCCTTCCCAAGAAACAGCTTGTGCTAGAATCCTTGTCCCAAGGTCAGCTTCTGGGGGGGTATCCAACCTATGAAAGTTATAGGACCATTTTACAGGTGAGAAAACTGAGGTCCAAAGGGTTTAAGGATTCACCTTCTTCTGCCTGACTTAGAGTGCTCTTAATGACTATTCTCTACTGTGATTTCTGTGACTTTGCTGAATTCTCTGAGTGCCAAGTAAACTGTAGTTCAAGCCAGAAAAGCCCAAACGATGCACCCACATTGGGAGGCTGCGGATCTGCAGTGCCCTGAAGCAGCTGGATCTAGGTGTAACTGGTTAAGAACAAAGGCTTTGCATCAGCAGACCTGGGTCTCCCTTCTGGAGATGCCACTTAGTTCCATGCCCTTGAGCAAGATCTTCAACATCCCTGAGCCTCCTCAGGAAAGGGAGGCTACAACAAATAGCTGGTGAGGTGAAAATTCAGAGCAGTGGCTGCCCAGTAGGTAGGTGCCCCAGACCCTGCATTCCTGTGAGAAAGAGAAGAGCAGTGTGGGAGGGGCAGGGCCAGCCAGGGGAGCCCCAGTCACTCTGCAGCTTGCCAGCCCTGAGCCTTGAGACAAGTCTGTTGCCCTTTTGTGCCTCCATTCCCACCTGGGTCAGGTCTGGGTATATTGTGTTGTGTGGATGAAATCAGATCCTGAAGGCAGGGTGGGTCACTTGATGGAGGCCCAGATGCCTTTCTGTCTGGTTGTCTAAGGGTTTGCTTTTAACTAGGTTGCTCTGAACCTGCGGACATTTAAATAGAATTTAAATTCTAAAACCAGTCTGATTCCAGAGCACTTCATGCAACTTGCAATGTCCTGAGCCAGCCCAGGGGTCTCCAGAGAAAAGCAGCTTCTACAAAGGGCCTCCCAAGCCCGGGAGGGCCAGTCACAGCTGGAAGAACAGTTGTGGGCCACTGGCTAGAAACCCAGAGACCACTTCTTAGAGAAAAGACACAGATAAAAGAGCCCTCAAACTTTAAGGGGAGCTTTTGGATCCCTGAGCTGTAGCTTTCCACTGGGGAAACACAGCTCTCTGGAATGCTTAGGACCCTTAACTGGTGGACCAATGGGCTGGAGACCTCCAGATCAGTCCACCTGGCTCCATGCCCTGAGAGGCGGCCCCATACAGAGCATATCCACAGTCTCCTTTGCCCTCTAGCCTCCTTTTAACACTGGTAGGACTCTGAAGGGTGGAAGGAGAGACAGATCCATTCTGGGTCTCCCCGAGTTAGCAGCATCCTCTGCCCCAGGTCACACCCCTGTCAGGAAGCTTCTTTCATCTGGCCCCTCTCTCCCAGCTTCAGGTCACCACTTACTCCCTTCTCCTTTTAGCCTAGGGGTGTGAGGACTCCAGGCTATTAGTCCTGGGGCTTGACCAATCTCTTACGGCTTCCCTAAGTCCTGTGGCATGCTCAGTCACTTTAGTCATGTCCAACTCCTGGCAACTCTATGGACTGTAGCCTGCCAGGCTCCTCTGTCCATAGGATTCTCCAGGAAAGAATATTGGAGTGGGTTGCCATTTCCTCCTCCAGGGGATCTTCCTGACCCAGGGATCACACCTGCATCTCCTGCAGCTACTGCACTACAGGTGGATCCTTTACTGCTGAGCCACCGGGAAAGCCCCAAACCTTCTGGACACCTTTGTGAATCATCCTTTTAATAAACTCTTCTCAATTACCCTGCTTGAGTATATCATCAGTTTCCTGCTGAGACTCAGACACAGCCAACAAATTCAAAGCATCCTGTAAAGCTGGCATTTGCCAGAACTATGCTTATGGATCATAACAAACTGTGGAAAGCTCTTAAAGAGATAAGAATACTAGACCATCCTACCTGCCTCCTGAGAAACCTGTATGCAGGTCAAGAAGCAACAGTTAGAACCCTGTATGGAGCAATTGATTGGTTCAGGATTGAGAAAGGAGTATGACAGGGTTGTCTGCTGTCACCCTGTTTATTTAACCTATCCACTGAGCACATCATGAAATGCTGGGCTGGATGAGTTACAAGCTGGAATTAAGATAGGTGGGAGAAATATCAACAGCCTCAGATATGCAGATGATACCATTCTAATGGCAGAAAGTGAAGACGAACAAAAGAACCCCTTGACGAAGGTAAAGGAGGAATGTGAAAGAACTGGTCTTTTAAAACCAAATAGCAAAACAGTTAAGATCATGGCATCCGGCCCCATTACTGCATGGCAATTAGAAGAGGAAAAGGTGGACATAGTGACGGATTTTCTCTTCTTGGGCTCTAAAATCACTGCAGATGGTGACNAAAGAACCCCTTGACGAAGGTAAAGGAGGAATGTGAAAGAACTGGTCTTTTAAAACCAAATAGCAAAACAGTTAAGATCATGGCATCCGGCCCCATTACTGCATGGCAATTAGAAGAGGAAAAGGTGGACATAGTGACGGATTTTCTCTTCTTGGGCTCTAAAATCACTGCAGATGGTGACTTCAGCCATGAAATCAGAAGATGATTGCTTCTTGGCAGGAAAGCTATGACAAACCTAGACAATGTGTTGAAAACCAGAGACATTACTTCTGCTGACAAAGGTCCATATAGTCAAGGCTGTGGTTTTCCCACTGGTCATGTACGGTTGTGAGAGCTGAACCATAAAGAAGGCAGAACACCAAAGCATTAATACCTTTGAGATGTGGTGCAGAAGACTCCTGAGAATCCCTTAAACAGCAAGAAGATCAAATCAGTCAATCTTAAGAGAAATCAACCATGAATACTCATTGGAAGGAGAGTTGAAGCTGAAGCTCCAGTATTTTGGTCACCTGATGTGAACAGCTGCCTCTTTGGAAAAGTCCCTGATGCTGGGAAAGACCAAGGGCAGAAGAGAGCATCAAAGGATGAGATGGCTGGATGGCATCACCAATGCAATGGACATGAACTTGGGCAAACTTCAGGAGATGGTGAAGGACTGGGAAGCCTGGCATACTGCAGTCCATGGGGTTACACAGAGTCAGACACGACTGGGTAACTGAGCAACAACAACAATGTTTATATACTGTCACTATGATGTGAATTGATGCTTTTGAACTGTGGTGTTGGAGAAGACTCTTGAGAGTCTCTTGGACTGCAAGGAGATCCAACCAGCCCATTCTGAAGGAGACCAGTCCTGAGTGTTCACTCAAAGGACTGACGCTGAAGCTGAAACTCCAGTACTTTGGCCACCTCATGAGAAGAGTTGACTCATTGGCAAAGACTCTGATGCTGGGAGGGATTGGGGGCAGGAAGAAAAGGGGATGAGTGAGGATGAGATGGCTGGATGGCATCACCAACTCGCTGGACATGAGTTTGAGTGAACTCCGGGAGTTAGTGATGGACAGGGAGGACTGGCGTGCTGCGATTCATGGGGTCGCAAAGAGTCGGATATGACTGAGCGACTGAACTGAACTGAACTAATGATGTGAAAAAGTCTCAATGCCAAATTAAGCAGGTTATATGCTGCATCTGCTAAAATGCCATTGGCTACAAATAACAGAAAACCAGATCCACACTGACTTAAACAGAGGGGGATGATTTTCTCACTTACCAGAAGGCCTAGAGGTTGGTAGTTGCTGACCCAGGTTTTAATGAGCTCAGGGCCAACCACAGCTATTCTCTTGGCATTTCTCTCATGGATAAACAATGGCTGCCTCAGCTCCAGACATCTCATCCATGTTCAAGTCAAAAGTAAACTGTCCACAGGAAAAATAGATAACAGTACTCATTTCTTCACAAGAAAAAGAAAGATTTCCCAGCCCGTCCTGCCCAGCATTTTCTCACAGGCTAGAACTGTAACGGACTGCCCTAGCTGCAAGGGAAGCAGGGAAAAGAATTATCCAGGTTACTTTCCTCCACACAGGAAAGAAGCAAAGGAAAGGAAGCTGCAAACCAAGTGTGGGTAACTATTCAGCAGGGCCTACCAGGTGCACTAAAGAATAACACAGACCCAGCGAGGAACGAACAACACAACTCAGGGTCAAGTCAGCCTCTGCCACCTCCCACTTCCTGTGTTTACTGGAGCAAGTGAGACTTCTGCAGGTCAAGACAACAAATGATCCTATTCAGAAACCAACCCTGTTCCTTCATGTATGCTGCCAAAAACCTAGTATTTTGAAAGTCTAATAGGTCTACAAGAAAGGTAAACCAATTCATGATTTCCTGGTGCTCTGAGTCAAATTCCAGGATCACTCCATAGTTGCACAGCACAGAAGTTTGGGGCAAAGGGCCAGAGTCCTTAAAGGGCAGAAGCCAATTTGAAAGACTGAAAAGAGGATCTATATATGGATTCAGCCCTCCTAGCTCTCCACTCCCTCCCCCAGAACGCTCCTGTCTTTTAAACCTCCAAATATATCTGGCAATGTTAAGAAACATCGTTCTTCTTCCAAAATATCCCTTCCAACTTTGACTTCTGCTCAAATATCTGAGCATAGGACCGTGTGGCCATCTCTTGACAGTAAAATGACACCAAACCAGTTCTTACTTTCTTCTTTGTGTTCATCTGTCCCTTCTCATTTTCTTGACAATGAACGTGGTTGGTGTGTAATCATTTTTTTTCAGTTAGGTTGTTTCCCCACCACCACCACCACACGGCATACATTAAATGGGAAATGAAAATACCACCCTAGCAAATTAAACTTTTGCCTCCATTCTCCTCCTGCAAGGGGGACTAAAAAAAATACTCCAAATGGGCATATGCAGCTGCCAATCATTTGCAGTGTTGGACTCAAGTGGCCTTTCAAATGAGTGGTTCAATTCAGAGGACCTCAACCGGCCCCCTCTACACAGTCTGGGGAGAGAAAGGTTAATTCCACGCTGCGTTCGAGGTTTATCAAACATATCAAACTTTCCTTAAACAGTTTCAGAGATGGCCAAGCAACGGAATAACCCCGCAAAGCCCTTTCCCACTTAATTTCAGAGCCTACGTGTATTTTGATGGAAATATAATCCATATGTTTGCTTCATTTGTATATCCTTGTCCACCCGACTCTCAGAGCTAGTTGATTGATGTCCAAAAGCCCTCAGAGGCTTTTGGAAGAATTTTTTTTTCCTCTCTCGAAAAGAGGAAGCTGCCTTTGCTGGCGGCAGCAAGAGCTTGCCTGCCAAACGTCTGAGAGTGACTCACAGCACAGAAGCCAAAGGTCTGGAAAAGCAGATTAAAGACCAGGTGTAGTCCTTCTCCAGGAAGGAGGCTTATGGTGATTTTCCATATCCAATATTTATTAATCACCCACTATTTAGATTGTGGTGCTGGGGGTGGGGAGCCGAGAGACTACAAAAATGAGTCAAGAGTTCTCTTCTATAGGAGTTACCACTGATATACTGAGGGCTTCCTAGGTGGTGCTAGTAGTAAAGAACCTGCCTGCCAACGCAGGAGACATAAGAGACATGGGTTTGATCCCTGGATTGGGAAGATCCCCTGGAGGAGGGCATGGCAACTCACTCCAGTATGCTTGCCTGGAGAATCCTATGGACAAAGGAGATTAGCGGGCTACAGTCCCAGAGTCACGAAGAGTCAGACACGACTGAAGTGACTGAGCAGAAATGCACTGAGGTCAGCAATTTTTCTGCAAAAGGCTAGATAGTAAAAAGTTTGCCTTTAGAGACCAGAAGCCCTGTGTGACAATTCCACAACTCTGCCACTGCAACCTGAGATCCATCAGAGACAGCACGTGAATGAAGGCAGAGCGTGGGGCTGTATCCCAGTAAAATGTTTCACAAAGGCCGAGGTGGGACCAATTTGGCCCCTAGTCCAGGTGAAACCATGTGAAACTTGATATTTGACATCCTGACCTCCGGAAACAGCAGTTCATGTGGTTCTACCTAATTGCTGGGGAGATGAAATAAACACAGATGACTCTATTGTGAAGAAGAACATATAAAAGGCCATCACCACAGTAGAGTTGATTTAATTTGATGGTTTTTCTGAAACCATCTCTGAGGGAGTTGACAATTCTAGCTGCTGCTGCTGCTAAGTCACTTCAGTCATGTCCGACTCTGTGCGACCCCATAGACGGCAGACCACCAGGCTCCCCCGTCCCTGGGATTCTCCAGGCAAGAACACTGGAGTGGGTTGCCATTTCCTTCTGCAATGCATGAAAGTGAAAAGTGAAACTGAAGTCACTCAGTCGTGTCCGACTCTTAGCGACCCCATGGACTGCAGCCTACCAGGCTCCTCCGTCCATGGGATTTTCCAGGCAAGAGTACTGGAGTGGGGTGCTATAGCCTTCTCCGGACAATTCCAGCTAGGTGGCCCCAAATGCATCTCTCTTTACCCTGCCTGGTGACCAAAATGCAGTATGGCATTCTCCATTTCCAATAGGAAATGTGCAACCGTGGTTTTCAAGCAGCATTCCGTCGGGGCTTTCTAGGTTTGACTAGCATTTATGGAAGGGGGAAGATGGGCCTGTCTGATGAGGTTTGAGAAGCAGAGGAGAAACTGTCCTTATCAAGATGGTTCCCTGCAAGTCTAATCAAAGCGTTTGATTTGCCTCTCGAAGACTCTAATGGGGATAGAGCACGAAACATCTCGCTAACTGATTTGTGCAGGACAATGTTTGCTTGTGCAAAGCCATCCTCCAAACCATGTTCTGGGAACCACCGTGTGGAGATGCTGCATTCTGTTTCAAAGAAGGCCAGTCTCCCCTCATGACAGATTCCATCGCTAAGGCCCAGGGGACTAAGAACAAGATGAGTGGCATAAGATGGCTAAGAAGAAGATTCTGCTGTCAGTTTGACATCTGTCCTGGACCCCAGGGGACAGTTGTAACTGGGATGGGTCCCTGAAGCCACCCTGATGAGATAACTGCCACTTCGCTGCTTTAAAGTATGTAATTTGACACCCAGACCTGACCCTTTCCAGGAGAATTCCTGTAATGACATTATGACATCTTGTGGCCACTTAGAGGAACCCACACTATTCCCTCTGGGTTTTGATCCTGAAGAAGAGTTCCACTGAAAGGCCACCACCCAAAGATGCCCCGGGGGGACATCTTCCCTCTCCCTGCACCTCACTGGCTGACTGGGTACTTCGCTACCATTTATTGTCTTGCTACTCAAAGTGTGGTCCTCGGACCAGCAGGAATGACAGCAGTGCATAGTTTCTGGCCACCCCAGAGCAAGAGTCAGAACTGGCATTCTAATAAGAGCCCAGGGAATTGGTATACCTGGTCAAGTTTGAGGAGCATCACTCTAGCCTATGTTTCTTTGTGGGTACATGCCAAGTTTTGCTTCTTTTTCCAATAATGGGAGGAAAAAGGCAAGCACCAGAGGCCAGAGAACAGAACATTAAGTCAGACGGGTCACTGGGTAGCTCTAACTACTTCATTGTTTCTGAGGATTTCCAAGGGCCCTTGGATAAGATCAATAAGTTTACTTAGCTGTTTTGCTAGTACTTATTGGATTTTTTTTTTTTTTTTTTTTTTTTGGCGGGACTCAATACTAAGCATTCCACGAGCACTATCTGTCTTAATTGCCTCCAACTTTGAGGCACAAGCTATTATTAGCCATTTTCGAGATGAGGAGGCGAAGGCTTAGCAGAGAGGTCTACTTCCAGCTAACCAAGCAGATGATCTCTGCCCCAAACTCACCAGAGTTAGTTAGGACAGAGTAATAGCTTATGGTGAACTATGTCAGANTTGCCTCCAACTTTGAGGCACAAGCTATTATTAGCCATTTTCGAGATGAGGAGGCGAAGGCTTAGCAGAGAGGTCTACTTCCAGCTAACCAAGCAGATGATCTCTGCCCCAAACTCACCAGAGTTAGTTAGGACAGAGTAATAGCTTATGGTGAACTATGTCAGATTCACGATCTCTGAAGAAGATTTAGCTTCGGGACCAGGGACCAGGGACCAGGCTTGATTACTTAAGAGCTTTTGTGTAGCACAGCTTTATTAAAGTGAAAAAGGGACAGAGAAAGCTCCTAACATAGACATCAGAAGGGGGACAGAGAGCGCCCCATGGCTAGTAGACCCTCTCCCACAACATACATCCTAAAGTAACAAGATTGGAACTAACAATAGAAAGGTCTTACTGGACCTACACCCACAGTATACAAGTTTTAAGATAACAAGGTAGTCAGAAGGTTCTTGTTAAGAAGAAACATATCTTCGAGCAAGATACATTGTTATTATTGATTCAGTTTGGTCGCTCAGTCGTGCCCAGCTCTTTGCAATGGACTGCAGCACGCCAGGCCTCCCTGTCCACCAACTCCCAGAGCTTATTCAAACTCATGTCCATTGAGTCGGTGATGCCATCCAACTATCTCATCCTCTGTCGTCCCCTTCTCCTCCTGCCAACAATCCTTCCCAGCATCAGGGTCTTTTCCAATGAGTCAGCTCTTCGCATCAGGTGGCCAAAGTACTNGTTGAAAGTCTGTTCAAGCTTAGAGCTCCCCTCCTCAGGCCCCAGTGCCAGGCAGGTGCCGGCTCTGCAGTGGAGGCAGAGAAGTTGGCTCTCAGGACAGGCTATGCCAGGAACTCCAGCTTAGGGCCAGTGGACCCCACCAGTAGTAGGCGCGAGGAGCTGTGCTGAAAACAGGGAGTAAATGAACGCCCATCCACTGAACAGTGAGGCTCACAACCTTTCCTCCAACTCAGTCCCTATCTCACCATCATCCCAGCACCATCTCTAAGACACCTGTGCATATACACACCCGCCATCAGAGGGTTCTCACCCAGGGATCCAGACTTAGCAAAAAACCAACACCAAAAGATTTTGATATTTAGGGTCCTTAGGGAAAAAATGCCCATCAACAGGTTTTCCAATCAGACAACTATACACCCTAGACATTTCAAGAGTCCTTCTACCTTGACAGAGAGAAACCGAAACAGACACCAAGGGAAAAATACAGACTCAGAAGATGCAAGGAACAGAAGAAGGTTCTTAAAAACACCCTAAGAAAGAAAAAATAATAGATCCTTCAAACAAGGATAGGATACCCTCAGAAATAAACAGAAAATGAGAAAGAGTATCTGGAAATGGAAAACAGGATAACAGACGGGTTAGGTAACCAAAATGACATAGCCAGTGCGGTCATGATTTCTAGCCCTTGTTTCTTTGCACATTTCCTCTTCCTGTTTAAAAAATGCCCCACCCAGGCCTCCTTTTAATACTGTCAGCAGTTACCCACTTACACAGACCTAAGAGAATGTTATGAGCTGAATTCTGTCCCCCTCAAATTCAAATGTTGAAGCCCTAACTGCAGAATGTGACTGTATTTGGAGTTGGGGCCTTTAAATCGGTAATTAACTTAAAATAAGACCCTTAGGATGAGCCCTAGTCTAATGTGACTGGCGTCCTTATAAGAAGAGGAAATTGGAACACACAGAGAGACACCAGGCGTGCACATGCCCAGAGGAAAGGCCGCATGAGGGCTCCACGAGAAGGCGGCTATGCGCGAGGCAGAGAGAGGCCTCAGGAGAAACCCCACTGCCAACACCTTGATCTTGGACTTCCAGCCTCCAGCCAAAGTTTAAGTCACCCAGTCTGTGGCATTTTGTTATGGCAGCTCTCGCAAACTGATATAGAGGGCTGCATTATTTAAATAAGGATTAATTCTCTTGTTCTAGGAGAGGGAAAAAAAAATAACAACACAGAACTGAGTCTGAAATTGTGAATATTTTCCCAGAGAAAAGAACTCGGTAGGCATGACAGAAATATAAATGGCCTCAACTAGTTCCTCCACCTTCCCCAGAACTAAGGATGAAATAAAAGAACCCCTTTGGGCCAAGAACAAGCAAGCATTCCTGATTCAACAGCCACAGAGCCACACAGTCCCAGAGTGACCAACTGGTAAGGCCCAAGCCCAGGGAGGGGCCCACCTGGGCCTAGATTCCCTCTACCCTCACCTGCTTGGTATCTCCAGCCCACCCCCATCTTCACCCCACTCCCACCTCTCACCACCCTTGCTAAGCCCCAGGCTCTTTCATACCTTGGAGTCTCCTCCCTGGAACCATTTGTAGCCAGAAGTAGCTAATCTAATCAACCTACTACGTGTTTTCCATACTACTGGATCATGACCCTCATCTGGGACAAATATTAAACAGATAACATTCTGAGCCTCTCCCTTGGAGTCTCTGACTCAGTGGGTTATATTTGGAACGCGTTGCCGAGAAAGTGCTGGCAAAGGTACATTTGGAAACCATTATACTAGAGCCCAGTTAGGAGGACGGTCCCTCTTCTGGATCCAAGGCCCTTCGAAATCCATGTGGCAGCCCCCAGCCAGAGCCAATCAGATGAGGGGCAGCTCGGATGCACAGTGTCTTCCCTGGGTCGGGCTAAGCCACCTTCAACGGGGATGGAGAGATGGCTTTGCAGAGATGCTGTCCTCAGCTCGATGAAAATTACTCACTGATCATCAGAGCTGTTCATCAGAGCTGCTGTCCAACAAATGAATGGGGCTCAGAAAAGAGGGGTTCTATGGCATTAGAGATGAAGCTCAATGGAGCTTTGTAAATAGAGATTGTTCCTTTGCCTGGCACAGAGGGGCCTGATCTGTGCTTCCCAGAAGAACAAGAGGATTGTGTAGAGACTCACCACTCAGATGTGGCCCTGCTCCAAAAGCATCCACATCTTCTAGGAGCTTTTAAAATCCTTTCTAATCAGACCCCATCCTCCGAAACTCCAGTTTCCCACATCCAAGGTCAAGTCACTGGCATTCATACTTTTGGAATCTCCCTAGTTTATTCTCGTGTGAAGTGGAGACTGAGAGCCACAGAGTCAGGGGCACAGTCAGGGTTCCATCCAGCTCTGTGTTAACAAGACTCTGGCTGAGCCAGTGGGGGCTGAACTTGCCGGAAGAGGGAAGAAACATATGTCACCAGCTCCAGTCTCTTTTTCACTTTCTTTTCTGCATGCCTTGGCAGGACTTGGTCTCCCAGCTGCCTCCAAAAGTAATGACTCAGAGAAGTGATGTGATCTGCACAAGGTTACCCCTCCAATGACGCTGGGTGAACTGGACTTGGGATTCCTGTTCCAGTGCTCTTATAACCTCCTGGGCCAGGCTGCAAAGTAGAGAAAGAGGAAGAAGACAAATCCCTACCCCTAGAGACAGCCTGGCAGCTAAATCAAACCAAACATCAAAATAGGACAGAAGCAAAAAGAATACTAAACTTTTATACAGGTACACTGGCCACTGTATTTCTTTATTTCCATCATATCCTTTCATCTCTGGAATGATGGGTCTCATTTGTGACTGCTAGTTGCTATTATTCAGCCCCATTTTACTCGTGGGGAAACTGAGCCTCAGAGCAGTGAGGTCACTTGCCCAAGGCAGCACAGCCAGCTAGCAGGGGAGCTGAGACTCGAACCCCAGTGGGCAACTCCTTGAGAACCTGCACACTTAGCCTCTGTGCTCCACCACCTGCCCCAAAATGTCAGTGTCAGGGAGGGGTTTCTGTGGAGGCCATCAAGTTTAGGAAAGGTTTCTTGGGAGATGACTTTGAGCTTGACCATAGAGGTCAAAGATATGACACCGAAAGATGAACTCCCCAGGTCTGTAGATGTCCAATACGCTGCTGGAGAGGAGCTGAGGAGTAGCTCCAGAAGGAATGGAGATGCTGAGCCAAAGAAAGCCAACTCTGGAAGACTCTGAAGGACAGGGAAGCCTGGCAAGCTGCAGTCCAGTCTCTTTGGGGCTGCAAAGAGACAGACATAACTAAGCAACTGAATCACCACAACAATGGAGGTCAGACATGAGTGTGTACGCAGAGCAGAGGTGTGGCTGCAAAACTAAGGACAGGGGTCCAAGCTGAGCCGAATCTAGGAATGAGAAGGGAAAGATGGGCTAGTGACCCTCTTGGTAGATGGGGGAGGAAGGTTTTACTCTGAATCCTAGAGAAAATGCATATGAAGGGCAGAGGGGTGGAGGGATGTGTCCCCTTTAGATATGAATAGTCTCTGAGCTCCTATTAATACAAGAGGGTAGGGAGGACACAGGGGTTGAGGAGACATGAAGCTACCCAGGCCTGGCCCACACTTGGGGCTTCCCATGTGTTCTTTGGTTTGTTATTACCCCACTCCACTCTTCCTACTTTAAAGGGGACCCAGGCATTGAAGGAAACAGGGCTCAGAGAGATCAGTGTATTAGCACTTGTCCAAGACCACTTAGCTAAGAAGCTGAGCCACAATGGAGACACAACCTGGCCTCACACATGGAGGAAATGAGACTTCCTGCTAAAAATGTCCAACAAAACATGTGTTTTTCTCTGCTCTTTCCTGAGACTCACTAACATGAGAGTAAAGGAATTGTTTAAGTCATAAAGAAATATGAGAAGAACAAGCAGAAGACGTTTAAAAAAATAATAATACATTGGAAGGGGAGGGATGTAGGGAGGCTGCAAAGCAGCTAGATGAGAGCTGAGTGATATATCAGAGCCGAAAAAGCTCCACCCAAGCCCAAGGGTAAATGATAGGAAACCAGGTGATCTGTGTCCACAGCACCCCAGAAAACATCAAGAACCAGAGGCACCAGCTAGCCCTGAAAGCAGGAGGCCAGTAAGGCTGAAAGCAAGAGGATTGGTTTAAAAAAAAAAAAAATCATTAAAAAGAGAGTTTAAATCTCCAGGTTTCCTCCTAGTCTCAGACAGCAAGATAACTAACCAATCCAGTGGAAGAAAAGAAGCTTACTCTCTAGCCAACTGTGGACAAATAGGTTCTGGACAGGGACTTCGGGGTGCTATGGAAGGTCAGATTCGAAACAGGAGGCTTCGCTGAAAGGCAGCACATTGTACGATGAGAAGCTCCCCAGTCAGGCTGAAACCTACAGGACCCATGGTCCCAGTCTGCCTGGGACTGAGCAGGCTTCCCAGGATGATGGATCATCCATCCCAGATCACCCAGGGTGAGGTGGCACCCTTCTTAGACCCCTCTGAGACCAGATGATTCCTTTCTGGGAAAAGTGACCAGGCCAAAAATAAACACCCGCAGGCTGAGAGGGAGTAACAGAACGCTCTCAGAAGATGGCAAGGTCCCCATTCCATCATGAAACCAGGGGTCCCCAGGTCCTGCCCTGACACAGATCATGCAACCAGCACATCACAGGTCAAGCTCAGCGGACGGGGGCTCCAGGGGTGCCAGCTGGGTGTGACTGAGCTGTCCGCCCACAGGAGGTCTTGGTGCAGAGGCTGCAACCAGGCACCTGGAACAGAACTACAGTCATGTGAAACCCCCCAGGGACACCCAGAAATACCTGGGGGAGACTTTGTGGTGGGGGTTGTCACTGTGAGCACTGAGGCTACTGACGGACTGAGAAGGTTATGTGGCAGCATAGTGTGCCAGTGGGTAGTCAGTGGGTCATAGAAGCCAGTGGGTAGAAACCAGTGGATAGAAGCCAGTGGGTAGAAAAGGGTAGAATCAACCAAAATGCCCATCCCTGGATGAACTGATACACTGAGGTCTAGTCATAAAACACAGCACCATTCAGGCACAAAAAGCAATGACGCGCTGACACATGAAGTTATGACATAGAAGAGCCTCCAAAACATTGTGCTGAGTGGAAGAAGCCAGAAGCAAAAGGTCTTATATGGTGTGATTCCACTTGTATGAAATATCCAGGTAAAACCATAGGGTTAGGAAGCAGATTAGTGGGTACCAGGGGTTGTGGTCAGGTTGGAGAGGTAGGGGAATAGAACATGATTACTTAATGGATATTTACTTTTAGAGTGATGAGAATGTTCTGGAACTAGATAAAGGTGGTTTTACAATATTATAAATGCACTCAATGCCAATGAATTGTATAATTTAAAACAGTTAATTTTCTATTATGTGAAAGTGTTAGTTACTCAGTTGTGTCCAGTTCTTTGCAACTGTACAGCCTGCCAGGCTCCTCTGTCCATGGAATTTGCCAGGCAAGAATACTGGAGTGGGTTGCCATTCCTTTCTCCAAGGGATCTCCTCGACACAGGGATCAACGGTCTGAGCCACCATGTCATCCCAATTTCTATTATGTGCATTTCACCTCGATTACATAAGAGAAAAAAGATCAACCTGGCAAGAACAGAAAGGCTCTTAACAACAGGCTCATCTAACCCAAGTTAAGCCCAATATGCATAGCTCAGACTCCAACAGCTGTTCAAAGCCTTCCCACCAGGCCCCACTCCCAGGAAGCCCCAGCCAGCCAGGGAGAAGGTGGGATTGCTTCCAGAAAGGCAGTGGCTGAGCCCTGAGAGGCTCCCCTCCCATCAAGATGCAATGAACAACTAAGCTCCAAAACAAAAGAGGAAACTCACAGAACACAACTCTGGTCAGTTTCCTCTCTTCCCATCCCCACTGCATGCCCAGCAGACGCACAGGATCCCAGACACCTGCCTCCACCAACCTGTACGGCACTTGGTGAATCCTGCAGGTCTCTGGCTGCACAAATACCCCCTGCTTTCCAGAATGTTCTCACGAGAAACTGTCAATAATCAGGCACCACAGAGCACGCCTTGTGCAACTCTGCTAAAGTTTAAGAAATACAATTAGGAAGAAAAGGCACACTTTCCGCCCCACTCCCACCCAACCCCGCCCCATTAAGACCTGGGGAAATTGTTGGTATTCACGCCAGGTCTCTGGAGGCCTCGCTCTGAAGGAGCATAAATACCCCACATTCCAGCCGCAGGCCACAGATGGACCAGGAGCCGGTTACAGACCAGGAGGAATGTGCAGCCCCCAGCAGTTACCCAGGCCTGGCATAGCTGAGTCTGCTCCACACACGGTCCTCAGGAACTTGAAAACTTCCCATCACTTCATCCAGTGCTGCAACACTTTTTATTTACTTACTTATTTTTTTGTGTGGCAGCATGGTTTTTCCTTTTCCTCTAGGAATTTTATGCTGGAAGCCTCAAAATACAAGGCAGGCTAACAAGGGGAGCTTCTCTGGTTGGGGAAGAGGCAGGGGACGCTGGTGCCTGACCTTTACTTATCCCATTAGCATCTACCCTCAGGGACTTCTGAAGACACTTGGTGGTCCCCCAGAGCACAGTTTGGCAACCACTGATCTGGTCCAACGCCCTCACCACACATGTCAGAAAATAATTTCCAAAAGTTAAGGTCCTGACTCTCACACAAACAGAAAATGGGCATGTGGCAAGGATTTTTCTAACCTGTTAACAGGGGAACCAACTGGATGGGAAAGTTGGTTCAAAGGCTTATGGGAGGGACCAAAGTTAGGGAAGAACAGAGAGAATGCTGGAAAAAGAATGTCAAGCTAGACATGGAGATGATGGATGTCCTGCAGGTCAATAAAATCGTTTTCTGTGGGGGTATCTTTTATACTGGACAGAAATCATTTTCATGACCCCTAGATCAAAATCATTTACAGGTTATCAATCTTCCACAAATTAGCATCACACTTTCCAGAGCCTGGACCTGAATCAGTAGTAAACAGTAAATCAAACACCACCACATCCCCCTAGAGCAGGGGTCAGCAAACCTTCTCTATAAAGGGGCAGACAGTAAATAATTTTCAGCTTTGTGGGCCATTTGGTCTCTGTTGCAACTGCTAGATGCTGCCTTGCTGTCAAGAGAAAGCAGAAGCCACGATCCATAAATGGATGGGTGTGGCTGTGTTNAGGGGTCAGCAAACCTTCTCTATAAAGGGGCAGACAGTAAATAATTTTCAGCTTTGTGGGCCATTTGGTCTCTGTTGCAACTGCTAGATGCTGCCTTGCTGTCAAGAGAAAGCAGAAGCCACGATCCATAAATGGATGGGTGTGGCTGTGTTCCAGTGGAACTTTATTTACAAAAACAGGCGGCAGACAGATTTGGAGGGAGCCCTAGAGAGTTAGATAATCTCTGGATGGGGCTGTCAGCTGGTGGTCTGGTGTGGCATGCACAGGACACACGTCCTTCTATGGCCTCATTGCCAAGTTTGGGAAGCTTTTTCTGAACATTTTCTTATGGGTATAGAAATCAGAGCGGGAAAGCAACTTGGCCAAGGCGACACAGCCCAGTTCAAGCTGGCTTCGAGTCACAAGTCTCCCATCTCCTGGTTGTTTGGAAGCAGAAACACAGCCTGTCTTGCCCACCTGGAGGGCAGGCTGGGTCAGGATAGGAACGGCCAAGTCACCAGGAAACAGATCCTCTCACTTTCTCCCAGGGACCGGCCCAGAGGGAATTTCCTTCCCTGCCTCTGTGTCTCCAAGAGTAATGACCCTGGGCTGAATGAAGACCCCCTTCACCCAAAGCAGACGCTCTAAGACGGAAAAGCACAGACCCTCTGCAGATCTCTGGGCTTCCTCTGGACTCATCGACCCTGTAAACCCAAGTCAAATAGGAACCGTCTCTGCCTCCACAGTGACCCCTACAGAGAGTGGGAAAGAGAGAGAGGTTCATTGCCAGGGTCTCTGGCAAAACAGAGGGAGAAAGTGAGGAAATGATTTGACACTGAGTCTTGAAAGTATTTTCTCATTCAGCGGGGAAGAAAAGGACTTTGTTTCTCTTTCTTTTCACAATCGGTGCTCCCCCCAGCCCCTGCGCCTCAAATCTACCACAAATGTCTCTCACTGCACTCCAGAGAGGCAGAGATTTTTAATGGAATGTTGTTGTCACGTGAGCCTTCGGCCAAGGCCATTTAAGCAAATAACTCATTGTCTGAGGGGAAAGAGGAGAGAGTGGGGAAAAGAACAGACGGGGCTGCTTTGAAATGGTGCATAAATACGAATGTGAGGAGGAGAATCTGTGGCTTCAGAGCCCTGCCATGCCTGCCTGGCAGATCCCCAAGCCTCAGCTCTGTCCGTTTCACCCCGGACCTACGGTGCGCCTTCCACCCATCTCAGCCCTGCCACGGCCCCTGACTCCAGAAACCTGGCACATGACAAAGCTTACAGAGTGCATCTGAGGTCACAGGCCTGAAGAAGAGAACGGGGGTGGGAGCAGAAGTGAGGGAAAGGAAGGAAGGAGGGAGGGAGGGAGGCAGGGAGAGGCGAAGGGAGGAACCCACGAGGAAGCAGGGCTAACATCTCAGAAAGGGATGGTGGCTCTGCTCTGCGATGATCCGTCTCCGGGGGCTGCATGCAAAGCAAAAGCCAAGGAGAATCCACAGTATTTATCCTCTGTGGACATAACCGAGATCCAGGACAGAGCCTGGGTGAGCCCCCCCACCTTGCCAATGCCCTGAGTTGCCCTGCCTGNTAACATCTCAGAAAGGGATGGTGGCTCTGCTCTGCGATGATCCGTCTCCGGGGGCTGCATGCAAAGCAAAAGCCAAGGAGAATCCACAGTATTTATCCTCTGTGGACATAACCGAGATCCAGGACAGAGCCTGGGTGAGCCCCTCCACCTTGCCAATGCCCTGAGTTGCCCTGCCTGGCACTCCCAGTAGAGAAGCGCTGGGGTGAGACGCAGGATAAAGAGATGAGACAAGAGGGAATGGGGAGGAATGAAAAGGAGGAAAGGGGGGGGGGTGCTGCCCAGAGAAGGGGCCATCAGAACCCTGGGGCCTGAGCCAGAGTTGTGACAGGCGGGACTGTCCCCCAGGCCGTGGGGCCAGGGAGACAGCGAGCCTCACCTACCAGCCGAGCCTCCAACAGTGCCCAGCAGAGAGGAAGCCACGGGCGGGTGAGTCAAGGCACCCTTTGTGCCCAAAGCACCAAACCAGGGGCTTTCCATCATAAGTCCTTCCTCAGATGTCACCCATGCCAGGGAGGGACAAGGGGCACTTGAGGGTGGGGGGAGTGCAGCAGGTGGGCGGAATGAAGTCAGGAGAGGAAGGTACTCTGGAGGGAGAGACGGAAGGGGAGATGGAGCCAGAGGAGGAAAAGAGAGAAGGACACACGAGGGAGGGAAGAGGGGAAGAAAGGGGAGAGGAGCCGGGGGAGGGCCAGAGGAGGCGGAGCTCCTTCTGAGACGCCCCCCAGCCTGTCCCCTCCTAGCTCTAAAGGGGACGGAAGTCCACTCACGTCCCACAGGAGTGCGGTGCACTGCAGCACCCCTGTCCCTCATTATGGGTCTGTCGGAGCCACTCCACAGAGGAGTGGCTAAGACACTGGAAGGTCAGGAGAGTGCGGCTACCCTGGATCTGGGGTTCCAGCCCCCAACCTCCGCTCACTACGTTACCCTGGCCAGCTCGCCGCCCCCCACAACCCAGGGCCCTCATCTGTAAAATCAGGGAGCTGATATGCAATGATCTGCTGGCTCGCTCTCGCGCTCTCTCTCAGCCTGTGCTTCTGGAATCAGAACCCTCGTTCTCCAGTGCTCTGTGCAATAAATTCGACCCCAATCCTCATCTCACACATGAAGAGAGGAGGCTTAGAACTTAAATAACTTGCCCAAGGCCACTCAGCCAGGAGCCGGCAGAACTGGCCAGTGAATCCAGCCTGGACAGCCCGGAAGCTCACCTCCCTTCCTAAACCGCCACACCATAAAGCCTCTCTAATCTGACCATGCTGCAGGGCTATTTGATTCCCCTGCTATGGTCACAGAATTCCGGAACGTCATCTGGGCACTGGGCTGCCCAGGATCAAGGGGACACGCATAGCTTCTTGGGCAGCGGCGGTGACTCCATCCTGGCCTGCAGGATGTGTGGGGAGCGACAGGTCCGGTCACCGGTCACGCTCTTTCAAGGAAGGGGCACGCTGCCCCCTCCTTCTGCTTCCCAGCTTCCTGCTATCCAGTGTGAGGCTGGAGCTAAACCCTCCTGGCAGGGCCGGGAGGAGAGGGAGCGATGGAGGCATTCGCTCTAAGGGGCGCACAGCACGTCCAGGGAATGAGCGGCTCCCTCAGTTCTGCGCCCCAGGCATCTGGCCCTCACTCTAGGATCCTGTGAATGAGGAGCCCTTACTATGAGCAGCACCACCATCTTTTCAACACACCCTAACCATGCCGCAGAGGTGGAGGTGGGGGGTGTCCTCATGGAGAGGAGTGGGAAGGGCTGGCTCTTTCGGCATGTCTGACATGCTCTCCAGCCCCCTTCTCAGAGAGCCTGAGGCCCTGCTCTCTCTACACGCACTTCCGTCCCCCAATTCCTTCTCTGAATCACAGTTGGAACAATCCCTCCAAACAAGACGTGGTCCCATTGTTCTCAGAATAACCCACAAGAATAACAAGCAGAAGAGCATCTTTCACCGGCCCACGATGTCCTGCCCTCTTTGGTCACTTCCTCCACGGCCTTCTCTCACTCCACTTGCTGTGGTTTCGCCTCCGGGCTTTCTTTCCTGTTTTTGCAGACCGGGACCTATGGCACATGGAGTAGGGCTGTCTTGAACATTCTTCCCCAGCGCCCCCTCTCTCTGTCTCTCTGTTTCCCATCCTTCAGATCTTAGCTGAAGTGTCACTTCCTCAGGGACACCCCTCTGATGTTCTGACGTGTCCGCATCCTTCCTGTGTATGCCCATGGTGCCTGCACCTTCCTCTCATAGCGTTCCTCATGGCTGTAACTGTCCCTCAGAGTGTGCAATTAAATCTCGTTGCTTCCCCTGCAGACTGTGGACACACCTCACCATCCCCCAGGTCTAGCACAGCATCTGGCCCCTGGTGACGCTCAATGAACACGTCACACGTGAGGTGACAGAGCCTCTGAGGCTGTGCAGAAACCCAGGCACCAGTGACTTGTCTAACACAGCAAAAGCCCTGTCAGGGTAGAGCTTCCAAGAAATGGTCCTCACCCAAGTGACAGCCTCTGACTCCCTCTGGTTGGCCTCTCACAATACTGGTTCCACGGAAATTACAGGAACACTTCAGAACTTGGCGTGACCCTTTGTTCCACAGCTTGTGAACGACCTACCTGCCACAGCCAAGCCACACCAAGCCTCTGAGGCTTAGTTTCAGCACAAGCAAAGGGAAGAAATTCATGGGATCTGCCCAACGTAATTTTTAAGACTATCATGATAATGTGACCAGGATAACGTGAAGGAACGTGGGATGAATTAAGATCCTTTGTCACTGCCCCCTCAAGAAGTAGGGTCAATTTCTTCATCCCTGAGTCTGGGCTGGGTTGGTGCCTGCTTTAACCAATATAATATGAAAGAAGTGACCATAGGTCAGTCCAGGTCTAACCTTTAAGGGAACCAGCAGCTTCTATTTCCTCCCCTTTGAAGCTCAGGCTCCATGCTCTGAGGAAGCCCAAGCAGCCTCGTTGAGAGGCCCACAGGAAGGAGAACTAAAATTAGCTGCAGCTCCAGTTGGGCTTGCAGCTGACAGCCAAAATCAGTCTGTCCGNGGTGCCTGCTTTAACCAATATAAAATGAAAGAAGTGACCATAGGTCAGTCCAGGTCTAACCTTTAAGGGAACCAGCAGCTTCTATTTCCTCCCCTTTGAAGCTCACGCTCCATGCTCTGAGGAAGCCCAAGCAGCCTCGTTGAGAGGCCCACAGGAGGGAGAACTAAAATTAGCTGCAGCTCCAGTTGGGCTTGCAGCTGACAGCCAAAATCAGTCTGTCCACTCTGTGAGGGGACTTTCTTAGAAGAACCTGTTGCTCAGTCGAGCCACCCCATCAAGCCTTACCAAAATCACAAAACTATGACCAAAAATTGTTTTAAAAAACTACTGTTACTAAGCTATAGCAATTAAACAGCACAACTTTGGCACAAAAAACAGACACAAAGATCAATGAAACAGGATAGAAAGTCCAGAAATAAACTTACAATCAATCGATGACAAAAGAGGCAAGAAAATGCAATGGAGAAAAGATAGTCTGCATTAAGTGGTGCTGGGAAAACAGGTGTAAAAGAAGGCAATTAGAAAATTCTCTAACACGATATACAAAAATAAACTCACAATGGAATAAAGATCTAATGTAAGCCTGGATACTATAAAACTCCTAGAGGAAAACATAGGCATAATTTGACATAAATTGAAGCAATGCTTTTTTGAATCCACTTCAAAAAGTAAAGGAAACAAAAGTTAAAAAAAAAATTAACCTAATTAAACTTAAAAGGTTTTTTGCACAGCAAAGGAAACCATGGACAAAATGAAAAGTCACTTACTGAATGGGAGAAAATATTTGCAGATGATATGACCAATAAGGGGTTCATATCCAACATATATAAACAGCTTATATAACTCAACATCAAAAAACAACAACAGCTACCTGATCAAAAAATGGGCAGAAGAACTAAATAGATATTTTTCAAAGAAGAAATGCCCATGGCCAACAGACATGTGATAAGATCCTCAGTGTCACTAATNAGTGACCATAGGTCAGTCCAGGTCTAACCTTTAAGGGAACCTGCAGCTTCTATTTCCTCCCCTTTGAAGCTCACGCTCCATGCTCTGAGGAAGCCCAAGCAGCCTCGTTGAGAGGCCCACAGGAGGGAGAACTAAAATTAGCTGCAGCTCCAGTTGGGCTTGCAGCTGACAGCCAAAATCAGTCTGTCCACTCTGTGAGGGGACTTTCTTAGAAGAACCTGTTGCTCAGTCGAGCCACCCCATCAAGCCTTACCAAAATCACAAAACTATGACCAAAAATTGTTTTAAAAAACTACTGTTACTAAGCTATAGCAATTAAACAGCACAACTTTGGCACAAAAAACAGACACAAAGATCAATGAAACAGGATAGAAAGTCCAGAAATAAACTTACAATCAATCGATGACAAAAGAGGCAAGAAAATGCAATGGAGAAAAGATAGTCTGCATTAAGTGGTGCTGGGAAAACAGGTGTAAAAGAAGGCAATTAGAAAATTCTCTAACACGATATACAAAAATAAACTCACAATGGAATAAAGATCTAATGTAAGCCTGGATACTATAAAACTCCTAGAGGAAAACATAGGCATAATTTGACATAAATTGAAGCAATGCTTTTTTGAATCCACTTCAAAAAGTAAAGGAAACAAAAGTTAAAAAAAAAATTAACCTAATTAAACTTAAAAGGTTTTTTGCACAGCAAAGGAAACCATGGACAAAATGAAAAGTCACTTACTGAATGGGAGAAAATATTTGCAGATGATATGACCAATAAGGGGTTCATATCCAACATATATAAACAGCTTATATAACTCAACATCAAAAAACAACAACAGCTACCTGATCAAAAAATGGGCAGAAGAACTAAATAGATATTTTTCAAAGAAGAAATGCCCATGGCCAACAGACATGTGATAAGATCCTCAGTGTCACTAATCATTAGAGAAATGCAAATCAAAACCTCAATGAGATATCACCTTATAACACTCAGAATGGCCATCCTGAGAAAGAAGACAATAATAAACATTGGTGAGGACATGGAAAGAAGGGAACTTTCCCACACTGTTGGTGGGAATATAAATTGGCGCAGTCACTGTAGAAAACATTAAGGAGGTTTCTCAAAAAACTAAAAGTAGAATTACCACACAACTCTTGGGTATATATATGAAAAAAACAAAAACACAAATTTGAAAAGATATATGCACCGAACGCTCATAGCAGCATTATTTACAACAGACAAGACACGGAAACAACCGAAGTGTTCATCAACAGATAGATGGATGAAGAAGCTGTGGTACACAGGTATACAATGAAATCTTACTCAGCCATCCCAAAAAACCCATATTTTGCCACGTGCAGCAACCTAATGGACTAAGAGGGCATTACGCCAAGTGAAATAAGTCAGACAGAGAAAGATAAATACTATAAGATAGCCCCTGTACATGGAATCTAAAAAATATTGCAAACTGGTGAATATAACAAAAAGAAACAAACTCACAGACATAGAGAACAACTTAGTGGTTATTAGTTACGGAAGGACGATATAGGGATGGGAGAGTGGAAGGTCCAAACGATCGGGTATAAGATAGGCTCAAGGATCTGCTGTACAGCATGAGGAATATAGCCAATATTTTGTAATAACTGTAAGTGGAAAGTAACCTTTAAAATTGTTTTTAAATCACTTGATCCTTGGAATTAAGGCTGTATTAAGTCAAGGCTGTATATTGTCACCTTGCCTATTAGCTTACATGCAGAGTATATCATGTGAAATGCTGGGCTGGATGAATCACAAGCTGGAATCAAGATTCTTGGGGGAACCATCAATAACCTCAGATATGCAGTTGATACCACTCTAATGGCAGAAAAGAAAAGGAACTAAAGGGACTCTTGATAAACGTGGAAGAGGAGAGTGAAAAAGTTGGCTTAAAACTCAACATTAAAAAAACAAAGATCGTGTCTCATCACTTCACAACAAATAGATGGGGAAAAAGTGGAAAGAATGGCATATTTTACTTTCTTGGGCTCCAAAATCACTGCAGATGGTGACTGCAGCCATGAAATTAAAAGATGCTTGCTCTTTGGAAGAAAAGCTATGACAAACTGCTGCTAAGCTGCTAAGTCACGTCAGTCGTGTCTGACTCTGTGCAGCCCCATAGGTGGCAGCTCACCAGGCTCCCCCATCCCTGGGATTCTCCAGGTAAGAACACTGGAGTGGGTTGCCATTTCCTTCTCCAATGCATGAAAGTGAAACGTGAAAGTAAAGTCGCTCAGTCATGTTTGCCTCTTCATGACCCCATGGACTACAGCCTTCCAGGCTCCTCCATCCATGGTATTTTCCAGGCAAGGGTACTAGAGTGGGGTGCCATTGCCTTTTCTGATGACAAACCTAGAGAGCATATTAAAAATCACAGCCAACAAAGGTTCATCTAGTCAAAGCTATGGTTTTCCAGTAGTTGTGTACAGATGTGAGAGTTGGACTATAAAGAAGGCTGAGTGCCAAAGAACTGATGCTGGAGAAGACTCTTGAGAGTCCCTTGGACTGCAAGGAGATCAAACAAGTCAATCCTAAAGAAAATCGACCCTGAATATTCAGTGGAAGGACTGATATTGAAGCTGAAGCTCCAATATTTTGGCCACCTGATGCAAAAAGCTGACTCACTGGAAAAGACCCTGATGTTGGGAAAGACTGAGGATAGGAGGAGATGGAGGCAACAGAGGATGAGATGGCTGGATGGCATCACCAACTCAATGGACACGAATTTGAGCAAACTCCAAGAAGACTGAAGGACAGGAAAGCCTAGCATGCTGCAGGCCATGGGGTCGCAAAGAGTCAGAAACGACTTAGCGACTGAAAAACAACAATAATCCTTGGAAGGGAGTGAGAAAAGGGTGTTATTACACAGCAAGAGGCAGTCAAAACAATGTGTTTGGACTAGCACAGTTCCCAATACTTATATTTATTTCCAATTCAGGACAGTAGTGTGTCCATGGGGGGGTTCTGGAAATTGGCAGGGGGCATATTTTTATTGCCAGAATGACCAGGTTTGTGGGGTGGAAGAGTGTGCTATTAGCATTTAATGCCCATGAGCCCAAGAATATTAAATATATTAAATATCCAAAAATGTTTGAGATAGTTACCTACAGCTAACTGCCCCACAAGAAATAATAATAGTGCTCTGACTGAAAAACAGTAAGTCACAACATTAAAGACCTGAAAGATAAAGATGAAATAAAAATATAAGCACTTAATGTAAACTGCTTTCTCAGCAAGGAAAAATAGGATCCATCTTGATGTCAACTTTAATTGCCTGAGAGGCTGCCTGGAAGATTGTATTGAGAATGCCTTGGAGGATCATCAAGGACTGGATACCATGATCAACTAGTGATGCCTGTCATTGCCATGATCAACTAGTGATGCCTGTCACTGGCAGGGGAAGGGAGAGTCGTGGCCTTGAAGTAGGGTGATCATATAATTTAACATCCAAACTGGAACACTTTGGGGAGTAAAAGGGGGCAGTTAGTACACTGGGACAACAGACATAACCTGGGACTGTCCCAATAAAACCAGGACATACTTTCACTCTACTTCTGCACCGTGGATGTCGTCTCTGGCACGGAGACGACAAAATAAGGGCTGGTCTGGACCTACAAGCCCTTGAGATCTTGAACGTTAATTTCCTTTTTAAGTACTCAGTTTCAGTGTGTGGTTAGGTATGAAGAATTGTTCTAAAGAACGCATTAAAAATTAATTAAGAGTTTCCTCTAATATTTAATCTTACCAGCCATGTACTCAGAGTGATGTATTCCCAGTCAGCGTGTCAGGCCATGAATAATTAAAAGAGAAGGGGAGTGTGATTCAGCCCCTTGATGAGGCTTTCTGGGGTTTTAGATGCAGCACAGAGCCTGGGACTATATCTCCCAAGGAAAAGTTCTGCACCGAACAGCAGGGTCCAGTCCCGTCCAAACCCCTAACGCTTGCATTCATCATGAGTCAGCCTCACAGGGAGATGGAGATGGATTTGCCTCTGTGGAGCCATCAGCCCCTGAGACGTGTCAGCCTTGCCTTCTTCCCAGAAGGGAGGAGGGGGAGTTGCTGGTGAGTTATAGAAACCTTCCCAGGGCTCCTCCATGTGCTGAGAGCTTCCATATTTCCTCACCTCTAAGACACATGCTTCTTCATTTTGTAACATTTTGGAAATCAAGAGGTGACCTAAAATCGATGAGAGGATTTAAGGTGGTATTTCTTAGGAGGTGTTCCAACGTGACAGTTCAGAGCCAGGCTCTGAAGTTGCATTCAGGGCTCTGCCATTTCCCAACCCTGTGGCCCCGAGCAAACTGCACCCTCTCTGTTGCCTCATCTGAAAACTTAATCTATTCCTCACAGTCCCAACTTGATAGTAAATGAAAAAGGCCTTGAGTATGATGCCTGGCAGATAGTAAGCTCTCAACGTGTTAGCTATTATTTCTGTATTCCTCCTGCATGTTATTAAATTGCCAGTGTATCTAGAAACTGAAAGCATTTTCAATGTTTCTGCAATACTGTCAGCTTCAGAAGGAGCTCAAAAACAATGACTTCTGAGCCCACTCTATTGTGACACCCAGCACACCTATGGTGGCTTATTTTTGCTGCATCAAGTAGGGGAAATACATATTTGACAGCAAGTGAAAGCGTATTTGATGTCATTTCTATTTAGTCAAATGTAGGAAACATGAAGATTCTCTAAGAATGACTCCCTCCCAACTTCCAACCCTCCTCTTTTCTGAATTTGATGCACTAAGCCCAGGACCAAGGCTTCCTTTTCTTTCGGCAGTGGCACAGTGCAAAGTGGGGTAGAAAGAGGAAGTGTAATCTCCATCTGGGCTTTTTTATCAAAATAACATAGGCAATCAGCACCCATCATGGCCCACAAGGGATGTCATAGGTCTGATGGTTCTAAGAGAAGGTGAAAACCACAAGTGTTGCTGTTGGTGGGAATGCAAACTGGTGCAGCCATGATGGAAGACAGTATGGAGGTTCCTCAAAACACTAAAATAGAGTTGCCAATATGATCAGCAATTCTACTCCTGGGCACATATCCAGATAAAACTGTAATTCAAAAACAGATACTTGCACCTCTGTGCTTGTAGCAGCACTAGTCACAACAGCCAAGATGTGGAAGCGACCTAAATGTCCATTGACAGATGAACGGATGAAGAAGACGTGGTGCGTGTGTGTGTATTCTTCCTGAGATACTGGACCTGTCTTTGAGGGCCATCTAGGTCTTCAAAGTTTCCCAAAGTAGCTGAAGACCAGCTACTGGTTCATTTAGCTCAAAGGTGCCAACATCTGACCTTCCATCCGTGATCAGGAGGAGAAAGCAGCTGCCACTCCATACCTGTCTTTTGCATCTCCCCAAAGCAGACCTGAGACGAGGCATTGGACACAAGGGGCCAGTTTAGGGGCTGATGCCAGGAAACACCCGTAGAAAGGCAGGAAGGGAGGAAAGATGGGAGGTTGAGTAAAGGGTGCATTGACAGGTCACCATGGTGGGCAGAGGGACCACCACCCCACTGGTCGCCTCCATGAGACTGTGGAGCACAGGCCTCAGAATTGTCTCCCCCAGGGCCAAGACACCAGAGCGTCTATATCCACCGACTCCCTGCTAACTGCAGGCTGCTCACAGCAGCATTAACTCTCGGACACTTGCAGACGGCTCTGTGCCTGGCTTGGCTGGCTTCTGCATTCAGGGAAAGCCTGCAGGCAGAGAACCACTGGTGCTAGAGATGAAAGCCTTGCTGTGTGACCAAGCTGTGGGCAACCACCGAGGTAGCCTGGGGAAGACGGACGGGCACTGCTGGTATCTGCTATGAAGAGCAGCTGCATTAACTTCTGTCACCACCACCAAAACCAGGTGCCTTCAAATAATGGCAACTTATTGTGTCCCAATTCTGGAAGCTAGAAGTCCAAAATCAAGGTGTCAGCTGAGCCAGGCTCCCTCAGAAGTCCCTCACTTCAGTTCAGTCGCTCAGTCACGTCTGACGCTTTGTGACCCCACCGACGACAGCAGGCCGGGGTTCCCTGTCTATTGCCAACTAGAGGAGAATGTTTTCCTGTTTCTTGCAGCTTCTTGTTTCTCCGCAGTTCTTGGCATTCCTTGGCTTGTGGCAGCTAACTCTGCCTCTGTCTCCACATGGTCATCTTCTCTGCGTTTTCAAACTGTGTGTGTCTGTCTCTGAGACCCAATCTTCCCCCAGGATAAGGGCGTGAGTTACACTGCATTATGCGTACACCTATTCCATAGGAGTTCAACCAGTTACATCTGCAATGACCCTGTGTCCAAACACAGTTACATCCTGGGGCACTGGATAAGCACTTCAACCCATCTTTTGGGGGGCACCCAGCTCAGCCAGGGCAAGCACCTTCTGCATGTAATATCCTCTACTCCCAACAGTAGCCTGCAAGGAAGGTGCCACTACCGCAGCATCACACATGAGGACAGTGAGGCTCTAAAGGGTGACAGGAGCTACCCAGGGACACCCGGCTGGGAAGCCACAGAGCTGGGAGCTGTACTTGGCTCCACATCAGGCGAGCTGTCTCTCAACAGTAGGGTCCCCTGTCACTGACACTAGCTGGAAGGAACAGGGGGTAAAAGTGTAGGCACTCAAGTCAGATTACACAAGTTCAAAGGCCACCTCCACTGCTTACTATTGTGAAAACCTGGCACATTTCTGACCCCCTGTGAGGCTTGCCCCCTTATTTTGAAACCTGGGAATCAGAATAGCACCCGAAGCACATTCTACAGGGAGGAGTAATTAGGACAGCCGGTGAAAAGTCATACGCGGAGGGCCGGGAACGCAGCAAGTGCAGTGACTTCTGGCCACTGTTATGTCATCAAGGAAGCATTTAATCCTCCTGAATGTTAAAACATCAATGCCTAAGCCTCTGTAAAAAGCTCAGTTTCCAGGCCACAATCCAGGATCCCTTTTGTCTTTTGCTTCTTGTCACAGCTGCCCCCAGGGCTCCCAGGCAGGGACCTGATGGGCTGGAGGGCCGGGTGGCCCCTGCACACTCTCCCCCAGCGCCCAGCTTGCTAATTAACGCCCCTGCAACAGGAGACTGTGAGACCAGGATAAACATAGCAGCCCTTAATCTCCTGCCCGTGCTGGTGACTTTATCTCAGCCCCTCCTCCAGGGCCACTGGGGGCTGGAGGGGCAACGGGCAGATGTCCTCCCACCCCCTGCAAGGTGGGGCTGCAGCCGGAGGATTTCCTCCAAGCCTGGCGAGGCCCCGAGGAACGTGCAGCCACTCCAGGCAGACGCGCTGTGATGAACACCCTCAGAGCAGAGCTAGGGGCAGACTGAGAGTTTCATTTGCACCCGGAATTGCACATTTCAAGGGCAGGACCTGGTGACCCAATACGTGCATGTGAGCACACACTGGGCTCATAATTCATGCATTTCCCTTCCTCCTATTGAAAAAAATGTGGCAGGGATGGGGGAGGGGGAGAATGAGGGTGAAGCACCGGTCTGAACAGGTAGTTATTTTTCTGCCTGGGGCTCAGCCTGGCTGAGAACCAACTTGTCAAAAGTGGAAGCTGAAGGCCAGGTAACTTGTTGTGCAGACAGCAGCCAGCTTGGTGCTCCTGGGAGTGACTTTCCAGAGTGGCCTGTGTTCACTGCCTGTGCTCTGAGTGGTCTTTTTTATCCTGGACAGGACAGACTTGTGACAGCTAAAATCCAGAGAGAGGGCACAGGGCCACAGCTACGCGGGCGGGCACTCAGGATGCACGTGGTAGCTGCCCCTCCCAGGGCGAAGCAGGGGCTGGATGAGGAAAGCCTGTTCCCTGCCAGTCCCACGGGAAGAGGGGAACCTCGAGGGAAGAGGCTCAAGAGGCTCTGCACACAGATTACCGTAGGAAAACACAAGTGGCAGCCCTAACCCAGCTGGGCAGTCGGGGAAACTTCCTGAAGAGTGGGACACCCAAGAGGAAATGTGAAGAATAAATAGGAGTCAGCAGGGAGAACAGAGAGTATAAAAAACAGCTTGGCACATTCTGGGATATTCTGGAACATGGGGGGAAGGGTGGGAACTGAAGAAGCAAATGAAGTTTAAAGAATTAACTACAGATTTCAGCATCTAAATCTATAAAGAGGTACCAGCAGCCACAAAGAGTCATGAGTATATTTTACCTGATACGAAGTACTTGTGTTTGTTTTCATGCTCTCTCTATTCGTGAAAATAAGTGTTTCCTAAACATCAACTGTGGAGCAGACCCTGGGCTAATGCTGGTGATTTGAAGGTAGTCCAGACACAGTCTTGTACTCAAGGAGCTCAAGGGCTAAGGTTTATCGCACACTCATGAGTCCCAGGCCCTCCATGGGTTTTACCTCATTCACACCTCTCAAAACTCTGCCTCTAGAGGGCGGGGTGGAGTGGGGGGTGGTGTGGATGGAAACTTTTGCCTTCCACAGTCACCCAGGTCTTGAATCAAAAGGGGGTGGGGGGGCTCAGCATTAATGCACCAGAGGGCTTCGGGGTTTGTGAGGCAACAGAAATGCATGGGTGGGTGTGAGGCAAGATGGAAAGAGAAATGGACAGAGAGAAAAAAACAGCCCTGAGACAGAGGGCCAGACAGAGAGAAGCAAAGATAAGAATGGAAAGAGATGGAAAGGCAGAGTCAGACATAAGAGAGGAAAGACAGCAGAGAGACAGGGACAGGGACAGGAAAAGACCAAGCGAGGGGAATCAGAGCAGGCCCAGGATCATCAAAGAGCAGGGAGAAGGAGAGGCTCCAGCCTGCGAGAGGCAGAGCAGGGAGGGCAACGCCCCCAGCTGAGGCCTTTCCTAAGAAACCCAGGTCCCACGGCAGAGGTCTGGCCTGGCCAGTGCTCTAGGTGTCCCCAAACTCACTGAGTCCAGGGCCATGCCAAAGGGAGAGGCTACGGCCCGAGGGAATAGGGCCTTGAGACGCCCAGTCCAGCAGGGTGCAAGAAGTAGCAGAGTGTCCTTACAGTAGCTCCCCATCCCTCTCCCAAGGTTCCCACCAAGTTCTTCACCATCCAGCCCCACAGGCTGGTGTGCCTTAGGAGTAAAGTTCACCGAGTATCCTCCGGGGCTGCACCCTGCAACTGGCAGCCTGCACGATCCAGCCAAGGAAGCAGGCCAAGAAGTCTGGCCAAAGAAGTAGGCTCCAAAGCCACTCCGTTTGGATCCCACAGGACATCTGGGCCCTCGGCTCAACAGCCACTGTGTATGGTGGGCTGTGTATGCACTGCCCTGGTTGAACAGCCTTAAAGGTCAAGGTGAAAACATACTCCTGTGGTGCCAGGCACTGAATCCCCATCGTAAGGCAGGTACTACTAGCAGTCTCTTTTACAGATGTGGAGACTGAGGCCCAGAGAGGTTAGGGACCTGTCCAAGGTCACAGAGCCAGCACACTCTTAACTATTAGGTTTGCTGTTACAATGCTTGTCATTTTTCATTCATGGAGTCAAGGCCAAGGGTCTGAACCGCTAGCTCCTTGACTTAAAAGCTGAATCTTTGCTGAATGTCGGGCATGTGAGCTGGAACCAGGAGCACAAACCCCGCATGCCCTCCTAGAGCTCAGTGCTGTGTTTGATGGGATACCCTCACCAGCAGTGGGTTTGCAGCCAGCCACTCAGAAGCTTTCAAAGCAGAGCCTTCTGACAGCAGAATTCATTTAAAAGTCAAGAAAGTGAGAAGCACTGGTTCTCCACCTTGGCTTCCCATAGGAACGGCCCAGGAAATTTAAAAGTACTGATGCCTGGGTCTCCCCCAAAAAGATTCTGACTGAGTTGCTTTGAGGTGATGCTTGGGCACTGAGATGTTTTAAACACCTTGGGTGATTCCAGTGGGCAGCCAGGGCTTAGAATTTCTGGTGTTTTGAGGATGGTTTCAAAGCCACATTCTAGTGCTTAGGGCACCAGAGGTCCAGCTTCTGAGTGGCTGGCTGCAAACCCACTGCTGGTGAGGGTATCCCATCAAACACAGCACTGAGCTCTAGGAGGTCCAGTTCTGTGTCTTGGGCAAATGGGTACCTGAGTCAGTTTTCTCATTTAAAAACATTATGGGTGGGGAAAGGGGAGAAATGCTTATTTAGCACCTACTGCATGACAGGCACGGAGTAGTCGATGGCAGCCCACTCCAGTGTTCTTGCCTAGAGAATCCCAGGGACGGGAGAGCCTGGTGGGCTGCCGTCTATGGGGTCACACAGAGTCGGACACGACTGAAGCGACTTAGCAGCAACAGCAGCAGCATGACAGGCAAGCTGCAAAAGGTATTCTTTTTATTCCCCTCAACAATTTTACGAGGCTGGTAGCATCACCCCATGCCTGAATTCACCCAGCTAAGTGACAGCTAAGTGATGGAGCATGGATTGAGACTCCACATGTTTGATTCAGAAACCCTAGCCCATCTGCTATACCACTCTGCTAAATCAGAGCTCCCCAACTTGCCAAATCTTGTTAAAGGTTTAAAGATGTTGTTAAAATGCAAAAATGTTGTTAAAATGATGTACTGATTCAGTACATCAGAGCAAGGTCCCAAGATTCTGCATTTCTAGCAGGTTCCCAAATTACGCCAATGCTTTTAGTAGCAAATGGTTTATAGGGCTTTGTGGCTACTCTGGCTCCAATTGGTCAGTGCCTGTGCCACGTGGGTTGGTTCACTTACTTAGACCATTCCCCCTATTCTGATGACAGCAAGCAGGAAGCTGCCCCTTGCCCTGCTCAGTCACATGGCCTTTGTGAGATTGATATCACACCCCTTCCAGCCTGCAGCAATTGGTCAGTCTCATCCCTCAGCTAGGCAAGATGGTTCAGGGATGGGCACCTAGCTCAAGCCTAGCAGAATTTCCATTCTCTTCCATGGGAGCTCCCTTAGGGGAAGTTCTTTCTTTCCCTGGCTGAGGACTGAAAGGATGCGGCTGCTGCAGCTACTTCCTACCATGAGGCAAGAGTTCAGAGCAGCAAACTGTAAACCCAGTAGCACTGAGGGTAAGAATGAAAGCAGGCAGAGAAAACCCTGGTCCTTGGGCAAAATAGCTGATTTAAGCCTTGCCTGAAACCCACATCCGGGCTATCGATCCACAAAGGCCATTCAATCCCCTTACTGTTTGAAGCCAAGTTGAATTGGGTTGTATGTCTCTTAACATCAAAACTCCTAATACAAGCCCTAGCATCAAGACTAGAGTCTGAGTTTCTCATCTTAACTACTCACTAGCTGTGTGGTCTCGGGCAAGCTATTTGGTCTCCCTGAGCTTCAGTTTCCTCATCTATAAAATGGAACTAGTAATACCTATCCCAGGATTGTTGTGGGGATCAGGAGAAACCATGAATGCCAAGAGCTTGGCATCTATGCCATGAATGTTAGCTATTATTATAAAAACTCATTATCAGTCCCATTTTGGTAGGCCCTTCTGAAAACGGTATATGTCAGCAGTTGTTTCTAGCTGTTGGCAAAAAAAAAAAAAAAGAAAGCAAAGTAACCTAAAAGATAGGGGCAGGCAGGGGAAATGGGGGAGGGTGCCTCCAAGGGTATGAGTAACATTAAGAAGGAAGAAAAAAGAGGTTGAATTCTTTCAATAACCAGGAAAGATGAGAAAGCTTGTCCTGGCAAAGAATGCAAGGCTTGCCCGGGCCATAATTGATTTGGTCATGATACCTTCAGACCTTGGCTCCATCCAGCAGAGTGTATGGAAGCCACGATCTGCTTCTCTGGATATTTGATGGTCTGATTGGCTCAGCCTTCCTAATTGTGTTGTATTGACAAATATATTTGTTTGGAACAAGCAAATGTATTGCAGGCAGGAAACAGACCAACTCCAAGAATTTATTTTGCTTTTTGGCACGGCTGCACTAAGCTTAGCATTCATTATGTACCCATGTAAAACAGTCTCTGGGAATGCTGGCCTGACTTATCTTTTTAATTATATTTATTTTTTCAGCTGCACCTCAGATCATGAACAGACTTGCTGGTGCTAAACAGGCTTCATTGGATGAAACCTCCTGCCTCCCCCCAAATCACACTGCACGGATTAAATGTTCAAAGACACCAGACAAACCTAGGATATTGCCATGGGTCATTATCACTAATGGATCGGAGATGGGGTTAAGTCAGTCAAATCCCTGCTCTGAGCCCAGAAAAGTCCACAGAAACCAAATCCTGGTCACCAGATTGAAATTGAAATCAGGCTTAAGCAGAGAGATGGAGAGATGAATGAAAGGCAACTGGAATGGATCATCTGGGGAGGACCATGACCCATTTCACTGTACCGGCTCTCCGCAGGGGCCCCTGGCAGCCATACTGGAACCACGCAGCCCTTCTCCCTGGTTGGATGAGGAATGAGCACCCAGCCTCAGAAGGGCCAATCAGAGTCCCAGCTGGGGTTACTAGGACAGAGAGGAATGGCAGACAGACAGACAGACTGACTCCCTCCATGGCAGGAGCTGTAACAAAACTGGGAGATGGAGGCAGCCATTTTGGATGCCATGTGGACAAAGTTGTAGCAAAAGTTAAAGGAAAGGACCAAACCCCCATGGGGAGGTGAACAGGGCAGGATCATTACAGAGGGTCTCAGCTTCCGCGGCCCTGGTTCCAGGCACTGAGGCACTCTGCCTCTTAGAGTGCATCACCCCTTTTTGTTGCAGCAAGCTCAGGCTGTTCTCCCACTTACATCCATACAAGGGCAAACTATGCAACCAACCAAACAGTGTTGGGGAAGAATATTTATTAACAGGAAAAATCTACACAAGAATGATGTTGCGTGCAGAGAGCATGTTTCTTCCCTCCCTTCAACAGATATTTACTGGGCACTTCCTACATGTCAGATGTTGCATATACACTGAGGAGAAAGGTCATGGCCTCTGCCCCTGTCAAGTTTATGGTGAAGTTACCAAATGTCAGGTACGATCCCACTTTAGTCAAAAGAGAGGAATAACTGGCATGTGATGAGTTTCACACCAGGGAAAACAAATGAAGGGCACTTGGAACATCTTCAAAACCAGTGCTGTTCCAAGCATCTCCTGTGGACCTCCAGACTGGCGTCACCTGGGAGCTTGTGACAGATACAGATTCTCAACCCCTGCCCAGACCTACTGGCAGGAGGGCCCAGAAATCTGTTCTAACAAGAAGTCTAACAAGACTTCCGGATGATCCCGATACATTTTAAAGTGTCACAATCACTTGCCTACAACACAATAGTGCAAAGACCCCCCACCCTTCCCAACTAATAAGAATTTCCAGGGACTTCCCTGGTGGCCCAGTGCCTAATACTCCATGCTCCCAATCCAAGGGGCCTGGAATCGATCCTCGATGGGGGAAAGTGGACTCCATATGCCACAACTAAGAGTCTCCATGCTGCCACTAGAAGGTCCTGCACGCCACAACTAAAATAAATAAGTCCTGCATGCCGCACCAAAGATTGACAATCTCACAGGCTGCAACTAAGACCAGCGTAGCCAAATCAATAAAAATAAACAAATGTTAAAAAAAAAAAAAGAGTTTCCACCTTTTCCCAGGGTTTCCTTTCTCAAATGCTGCATTTTCAGAACCATCTAGCGATGCATGAGTCAACAATTAATTTTAACAACCAGTTGTGTATGAAATCACATACGTTAGTTAATTGCCACAACTCCTTAAAATAAGTACTCTGTATTTCCCACTTTACAGGTGAAAAGACTGAGGAACAGAGAGGTTAAGCCACCTGCCCAAAGTCACACAACTAATAAGCATTAGGTACTGGATTTAAGCCTAAGTAGAAAGTGAAAGTGAAAGCGGAGAGTGAAAAAGTTGGCTTAAAGCTCAACATTCAGAAAACAAAGATCATGGCATCCAGTCCCATCACTTCATGGGAAATAGACGGGGAAACAGTGGAAACAGTGTCAGACTTTATTTTGGGGGGCTCCAAAATCACTGCAGATGGTGATTGCAGCCATGAAACAAAAAGATGCTTACTCCTTGGAAGAAAAGTTATGACCAACCTAGACAATATATTCAAAAGCAGAGACATTACTTTGCTGACTAAGGTCCATCTAGTCAAGGCTATGGTTTTTCCTGTGGTCATGTATGGATGTGAGAGTTGGACTGTGAAGAAAGCTGAGCGCCAAAGAACTGATGCTTTTGAACTGTGGTGTTGGAGAAGACTCTTGAGAGTCCCTTGGACTGCAAGCAGATCCAACCAGTCCATTCTGAAGGAGATCAACCCTGGGATTTCTTTGGAAGGAATGATGCTGAAGCTGAAACTCCAGTCCTTTGACCACCTCATGCGAAGAGTTGACTCACTGGAAAAGACTCTGATGCTGAGAGGGATTGGGGGCACAAGGAGAAGGGGACGACAGAGGATGAGATGGCTGATAGCATCACTGACTCGATGGATATGAGTCTGGGTGAACTCCAGGAGTTGGTGATGGACAGAGAGGCCTGGCGTGCTGCGATTCATGGGGTCGCAAAGAGTCAGACATAACTGAGCGACTGAACTGAACTGAACTGAACTGAGTCTCACTCCAGAATCAGACCTGGGTCTCCTGCATGGCAGGCAGATTCTTTACCACTTGAACCACCAGGGAAGCCCAACTCTCACAAAACACTAAGTTAAACTACTTGTCAGATGAGTACTGAGCACCTTTGCCACCCATAGCGGTGGAGAGTCCAGTCCCTGGACTGCACCCTGCAGCTCGTCCCTGGGCAGATTTGACTGGGAACTCACTCCTGGGAAACCTGCCCCTTCAGATCAGGGTGTGAAGGCTCCCGAAAGCGAGAAGAGCCCACAGCCATGCTGCCTGAGCTTCAGAATGTAGGAGCCTCTGTATTCACGCACCCCCTGTCCTGTGGGGTCCCCATCAGTGAGGATGGGTTCTGGTATCCACCTAAAACCACTCTTGCAAGAATCCTCACCTCGAGCACCCAGAGCCTGGGGGCCGACCTTTGGCTCTGTCCAGGCTCTCTCTCCCTTTATAGGAATCTAGAATTCTGTGGTCCTTTCTGACTAGCTACCCTTGATAGAAGCTCATTTTTACCTTTGAGTCCCAAGGTGAAGACCAAAACCTTCGATTTCTTTTCTTCTCTTCTAGGGAAGTCCTTGGTCCCCGAAGGGGGAAATATTACTCATTTTAAAAGATAAGGGAGTATGTGTGGCCCAGTTCAAGCTCCGAGAGCAACAACAGGTGGAAGAAACACTGGGCTGGAAGTGGCCTCCCAACTCTGCTCACCAATCACCCCCCAGAGCCCAGGTCCCCCCCGGCCGACAGGTCCAATCACACTCCTGGAGGAGTGAGGATGGACACCCCTGACGGTCATCTAGAAAGGACCAGCTCAAGTTGTTAAAATTAAACTATTCTGAGTCTGGTTGATTGAGGTTGTTGCCTGAGCCTCAAAGATCACTTGCCATCCCACCAGCCCTGGCCCCACCAGCTGGACCTTAGACCTTCCCATGACCAGCAGCTAGAGGGTTAATGCCTGGTCCAGCAGGGGTCCCAACCCAGCCACCCCAGACTCTGATGGACCAGTGCCCATGCTGCCCAGGTCTTGAAAGACACACACCAACTTGCTGAAACAGTACTTTTCTCTCGGCATTAGGATGATAGGCAGTTTTATTTCCACCCTTTTGCTTACTCATGCTTTTCAACCTTTCTACAATAAGTACAGTTTACCTTTGTAATCAAGATTAGGTGGTGGCTAGTGGTAAAGCACTCGCCTGACAATGCAGGTAGACGTAAGAGACAAGGGTTCAACCCCTGGGTCAGGAAGATCCCCTGGAAGAGGGCATGGCAACCCACTCCAGTATTCTTGCCTGGGAAATCCCATGGACAGAGGAGCCTGGTGGGCTATAGTCCATAGGGTCACACAGAGTCGGACACGACTGAANTTGACTTTCTTTGGGATTGGAATGAGAACTGACCTTTTCCAGTCCTGTGGCCACTGCTGAGTTTTCCAAATTTGCTGGCATATTGAGTGCAGCACTTTTACAGCATCATCTTTTAGCATCATCTTCAAGATGACTTTTTAAAAATGTTAAAGATAATGGTGTGTTTTGAATTTCCTGAGATGCAATGGAGTGCCCAATTTTTACTCCTGCCTTCATTCCCACCAGGAGTGCTGGCAGGCCCCCATTACAACACAGCAAGCAGGGTCAAGGTTGGTGTTAAGAGACTCCTGAACACAGCCTTGAATCTCTTCAGAAGAAAGGCCCACGCCCTGGGTCTCAGGAAAGAAGTCTTGCACCTCCCTGGCCATGAGCCCACCTACTGCCTCTGGTCAGCATGAGTAACCATCTAATTCTGGAGAAATGGGAACTCATTGAGTGATCTGGCTTCCTCCAGAGAGCAGCCCATTCGTTTCCTGAAGTGACTGGTCCACTGGGAAGCGGGCCAGGATGAACCTTTGAAGTACTCAACAGCAAGAGGAGCAGAAGGAATAGAAAGCACAATAGAGAAGCCAGGGGCTCGGAAAGGGATGAAAGACTTCATGTCCTGGTTACGAGCAAAGATTCGACCAAAGCTGGAGATCCATGGCACTCATACCACCGCCACTCATCTTCCGCTCAGGGCAGACATTGCCAGTCCATCAGCACTTTATCCGCATTGAGACAGAGCCTCAGAATCCTTCTCAGTGCAGCTCCAGGCAACCTCCAGGCAAGTGTCTCTAGAGCTGAATCTCATTTGTGATCCCTGGAGTGCTGGGGCTGGCGATGCTAATCCTCCAGGTAAGCCCACAGGGACATCTGGGTGCAGGGATCACGAGCTTCTCCTGGGTCTGGAGTCTGCACTGATTGTTGCTGGAAGGTCTGCTGTTGTCAGTTCCCTCTAACTCATGGAGACATCACTCTTTCTAGCATCAGGGAAACACCCATCTGGGTGTGACTCTTCCTTCTGCCAGATGGGACATGAGAGGTCATCTCCCTGTCAGGCCCTCTTGAGTAGTGGAGCCCTTTCTTTAAATCACAGCTTAGAAGGCCAAAGTTCAAAACAAATCGAGGCAGAACTCCTGTGGTTGACGTGGTGGTAACAGTCTCAAGCCAGAGCCAGTCAACACCTCCTCAGCTGCTACATGGCCACAGAAGGACTTCCTGGAATCTTGGGCTTGGAGGGGCAGTGGAATATAACTGACCTCATAAAAGTTCAATGTTATCTAGATGGCGAGTCTGATGCCCAGAGAAGAGAAGTAAACTCACAGGCCAGTAAGCACCAGACAAGAACCCAGGAATCTCCTTGCTCTTAATCCAAACACCCAACCCAGTGTCAAACGTTCAGTCCCTTCCTTCCTCAGACGACACTGTCTTCCAGAGCTACTGCAGCCACTCCCTGGCTTCCAGTCTTGTTTGTCTGCCTGCACCTCCCATGTGTTGCTGTTGTTCAGTTGCTAAATTTGTCCATGTTGCTAATCTGTCCATGGGATTTCCCAGGCAAGAATACTGGAGTAGACTGCCATTTGCTTCTCCAGGGGATCTTCCCAACCCAGGGATTGAACCCGTGTCTCTTGCATTGGCAGGCAGCTTCTTTACCATCTGAGTAAGTCCTCAGCGGGTGGATGGATGGATGGATGAGAAGAAGCAAGGAGTAAGGGTGAGGGAGAGAAGTAGGGGAGGAGAGGGAACTAGGAAAGACAAGGCTGAATCAGGGAAAGAAGGCCACATCAGTAAAGAAAATGTGCTTAGTACAAACTGGGCCACTCTCTGGACTGCAGTCCCTGGCACAAGCCTGGCTGAGCCCAGCAGCTGCTGGCCACTGGCTCCCAGCCTGAGCGACACCCCTGCCTGGCAGGGCCCCGCTGTGCTTGGCAGCCCAGCAGCCCAACCCCTCAGCGCTGCGGGGCATATGTGAGCCAGGAACCACCTCAAAGACTTGACTGTCTGCCTTGGGGCCTCCTTTTACCCTGCAAAGCCAAGGCTTGGATCAGCCCTTGACAAGCTGCCATGTTAGGGCTTTTAGGGAGCGTCTGGTCAGCCCGGAGAAGGGCAGCTTCTATCCTCTTGATATAAAATAACAACTCTTCCGTTTTTTTGCCTCGTTTTCCTTCCCAGCACTCACCATTGCCACTCTATTGATTAGAGGCAAAACAGCCTGGGTTCAAACCCTAGTGCTGCCCCTTCCTGGGCTTCCCTGATAGCTCAGATGGTAAAGAATCCACCTGCCATGCAGGAGACCAGGTTCAATTTCTGGGTTGGGAAGAACCACTGGAGAAGGGCTAGGCTACCCACTCCAGTATTCTTGGGCTTCCCTCGTGGCTCAGTTGGTAAAGAATCTGCCTGCAATGCAGGGATTCGATCCCTGTGTTGGGAAGATCCCTTGAGAAGGGAACAGCTACCCACTCCAGTAGTCTGGTCTGGAGAATTCCAGGGACTGACCATGAGCGACCCCGGCTGACCAACCTTGGGCAAGTTTCTTAACTGCTCTGTGCGGCTCACTTTTCCCACTTGTGGTGACAGAGCCCCTGCCCCACAAAATGACCATGAGGCTCAGAGGAGATGGCGAATATTGCGGGTGTCCAGCAGCACATAGTAAGCCAACCAACTGGTATTAACTGTCATCATTATTGACACCATTTCCCAGCCCAGAAACGTGCTGGGAGCTCTGTGTGTTCTTTCCCGGCCACTCCCAGAGCCACAAACAGCATGTCTCACGCGATGTCACACAGCAAATGGAGGCAGAGTTCCCATCTCCTCTAGCCACACGCCTTCTCGGGGAGGCCCACCGAGGAGCAGTTGCAGGTTCTGAGGGCAAAGGCCAGAGCTGCAGGGTCCAATTTGGTGACCACCGGCCACCACTGCGGTGAGCCTTGGCAATGTGATACTAGTGTGGTTAGTGAACTGACTTCTTCCTGTTATTTAATTTCAATTAATTTACATTTAAACTGAAAAATAGATATGAGGCAGGAAGTAGATGGGCACCACTGCCCTCCAAACCCACCAAGGTAAAGCAATTGGAGATTCATTGCCTATGGACCAAAACTTCAAGACAGAACAGCAGGACAATTAAGGGAAGAGGCTGGGCCCTGCTCAGACCACATATTTCTTGTTCCCGAAGTCAGGAGACCTCCCCATCCACGCATAGGCAGAAAGGCTCCTTGGAGGCCAAAGGGGAGTGATGTTAACTAATGCCAGGCTACCCTTATGCCTTTCCAGTAAAATCCATCTTGGCTAAGAGACGCACGCACACACATGGGAGGATCCTGAGATATACCGAACAGGGACTCTGAACCAGGCAAATCAAAATGATTGGCCAAAGGAAACCAGGAAGAAATACTCCATAGCAGTAATTCAAAGCGCCATGAGGGTGCAACTCAAGGACTCTCCCTCTGAGTGTGCCTCTGTGTCTAGTCACACATACTGTTCTCTTCCTCTTAATAAATACTTCACTTGCTTCACTACTTTCCGTCTTTGTGGAAATTATTTTCTGCATAGTTGAAGGGCCAGGGTCTGTGTCACTGACCTCTGGTCTAGCGGCTGGGATCCGGTGCTCTCCCCACCAAGGCTCAGCCCAGTCTCTGGCTGGGAACCCAAGCCTCACTCCAAGCCGTTGCAGGCCAAGGCCACCCGAGATCAGATACTTGATTCAGTTACTGGAAAACTTTTCTCTGGGTCTGAAACAACTTAGAGAGGTGAACTTACTTTTTCAACTACACATTTTGTGAAGTCAAAAATAGAGATCAAGTATTCTCAGAAAAACTTAGTGTCTGTATTGAGATATGATATAAAACATAAAATGGACACTACGTTTGCAAGGCTTACTAGGCATGGAAGAACACAAAATAGCTTGCTACTGATTGTGCACATTGATTCTATGTTGAAAAGATCTCATTTGGAATACTCTGGGTTAAAGAGAGTGAGTTATTAAAATTCCATCTGTTTCTACAGAAAATTGAAAATTATTTTTTTAAGGTTTTTTTTTTTTTTTTGATGTGGGCCATGTTTTAAGTCTTTGCTTAATTTGTTACCGTATTGCTTCTCTTTTATATTTTGGTTGTTTGGCCATGAGGCATGTGGGATCTTAGTTCTCCAGCCAGGGATCAAACCCACACCTCACCCGCCCCTCCTCCCCATACCAGCATTGGAAGGTGAAGTCTTAAACACTGGACCACCAGACAAATCCCGGAAAATTATTTAGGCGATTCACATTATATTTCCATCGAAAAGTGCCAGACTAGAGGGACAAAGATGAGGTAAAGAGAAAGGTGGCTTACTGGCCGCAGGGCTGGTCCCAGGACTCCAGGACAAAGATACGTGAGGCTGGGCTTGGGAGCTGGGCTGGGCTACTTGGGAGGCCTCGGGCTGGCTGGCTCCCGGCTCCTCACACACTTCCCTGACATGGTCAGGGAAGCAGTGCTCAGGGATTAACGTTAATTCTTTCCCTGGAGGGCAGATGGGGAGAAGGTTAAGTGCCCAGTGACTACAGCTGCCCAATTAAGCCCTGGGAGAGGGGTGAGGGCGGAGGAGGAGCCTGGGGAATGTTCTTAGGGATTCCCAGGGATACAGGAAGCCGTGAGGGCTTGACCTCCTTTGTCTCATTTCCCCTCTGCAGTCAGCCGGCTTCCCCTCCAGGCTCAGCAGGGATGGTGCACTTTCCCAAGACCACACAGCAGGCTCAGGCCTGACCCAGACTCCCTTGTCCCAGTCCCGCCGCTAGCTCTTCAAAGAGCAGCCCCAGGTTCAAAAGCAGTTGCCTCTTCGCTGTTGCTCTGGGAAGGCGCTAGTGCAATGGGACTGGAAAGATGGGAGAGGGATTTGGCAAAGATTGACCGCTGACACTGACCGACCAGTCATCCTGGGCCACGTCGCCTGTATCACCTCACGACTCTCCTGTGCTCTCGGTACTGGCACTGTCCCTGTTTACAGATGAGGCTGTGGAGGCTTGGCGAGGTTCAGCAGGTTGCCTAGGGGTGTCCAGGTGGACGCTCAGGAAGCAGGGGATCTCTACACCAGGTGGTCCGGTCTGATCTGAGCTCTGAGCTTAACCACTGTGTCGTGTTACCTCTTCTCCCAGAGGTCTTGCCCCCAAATGGCAGACTTGTCAGCAGGGAGGTCAAAGTGGTGGGACAGGGGCCTGCCTGGAGTCTTCCTCTGGCTATTAGATCCCTGACCTGGAGATGAGGCAGGAACTCATGATACCCTAGCTACCTCTTACTATCCCCAGTTTAGATGCCACCTCCTCCAGGAAGACCTCACTGACTCCCCACCACTTCCCTTTCAGCCTAGTTACCTGTCCCCCTCCCCACTCCCTCTGCTCTCCGGAGCTCTGTATTCACCCACAGAAAAAAAACAACCAACACGAAGTATTTCAGTTTACCCTTGTGACAATTTTCTATGTCAATTTGAGGGGAACTGGGGGTACCCAGGTTAAACATTATTCCTTAATGTCCCTTTGAGAGTGTTTCCAGAAAAGATTAGCATTTAAATCAGTGGACTGTAAAACAGTCCAATCCCATGAAGGCTTGAAAAGAACTGAAAGGCAGAGGAAGGGGGAGTTTGCTCTCTGGGCCTGACTGCGGGAGCTGAGACCTTGGTTTTCCCTGTATTAGGCTAAGGCTTATACCATCAGGGTCCCCAGTTCTTAGAACCACTAGCTTTCCTGGGTCTCCAGAATGCAGCTGGCAAATTGTAGGACTTTTAAGCCTCCGTAATCACAGGAGCCAATTCCTTATAATAAATCATATATATGTCTATATTCTATTAGCTCTGTTTCTCCAACGAACCCTGGCTAATCCAACCCTCACAACCATCCAATTAAGAAGGTACTCTTATTACTTTCATTTGACAGTTCAAAAAAAAAAAAAAAAAAGAGGCCCAGAAAATAGAAAATTAATTGTTCATGGTCACAGAGCTCATAAGTAGTCACAACCCAGATGTCTTCAGCCAAAGTGCCCACTCCGAAAGCCACACCGTGCTTGCTTCCTACACAACATCCTATCAAATTATCGGTTTTCTTCTCAGTTTCAAAAACTACACTGATATTCACAGGGCCATTATTCATAAGTCAAAATGACACAGTGCCTACCAACTGATGAATGGATACATGAAATGGGGTATAGCTGTACAACAGAATGCTATTTGACCACCAAAAGGAATAAAGTCCTGGTTCAGATACTTAGCTGAATCTTGAAACAGGATGCTAAGTGAAAGGAGCCAATCACAAAAGCCCACATGTTGTAGGAGTCCACTTAGAAGAAATACCCAGAGTACACAAATCTACAGGGACAGAAAGATCAGTGGTTACTGAGGGCTCGGGGAGGAGGCAGGATGGGGATGAGTGGTGGATGGTATGCAGGACGAAGTTTCTTTTGGGGATGATGAAATGTTCTAAAATTAGAAGAAAAGAAAAACCCACTAAACTGTACACTTTCAATGAGTAAGTTTTATATATTCACTTTATGTCAATTAAGTTATTGGTTTAAAAAAAAAAAAAAAAGCAGCAGCAAAAACAAAAAGAATCCAGAAGGGGTGGAAGATCTGGAGCAAAGTAAGGAAGAAAAGAGAGAACATGGAGCAGGTCCCTGAGGTCCTTATAGCTTAAAAATGTTGAGTTTTATTTTAACTGTGAATAGAAGCCACTGCGGGTTCTGAGGGAGAATCTGGTCCTATTTACATGTTTTAAAGCTCGTTCCTTTGCAGGCAGCATCAGGGTGAACAGCATGGATCCTGGGGCCTGGATTCAAAAACCAGCTGAGCCCATGTTCCCAGCTAGGTGACTGCAGTAAGCTATGTAATCTTTGGGGACCTCTGTTTCTCAACCGTAAAATGGGATGATAATAGCATCTTCCCCTCAGGAGACTTAACTGCTTGAATATTCATGAGGTGCTCATGAATATGAGCACCTAGCAGGTGGGCAGGTCCCTGTAAGAATTCGGTGATACACGTAAATAAGAAGGTCCTCACCAGGCGATTCTCACCCACCTTGGGAGGGAGTATGGTCAGTTGAGATACGCTCTCAGCTCTGCAAAGCTCTTACCCCGCCAGGCTCCATCCAAGTAATTGCTCCTGAGGCTTCATTCCAAATGGGCCATAAATCAGAGGCCAGGGGCTCCTGTTACCAGCGGCTGGTGGCACAGTCCCTCCCCGGGGTAATGGGAAGCAGATGCTGCCAAATCAGTCTGGCCTCCAGAGGCCTGTGTACCTGAGCTGCTCACAGCACACCAATACAGGCAAGAATTTCCACCAGCCCTTAAGGCGAGGGTTGTCAAAGAAACAGCCTCCTAGGGCTTCCAGATGTTCAGCGACTTGTTTCAAGCAGGAGGTGGGCAGCTCATGGGGGTCCCTAAGGGCTCAGGGAGGAAGGTAAGGTCGTGTCTAACACTGGGTTCCTTCCAAAGGCCTGACCAGGAGGCAAGGTGTTGGGGCCAGGAGGTGGCAAGCTGTGAAGGGACCAGTGCAAGCTTTGCAGGTGTGAGGACCTATTTAAAATTCTCCACTTCTCACTGTTTCAGCCTGAGCTCTACAACCACGGGTGCCACCTTTCCAGACCTCTGTTTCCTCACCTGTGAAATGGGTGTGATATTACCTAACTCCAAGACATCTGAAGGGTGGGAAGTCATTTAAGTGAAATTCCCAGTACAGTGTCAGGCATATAGTGACCTTGAGCAACAAAATACAAAGAAACAGTATGGGACTAAAAATAGCTGTGTGCATGCACCCCTGGGGGCAAATTCTGAACCCTAAAGATACAAAGAGACCAAAAATTCAACTGCCATTTCTAAAGAGCCTGGAGCAAAAGCACACACTACCCCTGCCCCATGCACACACCACCACTGGAAGGGTGGGCACAGCCCCTAAACCAGCCCTCCAGCCTGCCCCTGGATACACTCCAACCCTCATACCTCATGAGGAACAATCTTGACTTCCCCATCTCACTCCCCCACCCCTCATCCCCTCACCCCCCTACAGGAAGAGCCAGTCAGCAAGGGAGTCTGTTTGTTCTCACTCTACCCTGCTGCAGCAAGGGCCCCAATCAAGCCTTGCCTGAATTTCTGGTGTGGCCTCTGATCAACTTCTGTCAAGAACCCTGACCTGTAACAACAGTAGATGCTCAAAAGAATAAAAACAATTTATTAAAAGGGAGCTAAGCCTTGCTATCCAATAAACCTTTATTGTCTTGGACACTGAGCACAGTGTCAGGACCAGAGGAAGCACAGGACACCCTCAGGAGGCTTTCTTTTCAAGCTTCCTAAGGCCGAGACTTTGAGAAGATTCAGAAAATTTCCTGAATGCATAACACGTTCCTTGGGAGTTATGCAGCTGTAGGTCCAAAGATAATTTGGCTTTAGGTAAGGTTGAATCAGGGCTCATGTGGTTTCACCAGGAGCCAGTTCCTCTTTAGTTTCCTCTGATAAACGGCCAGATTTTAACAAATGCAGAATGTCAAGAAGCCCTTGGAAACTTTCAGTGGGAATGTAAATTGGTGCAGCTGCTATGGAAAACGGTATGGAGGTTCCTCAAAAAAAAAAAAAGAAAGAAAGAAAGGAAGACATAAAGCAGGGGACTACCCTTGGGGTTCAGTGATAAAGATTGTACTTGCAATGCAGAGGGTGAGGGTTTGATCCCCATTCGGGGAACTAAGATCTCACATGCCACGTGCAGCCAAAAAAGCAAAAAAATAAAAAGCACAACTACCATAAGATCCAGCAATCCAGCAATCCCTCTCCAGGATGTGTAGCTGAAAAAAAACAAATATATTAATCTGAAAAGACACATGCACCCTAATGTTTATAGCAGCACTATTTAAAACAACCAAGATGTAGAAACAACCCAAACACCCATCAACAGACAAAGGGATAAAGAAGATGAGGTGTGTGTGCATGTATACACCCAAACAATATATATATTTTTAAAAAATGGAATTCTGTCATTTGTAGCACACACAGGTACCTAGAGGTAAGCTTAATGAAACGTCAGATGGAAAAAGACAAATACTATATGATATGACTTGGGTTTCCTAGGTGGCTTAGTGGTAAAGAACCCACTTGCCAGTGCAGGAAACTCAGGAGACACGGGTTCAATCCCTGGGTTGGGAAGATCCCCTGGAGAAGGGCATGGCAACCCACTCCAGTATTCTTGCCTAGGAAATCCCATGGACAGAGGAGCCTGGAGAACTACAGTCCATGGGGTTGCAAACAGTCGGACATGACTTAGCAACTGAGCATGCATGCATGTATGGTATCAGTTATATGTGGAATATAAAAAATAATACAAGGAAATACACACACAAAATTGACTCACACATATATACATAAGAAAGCAAATTATGGTTAGTAAAGAGGAGTGGGAAGGAGAGAGGAACAAATTAGGGGTATGATATTAACAGGTACCAACTACTACATCTAGAATAGATAAGCAGCAAAGATATTTTGTATACTGCAGGGAATTATAGCCATTGTCTTGTAATAACTCTAATGTACAATCTGTAAAAATACTGAATCATCATCTGTATACCTGAAACTAATATAGTACTTATTGTAAATCAATTGTATTTCAATTTAAAAAAATACAGACTGCCAGTTTAATTTGGGTTTAAGATAAACAAGAATTATTTTTTTAGTATAATACAAGTGTATACTGGTCAGCAGGGCTCTGGGTGCAGCAGACGTGGGTATGGCATAGGCCCTCTTGGAGGGGGTCTCCATTAACCCCACCATAGAGCCCCCAGAACTTACACAGGACTGGGGAAATAGATTCTTGGAGGGCACAAACAAAACCTCGTGCACACCAGGACCCAGGAGAAAGGAACAGAGACCCCACGGGAGACTGACCCAAACTTGCGCATGAGTGTCCAGGAGGCTGAGATGTGGGCTGGCCGTGGCTTAGCGTAGGGTCGGGGCAGTGAGTGCAGCAAGCGCTGCACTCATAGGTCGTGGCTATCTTCACTACCTCCACCATAGTCTGGCCTCAGGTCCAACAACAGGGAGGGAACACAGCCCCACCCATCAACAGAAAATTGGATTAAAGAGTTACTGAGCACAGCCCCACCCATCAGAACAAGACCCAGTTTCCCCCTCAGTCGGTCTATCCTGTCAGGAAGCTTCCATAAGCCTCTTATCCTTCTCCATCAGAGGGCTGACAGACTGAAAACCACAATCACANGGGACTCTCAGCCACTGTCTCTGTCCTCCGACGTGGGGTAGCTCCTCTCGGCCGTGCTGAGTGGGAAGGAGGGTGGCTCCTCTCAGCTGTTCCTGTGCCGTCTCAGCCTGGCACTCTCGGCCGCTGCCCCTGACCTCGGAAGCAGGATGGCTCCTTTCAGCTGTTCCTGCACCATCACAGCCCAGGACTCTCGGCTGCTGTCTCTGTCTTCCGACGTGGGGTAGCTCCTCTCCGCCGTGCTGAGTGCGCCGGCCTGCCTGGCCATCGGCGCCACTTGCACTGAGTCTAGATTTTCACAAAGTAGGCTTCCTTTGTTAGAGATCTATTTCATTCCTAGAAAACGGCAAAATGAATTACACTTGTTGGATAATTCTTGGCTCTGGGGGCTGTTCTGTGCATTGTGTGAGGCTNCTCCTCTCCGCCGTGCTGAGTGCGCCGGCCTGCCTGGCCATCGGCGCCACTTGCACTGAGTCTAGATTTTCACAAAGTAGGCTTCCTTTGTTAGAGATCTATTTCATTCCTAGAAAACGGCAAAATGAATTACACTTGTTGGATAATTCTTGGCTCTGGGGGCTGTTCTGTGCATTGTGTGAGGCTTAGAAGCATCCCTGGTTTCTCTACCTACTAGGAGCCAGTAGCAGCTCCCCCCACCCAGCTGTGACAACAGAAATATCCCCAGACAAATGTCGCCAGAGGAAAAGGAAGGGTAAAGTCCCTCCTGCCACTGAGAATCACTGTGATAATGGAATAAAATACTAATATATGCTCATATAAACAACTTTCAAGCTGTTGCATCAAACGTATATTGTAAACCCTATATTATACATGTCCCATCAGGGAGACTTATCTACAGTGATTGAGCTTGCTGTAGTCCCTGCAAATCAAGACCCCATAAATTGGAGTGAAGACACCACTTCCTGAAGTAAGCAAGCCTGAATATTCTTCCTGCCCCCAGGGACTTTCAAACTGCATTGGAAATGAGAATCATCTGTCTAAAAAACGTTGACTTGTCAAGTTAATTGAATGGGGAAGGCCAGGCACAGGGCATGCCCAAGCCTCTTTTTAGCTTCCATTTCAGCACAAGCCAAAGGGCTGCTTGGAACAACATCGGATTTGTGTTGTGTCCCTGTCTTACAGTCAGGCTCTGCTTTTCACTATTCTTTTTAAGTCATGGAAATCAGGGTCACAGCCTAGCTTTCATCAGCCACGGTGGGTGGGCGGGAGAGAATGCAGGGTGCCTGAAGGTGAAGGACAGGAGACAGCAAAATTCAGCTGAAGCTATCCAAGGCCTTGCACTGAACCTGGGCTTCTTTGCATAAGCTGTGTGTTCCTAAGCTTTGGCCTCACCTCTCCCATAGGTCCGGCTTCGTGGGCCTGGGTCCTGCTCAGTCCATCCTCAGAAGGGCACCATGCTTGGTTCAATGCTGGGAGATGCAGGAGACATGGGTTTGATCTCTGGGTTGGGAAGATTCCCTGAAAGAGGAAATGGCAACCCACTCCAGTATTCTTCCTGGCAAATCCCACGGACAGAGGACCCTGGCCAGCTACTGTCCATGGGGTCACAAAGAGTCGGACATGACTAAGCTACCGAGCACACATCACTGTCTTGAATTCTTAGTCATTTTTGAACAAGGGCACTGCATTTTCACTGTGCACTGGGCCCCATAAAGCACGTGGCCCCAGCCTGCTCTCTGAACTCAATGTTTGCATCTGTAAAAGGCAGTAACAATGCCCTCCCAGGTTTACACACCAGTTTAGTCGCTGACAATCCAGGAAGCTGCCAGCACCTGCCTGGCCATCCCACGTGCCCAAGGAACAGGGGATGCAGTCAGTTTCAGGACCTATCTCAGAAGGAAGTCTTGAACTACAGGCCCGAGACCATGACTTGAGGCTTCCGGAACCTCTGAAATTCTCACTGTTTATTATTTTTGAGATCCCATCTGTTTCCTGCAGCAATGAGCTCTTCAAATGAAAAGGCCTGTGGACTAGGGTTGGGGTGGGGAGCAGGACCAGCCAGGGCCGTTGGGGGACTCCACCCTTGGGCAGACTGGCTGGGGAAGAGAGGTCCCAGGGGAGAACTGCAGAGGCAGTCTGTGAGAAACACAGACTGCATTCCCTGAGCTTCTGCAAAGGAGGAAGGCAGAGGGACTTCTCTCTTACATTTGCAGCTCATTAAGGCTTCCCTCATGGCTCAGACACGGAGAAGGGCACGGCAACTCACTCCAGTATTCTTGCCTGGAGAATCCTTTGGACAGAGGAGCCTGGTGGACAACAGTCCATAGGATTGCAAAGAGTCGGACACGAGTGAAGCAACTTAGCAGGCAGGCAGGTATGGCTCAGATGGTAAAGAATACTGTTCAGGGAGTACTAGGTTCGATCCCTGGGTTGCAAAGGTCCCCTGGAGAAGAAAACGGCAATCCACTCCAGTATTCTTCCTTGGAGAATCCCACGGACTCAGGAGCCAGGCAGGCTACAATCCATGGGTCACAAAGAGACGGACACAACTGAGCGACTAACACGTTCACTTTTTTCAAGCTTCCCAAAGAGGAGCAGAAAAGGTGGAGTGACAGTTGGTCCCCAGGGATGTACATAACCCACAGCCATCTCATCCCTCCTCCCCATACTGTGATCAACAAGCTTCCAAGAGGCCCTGTCTGTGCCCTGCCTCACTCAGCAGGAACATCTTGGCAAGTCCAGCTGGGGAGGCGGTGCTGAGTGATGAGGGGGTCTGCCTGTCCCATCACTCACTCCTGCAGGTGCCCAGGGCCTGCCTACCTCTATAGTTTATGCTCCTCGACCACAGGAAGAGACTGCGGCGCTCAGAGGTCCTGACTGGGCTCCCTTGGGCATCCCTGGCTGAAGACCTACGCCTTCCCTGCCCGGGGGGGGGGGGGGGGGGGGGTGGCAGGGATAGGGAGAGTCAAGAAATGGAATGAAGTCCAAAAGGGTTGGAAGTACCCTCAGGCAAAATGAGTTTAACAGATAAAAAGCAGGAAGAGTCTTTCAGTGGGGGAGGGTGGGGACAACCGTGGCCTACTCTAGCTTCCTGAGACCCAAAAACTGTGACCAGNGGGGGGCGGGGGGCGGGCAGCATTTGGAAACCGCAGCCCCTCTTGCCCATGGGTGCCCTTTCCGCTGTCCTTTATCATCACATCCCCTCCTTCTCTCTCCCATCCCCCAGCCGGAAGGGTCCTTTCCTTCCGCCAGGTTCAGAACTCTCCCTCTTCCCCAGCCCTTCCCTCACATCTATTATTTAAGCCTGCCAGTCCCTCCCATCCCCCGAGGCCTATGCTTTTGAAACTCCAAAGCCCGGAGCTGACACTCTTTGCTCTCAGTTTCTGCTGAGTCATCCCCTCCCCGAGGCAGTAAGTACAGAGTGCACCGCGGGTAGAATGGAAGAGGAGGTGAGGTGGAAACACTGGGAGCAAAGAACACGTCGCTCCCCACCCCACGCGCTCCAACAGTTCTGTCGAGAAGTAGAAAGACCGTGTTTGCTTACTTGTTTCACACCAAGCAGAGCTATGCCTGTGGGTAAGTGTCACCTTAGGAAAACCATCTCTCAGGTGACAAGATGCTGGAGGAGGGAGTGGCAGCCCCTGCAGAGAGCCAAAGCCCAGCATTGCCTGCATTGGTACCAGTGTCTCTTAGGCTGAGACTAAGTGGGGCTTCTCGGCCCCCTGCCCCTTCCCTTCTCTCCTCTGAGGCCTTCATCCTTAGGAAAGTCACTTGATCTGAGACTGTGGTGGTCACAGAGTTTGTGCTGGGGACCATGGGAACAGGTAGGGCTCTAACGCTCAATCAACAAGGGAGCCCACAGGGAAGTCAGAGGGGCTTCTAGCTGAGCTTCTGAACAGGAGCATCGTTTCCTCAATGAATCTTAATAACGCCATCAATTGCCATACAGACATTTTGGAAAAATCATCACCCCCTTGGGGAAGACCACCAGCCAGGTGATGAGGGGAACGCTTCTCTTTTCCCCTGGGTGAGTGGAACCAGCCATCGATAGTTCACTGTGGTCTGCAATCTTGGTGACGGCCACTCTGCCATCGGCAGCTCCAGGACAGTCCCGAGGAGGAAGAAGCCTGTTCAGGGACTAAGCTGGAGAGTTAAGCTGCTGCTGCTGCTGCTAAGTCGCTTTAGTTGTGTCCGACTCTGTGTGACCCCATAGACAGCAGCCCACCAGGCTCCCCCGTCCTTAGGATTCTCCAGGCAAGAACACTGGAGTGGGTTGCCATTTCCCTTTCCAATGAGTGAAAATGAAGTTGCTTGGTCGTGTCCAACTCCCAGCGACCCTATGGACTGCAGCCCACCAGGCTCCTCCGTCCATGGGATTTTCCAGGCAAGAGTACTGGAGTGGGGTGCCATTGCCTTCTCTGGGAGAATTAAGCACCTCGTCCTAATTTGGAAGACATTCCATCCATAACTTCACTAAAAGGCACCTCCTCTAGTCATTCCATGCCAAGTCAACTCCTTTTGAGACAGGCTGGGACCTGGGACCCTCTGCTGCAGTGCTTGCACCTGGACACACCTCTCCCTAAGCAAAGCAATACAAAGAAACTACATGGAACTAAAAATAGCTGCATGCGTGTGCAGCTGGGGCAAATTCTGGACCCAAAAGATACAAAGAGAGCAAAAAAGCCAACTGCCACTTTTGAAGAGCCTGGAGCAAAAACAGAGCTTGGAGAGCTAATGCAGCGTGCTGAGCATGCCCGCTCCACACAACGCCATGAAAGCGGTGGCAAATACCTAAGCTACCTCTCCAGCCTGACCCCTGGACACACCCCAACCCTCACCCCCTGTAAGGCACAAGCTCGATTCCCCTCTCCCCAAAACTCCCCGCTGCCCTGCACGGGAGCCAGCAAGGGAACCTCTTATTTGCTCTTATTCCTCGCCTGCTGCAGCAGGGGCCCCAGTAAAACCTTCCCTGAATTTCTTGTCTGCCCTCTGGTCAATTTCTATTGACTGGGGAAGCCCAAGAACCCTGGTCATGTGTAACACCGTCAGCACGTGGACACTCAAGTTCAGGGCGGGAACGGGTCTCTTGAGGTCTCTGAGGCCTGAAGATAGGAGGGAACCAGGTGTGGTGAGATGCAGCTGCCACCACAGAACCCACTGGGACCCTTGTGTAATGTTGATCCTCAGTACAAGACCAAGTCAAGGAGTTCCTCTGCTGAATTTGTCGCAAAGTATTAGTACTTGTTCCTTCTGAGTTCCCACACGGTGCTGGTGGAGAGGCCCACCACAAACCAGTCAGCTGATGTCGGGTACATTTTAATAACCCTTCAGAGTCCATGAAGAAAATCTGCCCATGGAATTCTCCAGGCAAGAATACTGGAGTGGGTTGCCATCCCCTTTTCCTGGGGATCTTCTGGACCTGGGGATCAAACCTGGGTCTCCTGCATTACAGGTGGATTCTTAACCATCTGAGCCCCCAGGGAAGCCCTATTGCACACTTAACAGACTATAATCTAGTGTAAACATCACTTTTTTTTTGGCCACACTGTGAGGCTTGCAGGACATTCGTTCCCCAACCAGGGATAGAACCCCTGCCCCCTACAGTAAAAGCACAGAGTCCTAACCACTGGACCATCAGGAAATTCCCAAACATCACTTTTACGTGCACTGGGAAAAGGAAAACCTTGTGTGACTTGTTTTCTTATGATAGTCGCTGTATCACAGTGGTTGAGAACTGAATTCACACATCTCCAAGGTCCACTTGTACTTAATCCTAGCTCATTTGCTTTCCTTTCTTTCCCCTCCCCCGTCGTTCCCCATTAGTTAAAAAAAAAAAAAAAAGTACAGCCTGATACATGGGAGAATATTCCATAAATGTAAATGTAAATCAATTTTGTCCAGAGCACCTGCAGATCCCTTTCCTCCCCCAGAATCATTGGCCATTAACCTATTCAGGACACAGTTACTACAAGACTTCTCTGCACAGGCTGAGGATAAAATAATGAGCAAAAATAATTATTATCCAGCACTTATAGTCTAGGAATATAGTCAAACCTGCTGGATATCTCTGTAGGCAAAAGGTATTCTCTAACTTACCTCAAACCCTGCCCAGAGTTTATTCATTCATTCTTCAATATTTACAACTTTTGAACTAAAACTGGATTAGGCCGAAAGCAACATGAAATCCAAATATAATTGGCTGCTTGAAACTATAAAGTGTTGCTTTTTTCCCCTCTTATATGACATCATGTCTAGTGGCAATTGTTTTCTAGGTAAATGCTGTCAGACCAGCAAGAAATCTTAATGGTTCTGTTGGTCTTTTCCTCATGGACATAACATGACTGTCACAGCTCCAGCCATTAAAACTATATTCTAAACAAGAGAAAAGTGGGAAGGTCATAAGCAAAAGAGCCTTTATCAGGTGAGTCTGGCTACCTTTTGTGGCGCTTTTCAGGAAGTTCTCTTTAACCACTTACACTTCTGTGACACTGTTGGTGCCGGCCCCCTCATGTCCCCTGGACACTCGTTAGCTGGGTGCCACAGAAACTACTTCTACACTTTCCTTCAGCCCCAGTAGCTTGTTCAGGTCACCACATAGAGCAGACCTGAAGTCAGAGTTAATGGGGCCCAGGAGCAGCCTCAACCAATGACAGACACCAGATGGTGGACAAATACCCCAGCTTTCTCACCCTCAGAGGCTCCCAGGATAACAGAGCCCCAGCTCCCCCCTTGCTTACTCAGAGGGTTAGCCTTCTTCTCCCTGTCTCATTTCTCCACTGCCATACAAATCCTTCCTGGAATCATCTTCCAAATAAATTGCTGGCTCTTGAATCTTTGCCTTAGAGTCTGCTTCTGAGAATGCAAACTGAGACAGCCTGGCTAGTTCGTAGCCACAGCATCACATGACCATTCTGGCTGCCAGAGTCTGGAAGGTGTGACCAGTTAGATGGATACAAGAGGCAACATCTTGGGTGAGATTCTCCCTAGCAGTCCTTACCATCTACATCAAGTGACCCCTAGATCAGGTCCAGAATTTCCCAATTTGCACCAAGAATCCTCCTAGAACCGTGCCATGCCAGGCATCCTCCTGAGCACAGCACAGGGTTCCAGTGGAGGCCAAGACAGCCTCATCCCTCAGGGGCTTAGAGTCTCAAGGGGGAAGCAGACAAATAGCAACTATAATGCATCCTAAGAGCTTTATATGCATGATAACAGCTAATCCTCCAGGACTATTTTCAGTCTTCTTTCTACAGAGAAAGAAACTGAGAATCAGGGAGGCTGAAAAATTTGCCCAAGAACATGGACTAGAGCATGTCAGATTTCAAACTCAAAGCTCAGCTTGTCTGACTCCTGGAGGAGGTGACCGATCAGCTACCCATGGCCAATGTGCAGGGAGACAGGTGGAAAAGAGGGGGAGACAGTTCCAGGCGAGAAGAGCACGTGCCAAGGCCAGCAGGCTGGAGATGCTCAGGAAGGCTGCCAGGCCTCAACTGACACACCCTCTCTTAGACACAAACACACCCTCTGTCTTTTGCCCTACACACACACACACACACACTCACACACACACTCCCTCCTACCTTTTCCCTCCACACAGCCCTGCCATGCCCAGCACCTCATGGGGACCTTCACCAACATGCCAGCCACTTGCTTGAAGCTCACTTTACCCTGGCTCCCTGTCATCTCTAGCTCAGGTCCACACATGTGTATATAAGCTGCCAGAGCAAGCATGAGAATTCACCCACATGTGGATCAAACTCTCCAAGTATCATTTTCAAAATTAGAGTCAGATGTTCAAATCCCAGCTCTGGGTTAGCGATGGGAAAATTACAGAATCTCTGTGAGCCTGTTTTCTCCTCTGTAAAACGTGAACTAAAATACCTAACCCACAGAGCAGTAGTAGGGAGGACCATATGAGATTATATCTGTAAGTTTATAACCCAGTGTCTGTTCATGTCAGTATTTTTTTGTTATTATTATCATCACCTAGGCTAGCACATTAACGTCCATTCCTGTGTTGGATATTTCCTAATGCTGCAAAGCACATTCCCACCTGAGTTTCCTTTGCTCCCGCTGTTCCACCCACCTGGAATGCCTTCTTTTGCCCTCTGTCTATTCAGCCATTCCCTCATTAAGGCAGGGGAGTCTTTGCCCTCCAGCTATTTCTGCTCTGGCTCAGTGGGTTTCAACCTTGGCTGCAGATGGGAATCACTGGGGAGCTTTTAAAAATCCCCCTGTGAGACCTGGAGGGCATTATGCTAAGTGAAATAAGTCAGATGGAGACAGACAAATACTGCATGATATCACTCCTACATGGAATATAAAAAACAGAACAAAATAAACAAACCAAACTCAACAGGCAGATACAGGGAGCATAGTGGTTCCCAGGGGGAAGGGGCAGGGAGGAGGGTGAAATGGGTAAAGGGGACCCAACAGTACGGTAAGAGATGGAAACTAAACGTTTGATGGTGAGCATGCTATAGTGTAGACAGAAATAGAAGGTTGTACACATGACACTTTTATAATGTTATAAACCAACGTTACCTTTATAAAAAATAACCAGAAAAATCCCCAAGTCTAGGCCTCCAAGGGACAGATTGCTTCAGAACTGAGCTGACAGGACCTGGGCATCACTAGGTTACCAAGCTCCCCTAGGTGATTTTGATTTGCAGGAGGTATAAGAGAACCAGGATGCTGATCTCTTCTTTCTAGAAAGGCCTGGGACTTCCCTTGGCCATCCAGTTGTTAAGACTCTAGGGGGCAGGGGTTTCATCCCTGGTATGGGAACTAAGATCCTGCCCACCATGCCAAGAAGTATGACCATAAATAAATCTTTTTTTTTTTTTTAAAAAAAAAACGTCTTTAGAAAGGCCTGCACTTTGACCCAAACGTACCCAGTGACTTGCATTATTTGATATCTGACTTGTGTGTCTTTTTGTCTCATCTGAGCAAAACCAAGTTCTGGCCAGGAAGTACCATGTAGAATCCCTCGTGGCTCCCGGCAAGCCAAGTGCTGATTCTCCTTTACACTCAGTCAAGATGCTCAGCCGGGAGATCGGTGGACAGGGGCTCATTTATCTCCGTCTCTCTCCTCCCCTTAGGCCCTTCCTGCTCAGCAGCGGCATCACTCTGATCCCTCAGGGGCTGGCCTCTGCCTTGTCCACAGGCGGCTCTCGATGGGGGCTCCTCAAAGCGCATCCAGAGGGCCTGCCCTGCCCTCCAGGCAACCTGCCCCTGACACAAGGCGGGTCAGGGGGCCTTGGCGCTGGCCTGAGCACAGCCGGCCTATGCCCCACCAGACTGCTCCCAGCCGGTGTGACTGCCCTGGGGCCTCTCCCGCTGCTAGCCGGTCCTCAGTGGAGGCCTGCAGAGAAGAGAAACAAGCGGACTGCTGCAGAAAAGACTCTCCCAAACGGCCCCGCAAGGAAGCATCTCCCACTGCCCAGGTTCTTCTCCCCACGACATCTTGCCCCTAAACCATCAAGGGGGAGTTCACATCCCTCCCCTTGAACCTGGGCAGACTTTCGTTTCTGCCTCCACCAGTAAGTACGGCGGAAGTGACCCCCCAGGCTAGATGGTAAAGGTGATCCAGCTTCCTCCTGGTTCCCCATCTTGGGACCCTTGCTCTGAGCATAATTCACCCCGCGATGAGGAAACAGGGGCCCTGGAGAGGCCACGTGCAGATGTTCTGGCTGGCAGCCCCGGCCGAGACCTCAGCTGACAGCCAGAGACCGCAGACGTGTGGGTACAAGAACCTCAGGATGACTTCAGCCCTGGCCGCCGCCAGCTGGACGGCAGGAGCGACCCGAGGGGCGACCGCTGCACTGACCCTGCCAGCCCCAGCGCTGTGAGAGGTAATGACAATGGGATGACTGTTTAACACCCCGCAGCTTCTTTTACGGCGATGGAAAACTGATACACTGGTCTGGCAAACGGGCTAAGGGCCTCTGATGTAGGGATTCCTGGGGTCGCCAGGAGTCAGAGGCTGGTCTAGAAGAAGGGGTGTGAGCTCTGGGTGGGCAGACACCTTGGCCCAGCAGACCCTCCTCTTCTTCATGGGCGGGGGGAGAGCGGGAGGTGACCCAAAAGGTGGGACCAGTGGGGCCCTGATCATCTGGATCAAAGGGTGTCACTATTCCCAGGTTCCCAGCCCAAAAGTGGCCCAGAGGTGACTGTCTGGACTGTGGGCCTTAATTCTCAGTGATGCCCTTCTGCATGGAGGAAGCAGAGGCCAGGCAAACAAGCTGGGCTCTGCGGAGGGAGCAGAGTGATCGCCTGAAGCCATGTTTGACTTGGCTCCCACTGTGTTTTTTTAAGAAAAGGAATGTGTTGCCAACATTTAAAAATTGGAATACTTCAAATAAAAACCTGTAGATACATAAATATGTATATTCCTCCTGATTTGAGAAATAAGCACACCAAGATTTTCTCTTGAAAATCAGACAAGCCGGCCCCACTGGGTCCACATTTCCTTGTGGCAACAACTATCTTGAGCTGAGCATTAGACAGGGGTTTCGTCTCCAGTGTGCCCCAGCCCCTGCCACTCCCTACTGCTTCACACTTACCAGGCTTCACTCATTACATAAAACTGCCCATTCCTTGTAGAAACTGGGCTTGAGAATCGCCAAGGTTCATACGCTGGACACTCAGGTTCATCACTTACTAGTTGCATGACCTTGAGCAAGCTTCTTATTTCCCTCTCTTCTAGCTTGTAAAACTGCCTTGATTCACCTGCCTTGAAGAACCAGGGTGAGAACTAAAATTGAAATGCATGAGAAAGACTTAATCCAGCATCAGACACAAAGTAAGAACTTTATAAATAATTGCTAGTCTGATCACTATAGTTATTTTTGTTATTTGAGGCCTTGGACCTGATTCCCTGTCCACCATCTCCCTTGGCTCCTGTTCAGCCCACACAGGGAGTCACCCAGCACCCCACTCTGTAACTCCATCCCCTGGGCTCAGGAAAGCCAAGGGGACGGGAAGCAGCCCTTAGCTGCAGCCTTGCCTTTGAATATAAATATTAGTGTTGGCCCAGCCTGGAAGTACTGTATGCAGAAGGGCCCCAGGCAGCACGTCTGCCAGGAGTTGCCAGGCAGAGGGACCCCTGCCACCCCAGCCTGGCCCTCCAGCACTCCGGGTTGCTTACAGGAGGTTGGGGCTGGGCAAAACTCCATTGGCAACATCTGCACCCCCACCCAACATCAATCCCCACCAGACCTAGGTTCTCTGACTGCAGAGTGACAAGAGCTGATGCTGGGGTCCAGGACTCTGGCTTTGACATTGATCACCCCAAAGCGGGCAAAGCAAGGGTAAAGGCTTCCCTGGGGAGGGGCATGACCAGGAGGGAGGTGATTGACTTTCACAACTCAACCTGAGTGATTCGCTTCTGCAGCAGTGATCTGGCTATTTTAGGCAAAAGCTAGCAAACCAAAAGCCATGGACTTTGATCAGACTGCTGACCGAAACCAGAGCCCCACCTTGGCTATATAAATCTACTGAGTGTGGGTAGGGAGGCTTATTGTCAGATGTGGAACTCTATGAAGCTCGGGACAAAGCCTGTCGTCCTCGATTCTCCTGTCTTCCTGATCGTCTCCTGCAGAGCAGGCCATCTAGGGAGGTAGTCGTTATAAGGGTGGCTGGCCTTTGGGGTCAGTCAGGCCTGGCTTTGATCCCAGCTCTGCTATATGCTAGCTATTTGATCTTGGGCACAATTCTTAACTTCTCTGACCCTCAGTTTATGCATCTGTAAAATGGTGATAAGGGTACCTACCTCATAGGGTTGTTTTGAGGATGAATGAGATCCCCTACTTCCTCACAGCAAAGGGAACAGTGCATCTGGTCCTGAGGTGAGCCTATGATGCCAGCTGGGCAAGGCTTCGTGCCTGACACCTCCTAAGTTGTTGACTAGCCTGTGGACAATCAGTCTTGTGTCCACACTGCTTTAATCAGGGGCCACCTCCTCACCATCACAGAGACAGCATCACAGACCTACAAGGAAATAAGAGGCAGCAGCTGGAAAAGGAACAAGACCTTCCTGCATGACCGGATGAAAGATGAAGCAGCCCCTCTGGACAGGCTAGTGGACAGCCAGGATGGTTGAGGAGTACAGTTTTCTCTGCTCATCTGTCCCTTCCCTGTTGTGGCAGACTATGCTGGTGGTTATGCCCATAACCTCAGCTGGGCACAGAGACCCTAATGACTCCAAAGCCCTATATGAAGCCACTCCCTCCTCCCCACCTTCAACCTTCCGTCCCCAAATCTAACAACACCATCCATCATAAATAACCATGGACATGCTAAGTCTTTGCTGGGGAAAAACTCCTCCTTTCCATTCGCTGCCAAGCCAGGCGAGCGCTCCAAGTCGACAAAATTATCAGCACTGAGCTAACAGTGAGAGTGGGACCGAGAAGTGAGTGGGACAGCCCGCAAACAGATCTATCTTCCAGCTCCAAGATTCCATCTGGGCTTCCCCCCCAACAGAAGACAACTTCTCTGCGCAAGTGTCCATGAGACTTTGTGACTGAGTCAATTTCCTCCCCCTGGGCCTTTGCTGAGCGGCTGAGGGAGGGAGCAGGAGGAGGAAGCTCTCCTGCAATCCTGTCCAAGAAGCCACTGGAGGACCAGGGGGATACAGAGTCTGGAAAACACAGTTCTTTGGTGAAACGACTGGCTGTGTAGGGGATGAATGGAAAATAGTCATCTTCAGTCCAATGGGAAATTCTTCTTTCCCCAGGCATTCTGTCTGATGAGTTTTCTCAGCCAATCTTGAGCCCCTGGCAGCCCTCTAGGGATCAGAACTGCTTGCGCAGGGGCTTCGGCTCCTGCAGGGAAAAGTTTCCCAGGGCGATAAAACCTCAAGGCTCTCAGTCCATGATCTGGCCTCAGATAGGCCAGGGGATGCCCAAACATGCAAAGCCATGGGGGTTGTTGACCCCTGAGGCTGTCGCTCTGAACCGAGGGGAGCCAGCCCCAGGAACTCTCCAGCCCCCCACGGGCTCCTAGGATGAGTTTGCTAAGTGACTTCACAGCTCCTTGCCTAGACAGTCCCACCCATCAAATGGGAAAGAAGACACCCACTCCTACCAAGAGGTGTTGCCCTAAGGATCCTGGTTTATATGTTTTGGTGTGCAGTGTTTGGGGAAGCTGGACACTTGGAAATAGAAGGCCGGGTCCAAGGGCATGTCAAGAAACATGTTGATAGATGTTCAAAGCTCTTCCAGTTTTCATTCCTGGGTCAGGCATCCTCTCCTGGGTCACGACCTTGAAATTTCAGCTGCACAAAACAACAAGCATTTATTTTCCAGCTCATTTACCTGCAGTTCAGCAGGGGTTGGGCTGATCTGAACCATGTCTCCCATCTCCTTGGATCAGTAGCTTCCTGGGGAATGTCCCTCATCTAGTGATGGGAGAAGGACAAGAGGGACAAGTAGAAACATTCAAGGCCTTTGAAGGCTTAGGGCCGCCCTGTAGCCAGGCTGGCATCAATGGGACAGGAAGGCATCTGCGTGTCACAGAGTTTGGAATAAGGGAAGAGCGAATACATGCTGAGCAGTGGTCTGGACTGCACAGCTCTGTTACACATGTGTGTTGGCTTATGCTCACACTCTTGCACAAAGAGGCACAGACAAGAACGTCTGCTGCAATACTGGTTGTGCTATTAACAGCGAGAGACGCAACAGTATCCATCAACAAGGAGTGATTAAATAAACTGTACCACATGGGTATGGTGGAATTCCATACAGCGGTTCAAAAGAAACGGGACCTAACTCCACGAACAGAAAGGGCGAGACGCCCTAAGATGTGATAAGTGAGAAAAGAAAGTATGACACCTCTGAGGGGAGAAACACCCACCTATGTGTCTGTGTGAGTATGTCTGCATATCTATTTGTGTGTGTGTCTGTGTGTGTGCATGTTTTTGTGTATCAGTGTGTATGTGTGTGTCTGTGTGTGTCTCTCTGTCTTGCTGTTTCAATGTCTGTGTGTGCACATGTGCACGTGTGTCTGTGTGTGTCTATATGTCTTTGTGTATCAGTTTCTGTCTATGTGTGTGTCTGTGTGTGTGTGTTTGTGTGTGTGTGCACGCACAGAGNCTGAGAGGTATGGGCTGTTCCCTGAAGGCCTGGGGCAGAGGTGAATGATTTGACTTGGATTTTATCAGGATTTCTCTGGCCGTTTTGTTGAGAAGAGACTGAAGAGGCCAGGATGGGAGGAAGGAAGGAGGAGTGACTTTCTGGATCCAAAGAAGGTGGCACGAAATGGGTCTGTAGATATGTTAGATGTGTGATGTGGGAGGAAGAAAGCAGTGTGAGGATAAGGACAAAGTTTATGTCTGAGGATCTGCAAGGATGAAGTTGATGAATTTAACTGAGATGGTACATTTACTATGTTCCAAGCCCTGAACACAATGCTTTACTCAAATTATTTAACTGAATCCTCTTCCAAGCCTCCAAGATTGAGACTAGTCCATGCAATGGGTAGAGTAAAGAGGCAAGACCATGAAGGCAAGTCTGGACTACTTTACAGGGTAAGTTTGTGGCTCCTGAGCCAACTTGCCCAGTTCACATAGTGACTGGGCCATTCTCTGGCTGTCTCATCTAGGACATTTCACCATTGTTCCTGTTACTGCTACATAAAAACCTCTCCAAACTTCACAGCAGTCATNAAAGAGGCAAGACCATGAAGGCAAGTCTGGACTACTTTACAGGGTAAGTTTGTGGCTCCTGAGCCAACTTGCCCAGTTCACATAGTGACTGGGCCATTCTCTGGCTGTCTCATCTAGGACATTTCACCATTGTTCCTGTTACTGCTACATAAAAACCTCTCCAAACTTCACAGCAGTCATTTTACTGTTATGACTCGTGATATGGGGTTGGACTGGGCTCAGCTGGGTGGTTCTTCCTCACAGTCAATTTCGCAGCTACGATCAGGCATGGCCTGGGGATAGAGTCACCTCCAAGTCTTCCTCACTCACGTGTCTGGTACCAGGGCAAGAAAGATGCAAAACTGCTGAGATTAGAATGACTAGAGCACTTCAGACCTCTCTCCATAGGGACGTGGTCTCCCCACCAGGGCTCTCCCTCCAGCCCAGCGGTTTCAAGGCAGCCTGAGTTCTTTAATGGAGGTTGAAGTCTCCAGAGGCATGTGTCCCAAGAAAGAGCCAGGAGCAAGCTGTACCACCATCCTGATCTAGTTTCAGAAGTCACATAGGCCATGTCTACCTCATTCTGCTCTGTATAGTCAAGTTGCTAATCCCAGCTCAAATTTAAGGGGAAGGGAATTAGACGTCACCTCTTGAAGGGAACATCAGAGAATTTTCAAGACATGTTTTAAAACCTCTATAACAATTTCTGTCCCTCGACTGTAAAATGGAGAAGATAATGATAAAAGGGCTATGGCAAGGATGAAATGAGATATTTCAGGTGGAGGATTTATACAATGGCCCATACGTAGCAAGTACTTTTTTATAAAAACCACAAGGCTAATCATTTCATTTAGACCAAAATCAAGGAGCTCTTAAGCCAATGACCTGCATTTTCATAGATTTTCGGACAGTCATCTGGGTTTGGGCTTAGACATTCTGAATTCTTTTCGGGTGCCTGCCAGTCCTGGAAGGACCTCCCAGCTGAGTGGCACCTGCCTGGGCCTGGGAGCTGGGCCTGCCAGGTTCTGTTGCACACCTGGCAGGTCGGGGTTAATTCACGTCTGGCTTGTTAGTGAATTCAATTGCCAAGCACAGGTTCCCGGCTTCGCACCAAGCTCCCCCACTCTCCCCCAAGGAGCCATGTCAGAAGAGGGAAAATAATTAGTCATTAAAACCAGTGATTCGGGAACATGACAAACGTCAAGACCCAGTCTCACAGCTGGGTGACATCCTGACATTTAAAACAGTTTCACAGCCCCCTTGTGACACTCCTGATGCATCATCCACCTGGCTTCCCAAGTCATAGCTCGTGGCGCAGAGAACCCTCCGGCTGCCCTGCTGACTGCAGACTCCACGTGCCCTGGGGTCCCATGCATAACTCACTCTTTGTCATCTATCTGGTGGAAGTGGCGTCACACAGAGAGTACCTGTGCTAACAAGGCCAGAGTCATGGCCCTGTCTCCCACCCCCTCTTTATCTAACCATGCTCCCACCAACTCACCCACCTGCTTCTCTAACTATTTACCCATCCATCTGTCTATACACCAGTCCACCCATCCATCCACCCCCTCACCCACCCACACACTCACCCAGGTACTCACCCACCCATCTCTTCATCTATTTATCCATCTACCAACCCACCTGGGCTTCCCTTGTGGTTCAGCTGGTAAAGAATCGCCTGCAATGTGGGAGACCTGGGTTGGGAAGATCTCCTGGAGAAAGGAAAGGCTACCCACTCTAGTATTCTGGCCTGGAGAATTCTATGGACTGTATGGGAGTGTAGAGTTGGACACGACTGAGCAACTTTCACTTTCACCAACCTACCTAACTGGTTATCCATTCTACCATTCAACCACACATCCATCTTTCTACGAGTCCAGCCCATCCCTGCACCCAGCCAGGCAACAGACACTTAATGAATACCTACTAGTCATTCATGTATTCATTAATATATCCAGCAAGCATTTTCAGTAGCTACCATCAGTTCATTCATTCAACCAACCAACATGTCTAGAGACCTGAATGAATGAATAAGCTCATTCATTTATTCCAGCAATGAGCACCTATTGTTTATACATTACCTGATGAGTAATCAGGCAGCAACGATTTGTGCATTCACTCAACAAACATTTAAACAACCGTTATTCAGTCAGTCAGCCAGCAAATGAGCATTTATTGAGCACTTATTAATGCCACACCTTTATGAGTCAGGACAAAGTCCACACCTTTAAGCAACAAACAATCTGAATCAGGAGACAGATCCATCGAAGGGTAACTGTTGTGCAAGGCTGCTAGTGCACTAATACAGACACACAGGGAGTATAGGGGGACTCCAAGAAGGCATACAAAATCTAGTCTAGAAGATTTGGGGAAGGCTCCCAAGGGATCCACATGAGCTGTGACTTACCTATAGGCTTAAAATTCAGACCACCTTAAACCCCAGCTGTTTTCTAGCTCTGTGACTTGGGGTTATGACTTGCCATCTGAGTCTTGGTTTTCTTATCACAGGATGGAGAGAATGACAGTGGATAGAACGGAAATAAAAGCAATGCTTACCACACAGCATTGTGAAGAGGGAGGACTCTATGGTTCCTGATCAGTACGCAATCATTTTTACTGTCATTCGTACCCTTAAAGTGCGAGGTAGCCAGTGAGAAGTGGAAGAGAGGGCAGCTCAGGCAGCAAGATGCAGATTCAGGCCAGAGGGCCTTACTGAGGGTAGGGCCAGGGCACAGAAGTGACACGGGTGCTCTAAGATGAGAACAGAGAAGGAAGGGAAGGAGGGATGGGGGGAGGTGGAGGGGATGGGAGATATGGGCCACAGCATCTAGGGTGGTGGTTCTCAAAGTCTGTTCCTTGGAGCACAGCACAAGCGTCTTGTGGGAACTACCTGGAAATGCAAAGTCTTGGTCCCAATCCCACTCCTACAGGAAGAGAAACTCTCAGGGCTGTGACCAGCATCAAGAGATTCATGACCCCTCCAGGTGACTGTGAGGCACTCAAGTTTGGGAGTCTCACGACCAGTCTAGGGAACTGGGAGTTATCTTACACTGGGGCGGAGGAGGGGGAGGGGCAGCGGAGAGGGGGCAGGGAGAGGAGGAGGAGGAGCCTGGCAAGGTTTCCAGGAGGGAGTGTTTGTCCACAGATTCACTTTCAATGCCAAACAATAGAATACCTTTAGTTCCAAGTCGTTGACAGAACAAGAGGTAGAAAGTGTAAGGACCAGAAAAAAAAAAAACAAAAACACATCGTTCCTGCTGGCAAAGCAGTTCCCTGACTGCTCCTGGGTAGAAAGATGGGGTCAGAGAATCCAGGCGTGGGGAAGCTCTTGCCTTGGGGTCCCCTTACTCCTGAAGGCAGAGGGGCAGCTTCTGGCTCAGACCTCAGGGCGCCAGTCCATGGGTCTGCCAGCTGCAGGGGATGGGCCTCCCCCGCACCCTCGCCCTCCACCCGTCACACGCGGGGATGTCACAGCAGACAATGTGCTTTTTGCTAGCGCCCTGGCTGCGTTGGCAGAGGCCTGGCGTCAGGCATCACAATGACTCTTCATTTCCTAGGAAACAGGGAGTCGCACTTGTACCTTTGCTGGGAGCCTCCGCATTTGGAGCTGTCATGTGACTAGGGGAGCTATTTTTAGCCTCCCCCAGTCCTGTGTTGTAGGAAGAATGATTTGATGAAAATACTAAACTCACTAAAAGCCTGGGGGATGGGGAGTGGAGGAGGGGTTGCTAGAGCAGAAGCTGCAGTCTCTAAGATTCTGGCCCAGGGTCGAGCAGCATGAGGGAATGACAGCTGGGACCTGGCATTTCCTTGGCGTCTGTGCCCTGGGGGAGGTGGGGGGTGGGGAAGGACTATTGACTGCGGCATCTGGTACTGCTGGTATGTACTGTGGGCCAGGCACTGGGCTCAACAATTTACCTGCATTATATAATTTCCACATCACACTACTCCTAGAAAAGAAGACTAACAACGTCCCGTTTTGCAGATGAGGAAACTGAGGTTCAGAGAGGTTAAAGAAGTTACTCGGGGTCATTAACTAGAACGCTGGGAGCCCAGGGTTCTAACCTAGGCTATTTGGCCCTGGAGCTTGCCCTGTGCTCATCCTGCCGCAGAGAAGCCCATCTGTACCCACTAGTTGTTGGCAGCAGGGGTACAAGGCCAGGGACTTTGTGGGTGTGTGGTCCATGTGGTCATCCAGGCCCCGCACTTAGAAGGGCCACACATTCAGTTTCATAGCAAACTGTCACCACCTTGAAATTCTCAAATCATTTTGGAACCAGGGGCTCCATATCCGTAGTTGGAAAGTTCTAGGGTTCAACAAATTACTATAGTTGGTCCCACTGGAGAGCTCCAGCCCTCTTGGCAAATTCCTCTGATCTGCATGCTAGCCTAGTTCATCACTTTGTTTTCCTCCTATTCAGAATAAAGCGAGACTTTCTTTTAGTTGTGTTTGTGGAAAACATCCAGATTCTGTAGTCAGCCCCCAGGCATGAGTTCAAGCCCAGACCTCCCAGTGATTAGCTGTGTGTCGCCCGCCCCACCCCCACCCCGGGAATCTACTTCTCTTTTCTGAGCCTCCATTTGCTCATCTATAAAATGAAAACAAAAGATAGTTTCAACCTCATTCCATTGCTGCTTGGATAAAATAGGATATTTTTTGAGGCAAGCACTCTGCATGGGGCCACGTACATAGTAGAGGCTCAATCAAGGCTAGTTTCTGTGAGTAAAGTCAGCAAGCATCGTGTAGCCCTGCCTCCCCTACACGCACCACAGTCCTTTCTTCCTGGCCCCATTTTCCCTGGGTGTGGTGAGTTTTCCAAGGTGTGTCTCACTCAGTCTTATGAACTCACTGCCCCCAGAGTTTGCCACAGACACCCCCTCCTCTGCAGGCCCTGCTCCATCAATCTTCACTGCCTGGAATCTTGGGAGGGGGTCCTCATTCATGTCCCCAATGCCAAGGTGGCCAATAGCATATATACCACTCTGGATCCTCAAAGGCTCAAATTCTCCAAGAACACACCCCTAGAGCTCCGGTTTCAGGTCGCAGTGGGGGCGGCTCTTCACCCCCACTTTATCATTTACCAAGTACATGCAGATCTAGTGCCAAGCTCGCACTGGCCCCATTTTACAGATGCAGAAGAACAAGCTTGGAGAACAAAGTGACAACGTCCAAGGTCACCACCAGACAGTGGCTTAGCCAGGAATAGAACCCAAGCCCAACATAGAGTGCAGTGTCAATGACAGGCCCAGCTTGTCCCCTCACCCCACAGAGAAGGGGACCTCAGTTTCTGCTGCAGCCCTTTCCTGCAGAGGACTCGGAGCCAGATGTGGGGCTGCAGGGAGGGGGCGGGGAGCACCAACAACAGGCCAGCGTCACGCCCAACTTCCAGACACCCATGCAGGAAACTTCCCTGCTTCTTTAGCCAAACATGTTTTAAATGTTCTCATGCAAACCAGCTCCTCCCAGACCTATCCACCAATTTCCCAGCCAGCTCCAACTCTTCAGAGTCTCAGGTCAGATGACCTGCTTTAGAGGCAACGGGGAGAAAAAGCCCGAGGAGATGCCAGCAGGAGGAAGGTTCGTGCAGACAGACACTCATTGTTCTATGGGAACATTCAGAGTGTAGGGGAGGGCGGAGGGGAGATCATGTACAGAATCATGTGTTCCCTTTGAAGGACATCCAGAATCAGGGAGCCCTGAGACCCCAAACTGAGTTTCTAGGTCTTTCACCTACATCCTTGTTCTCTGACACCCAAAGGCTTCTCAGGCAAGCACCTGGACAGCCCTCATCTTTGAGCCCCCGGCTTCAGGGGTGAGCCTGACCGGGCAGAGTTTGTGCAGTAAACACTCCCAGGAGCAACCTCAAGCGAAACAGTCAGGAGGTGGGGCTCAAGCACCCAGCTTCCTCCGATCTCAAGCAGGACAGTTCCCCCAGGGGACCCAGTGGCACCAAGTCCCAGGGGCGGAAAGCAGTGACCTGCTCATTAATACACACCGCCTTGGCTGCTTCCCTGCCTTGTCTCATTTCTCTCCACACCTGCCTGGGTTTCCTGGAGTCCTCTCCAATCTTTGCCCCAGAGTCTGCCTCTGAAGGGCCGCAGCCTAAGACGGAAAGCATTCGTTCATTCGGTCGTGTAGGTTACAGGTTCCTTACATTTCTGCCACCGTATGGCCACAGACGGTGACTCCATGGAATACCTCTGTGGGTCCCACCTCTGACACCAGCTCCATTTTAGGGACCTAGGAAGCAATGTTTACGGGAAAAAAAGACATTTACGGAGAATGTCATCTGTGCTTTCCCCTAAGCAAAGACCTGCACGTGCGTCTTCTCCTTTGCTACCCACAATGAGGCATCCATTCTCAGCCTCCTTTTTCCGACAGGGAATTGAACCCCTGGGGAGGTGAAGTGCTTTCCCAAGGGAACACAAGTAAATGGCACCTTCGAGATATGGGGGAATCCTGAGTCTCTGGAAGCTTGACCTGGCCACCACACTACACTCTTAGAAGCCAGTCACCATGCTGTGAAGAAGACCAAGCAGCTCCAGTGAGAGACTCACAAGAAACATCAAAGTCCCTGGCTCACAGCCCTGGCTGAGTGCCCAGCCCACAGCCAGCATCTACTTGCTGGGCACATGAATGAGTCACCTTAATTCATCCCCCAGCCTCAGTCTGAGCTGCTTCAGCTTTTGTCACATAGAACTCAAAAAGAACCCTCTCCACTGAGCCCCACCCGAATTGCAGATTTATGAGCAAAACATATGGCAGTTGTTTTAAGCCCCTAAGCTTGGGAGTGCTTTGTCTGCTGCAGTAGATAACTGATTCAGAGAGGTAAAGGGACTTCCCTAAGGTCAGTGGAACTAAGCCTTGAGCCAGAGTCCCCAGCATCCTGGATCAGTGCCTTTCCCTTTCACAACCCTCATTTAACAGATGAGAGAAACAGGGCTCAGAGATAGTAAGTGACACATACAAGGTCACAGAGTGGGGTTACAGGTTGAACTATATCCCCCCCCCACCACCACCAAAAGATACGTTGAAATCCTAAACCCTAGTACTTCAAAATACAACCTGAATTGGAGAAATGCTTTTTACAAAGTTAAAGCTAAGGTGAGGTCATTAGGGTGAGCTCTAATCAACATGCCTGACTGTTGTCTTTATAGAGACAGGATGTTTGGACACAGAGGCATCACACAGAGGGAAGACAACAAGGAAAGGAGTGCCTGAGGCTCCCACCTCAGGCAGGGGAGAGGCAGGCAACAGATTCACTCTGCGGACGCCCTGATTTTGAACTTCAAGCAGAATTCTATGACAATATTGTTCAGTTGTTTGAATCATCCAGCTTAGGATGCTTTGTTACAGCAACCCTAGGCAACTAATACAGCTAGTGAAGTGGGAGTCTAACCCAACTGTGGCTGAACTCCTAACGGTTATGCTCTACTGACTCTCCTCTGAGCATTAAGGAAAGGCTTCCTGGAGGAAGTGATGTCTAAGTCCTGAAGTATGCATAGGAGTTGGCCAAGAGGTAATGAGAGGGAAGAGTGTTCTCTACAGACGGGGTGGTTTGGGGTGCCAGATCTGTTCCAAAGACTGAAGACATTCTAGTGGCTGGAATAGGCTACAAGTTACAAGGGCACAGGCTGGAGCAGTGCCCAGGGGTAGAGTGAGGATGGCCTTTGTGAATCCAGCAGGCAGGCCATGTGGATGTCATCCCAAGGGCAGTGGGGAGCCATCTGCCGTTTTCTTCCGCCTTGTCATCCCAGCAGGACTCCTCTAAGAGCATTTCACACTGTGGCCTGGCCCTCCTACTTGGAACCCGAAAGTGAGGAAAATGCTAGGTTTGTGCTCAGCAGGGGAGGAACTGTCGTGGGGAGGGACTGTCTTTGCAAAGCCCCCTCGAGTCTCAGAATTAAGGGCTTCTGACACTGCCTTTCACCCTGCAGGCCCCTCAAAAAATATCATCACCGCCAAGCATGAATCCAAATATAGTCCTCCACAGAGCTGCTGGGGATGCAGAAGGGGAGCAATGTCGCTGGGAGGCGACCAGAGGGTCCCTTACAGAAATCTCTCCTGCAGGGCAGCCGCATCTCAGGAGGCACTGGGTGGGGTCCTGGGGCTCTTACTGCTAATGGGAAAGTTTATAGTTTAAGACACAACCCTCACTTCCTGCAAAACCGGGGCCAGTAAAGAGTTGCTTTTAAGATTCCTGTTATCTGGACCAAGACTCAAAAGATGTGGAGATACATACACCAGAGGCCTTTTTCCTACCACTTCCCCCATCCCCAAAAGACAGCATCTAAGTGCCTCCTAGTCTTTGCCTACATTCCTTTCATAGCCCAATTCCTCAGCCAGAGTTTCTGAAGTGTCCCTGGGGCTGCCATGCCCCACTCCCCAGTCTCCTGAGGGCCTCTGCCTCCACGGATATCCACCCAACTGACCACCACCCTCGGGTCAGCACATGTTAGCAGCAAACAGCCTATCAGGTAATTAGGAGATGAAGCAAAAGCTGGAGTGTGTGGTGGGGGCGGGGGGAGGCAATTGTACCCGGAATAAGGAAAACACGGCACCCAACCCTTCTTCAAAGGCCTCAGCACTCTTTCCCAAGATGCTTGAGTTGTCTTTAAACCAAAAGACTGTCCAAGTAGAGGCTGTCAGGAGAGCCTAGAGCGGTGATCCTGCTGGGAACGTGGTTGGACAGGCACTCCCACAGGGGCCTGCTGCATACCCACTCCCAGGACACAGGTGTGCAGCCCCCCAGCTGGATACAGGGCAAGGCTTGACACAGATCAAGGGTGTGCAAAGCAGTGACTTGAGAACACAGAGAATGGGGGGTGGGGCGCGGGGGCAGGTGGTGGTGATGGGGTGATGTTTCACTGAGCCTTTTGTTGATGTGTGTTTGCTTTGCCTTTGCTGCTGGGGAAGAAGCAGAGGGAAGGAGAGCTGTTCGTGCTGGCTCACAGTGGCTCCAGCAGGGAGCCAGGCCCTTCGGGGTTACTGCAGGCTTTGGAGATAGCCTCTGGCTGTTGTGAAATCAAGATTAGTCTGGGCTCCCAGAGGGAAGAGAAGGGAACATTGCCTAGGAAAGGGATAGAACTTTAAAGTGCTCAGGGCACCCTCAGGGCGGTGGGTGGGGCTGGGGAGAGTAGCTGATGGTTCCCCTGTGAGATCCCAAGGAGGCCGATCCCCCATATCTGATACCAAAGAATGCCAGACCCAAGTGTGGCTTAGAAGGAGCAGCCCTGGGAGACTTCAAAGGATGCGCTGGACTTGGCAATGAGGCAGCAACGAGAGTGGGGAAAGGCTGAAGAGGCCCTATCCTGCAGGCAAACCCNTCAGGACGAGGCGGAGAGCAGGGTTTGGATTCTGGGCGTGCCACCTCCTGGCTCTAGCAGAGCCCCCCCAAAAGCCTCTGTTTTCCTTCCACCAAAGCAGGAGGAGCTCCCAGCGTCCCTGGTTCCCGTCTCCAAGAGCCTGTGATTCTGGAAAGGGAGGAGGCTCCCCCCAGGCGCAGAGCCAGGCTGGTCTGTGGGACTGGCACAGCAGCATTTCCAAGGTGCTGAGCCCTCTGGGCTGTGAGGACAGGCAGGAGGGAGGTTCTGGAAGAGAAGGTGCCGGCCTGCCAGAGCTTGGAGCCCGTGCCAACCCCATCCTCCTGTGGGCGACAGGAAGTGCTGTCGTGTGACTTGTGGGATCTGCGGACAAACAAACTGTGAGGCTGGATCCTGGCCCAGGGAGGACAGGAAGCCCACTTCTGAATCCTCTGGTTATGGTAAACATCGACCATTCACTGAGTACCTACAACTTGCCACATCCAGAAAACCTGTTATCAGCACAACAGTCATCAAAGAGAGTACTATTATTCCCATTTTACAGATGAAGATGCTGAGGCTCAACCAGGGCTTACAGCTCTCAGGAGCCGGGCTAGGATCTGAGCCCAAGGCTGGTCTTAGCCTTCTCTTTCTGCTACCGTCAGCTCTGCTTCTGAGCTAGTTAAGGAGTTCTCAGTGGCAAGAGCCAATTCAAATTGGCTTAAGCCCACTTCCATTCCTCCAAAGACTTTGCTGTAGAGTTTTAGGGCTTTCAGGTACAGCTGGATCCTGATGCTCAAACAATGTTCTCACAATTCTTTCTCATCCTTTGCCCTTGTTTTCCTCAGTATTAACTCACCTTATGGTCCCAGAGGTACAAAGATGGATGACTACGCAAGCCTTCAGGCTTCTACTCTGCTTCACAAAATTTCTAGATATGTGACACTCTACTCATAGTTCTAGCACAAGAAAGAGAAATCCACTTTTGGCCTATGGGAATACTGTATCCTCTGGTCTGGTGATGTGACCCAAGCTGGGCTTACTCAGGCCTTGAATAGGTTTTCTCTTTTTGTTTTGTTTTTTTCCTTTAGCTCCTTGAAATCACAAGTCAACTTACTTATTTTAATCATTCAGATAAAAATAAAACAAAGATGTGAGAACAGCAGTTGCAGCATTTCCTGCAACTTTGGTCCATGAGAAAGAGCCATGGCAGGAAGAAAATTCACAATTCCATTAAGTGCACACACATTGAACTCTCAGGCTTCCTTTCCATCAGAAATTTACTGTGAGGTGGGATTTCCATGCCAGTGGACAAGCCAGGCTTGACTGGGCCTTCTTTAGGCTCTGCCTTTGGGGGCCTCCTGTACCCAGGCCTGCAGTGTGAGCCTTAGAATGAAATAGCGTTTCTTGTGAAGTGATGGCATTGATAGCTGAGCAGGAGCTAATTCAGGGCTTGCCAGGCAACGGGAGCAGTTACAGACTCCGTGTGAGGTCTCACTGCGCTCTCCCTACATCTGCCAGGGCTGCTGCACACTTTATCCCAGGTAAGGAAACTGAGGCTTGGGACTTCAACTGATGTGCCTACATCCCACAGTCAGTTGGGCACAGCCCCAGTTTTAGAACTCAGCCCTGATTCCAAAGCTTGTGCCCTTGGTCTCCACTTTAGGCTGCACTTCATGGTCCTGGGTGTATGGCCCTGGTCCACTTCAGGGAGAGATGGATCCAAGGCTGTAGCTCCTTCAAGCCCCTGTCTGGCCACACCCAGGAAGGACATTCTCCAAGCCAGAGCAAAATTCCCATCCCAGGCCTCTGAGGCAGGCTGCCTTTTCCACCACAAATGGCCCTGAAATAAAGAGGCTGCAGGCCTGCCTCCCATGCAGGGTGACCTCTTCACAGCTGTGCTGCTCAGGCACCCACTAATCTTCCCAAGCCTCAGTTTCCCCATTTGTAAAAGTTTTCTCACCCTACACTTGGCTCAGTGGTTTCCAAACAGTTTCAGGCAAGAACAGCATGAGTAAACAAGCATGCAGACCCCCACATGAAAAACTGCTGAAAGAGCGGCTGTTCCAGAAAACTGAGACCTGGGTCTTGGCTCTCACAGTCTTGGGGGAGCTGTGTGCACTTAACGCTACCAGCTCAGCCCTAGGGCCCCTCAGAGCTCTACTGGTCTGGGCTTCTCAGACCCTGACATGAGCCCCGCCCACTCCCATCCCCCTCTCCATAAAGAGTTTTCTTCCCAGATGGGTTCATCAAGACCCTTGGGGTACAAGTGATGAAAACTCAACTCAAACCAAGTTAGGCCAACAGAGCCATAGGTACAGGTTCCCCAGAATTCTTCAGCTCTTCTCAAATTTGGCCCTCTCTGGCTTTAAAGGTTTCCTGACTTAGCACAGTCCCAGGGAAATTATGAGCGCCTTCCTTTAGCCTGTCTTTCCCCAAGAGGCCTGGTCCCTGGTTCTTACTCCCATCTCATTTGGAGCCTTCTTCTCCCTCCTCTGGGCCTTTGCACATTCTGTGTCCACCAAGAACGTCCCCACGTTCTTCCTTACGCAACTTATTCTCACCGTTCAGGCTTTAGTTCAAGTATCACCTCTTCAGAGAGGCCTTTCTTGTCCACTCCAACTTAGGTAGCCCCTAACCTCTCCCCATCACCTGGCCTGGTCTCACTTCCCCATCATAGTTCAGAACAGCCTCATCATCTATGTGTTCTCACGCTTGCTGTCTATCTCTCCATTAGAATGTCCATTGCGTAAGGCTCTGCGTTGCTCCCTGCAGTGCCCTGGCCTCCAGCACTGTGTATGCTGTGGACAAGCACTCCATAAATAGCGGTGGAATGAACAAGCACACGATAGACAGCAACTCTTCGTGCTTTTTCAAGTCCAGACTCCTGCCTCCCATTCAACATCTCCCCACCAGCCAGACCCTCCTGCTCCTCTGAGGGAAGCCGTACCCTCCAGCAAGCGCCACAAGCCAGTCCATCCTTGCCCCCAGCCCACACATCCACTCGCCCATCGCCACATCCTGCCACTCCTAACCCTCATCTCTCAAAGTCAACCGCCTCTCCTGGCCTCTACCACCGTCCTCCCGGCCCAGGTCCCATCTCTCTTCTTGGGACACCAGCGGCAGCTTTGCCATGGTCTCTGCCAAAATCCCTTCTTGCCCAGTCCAACCCGATGCCCTCAGCACAACTTTGATTCTGTCACCCTCTGCTGAAAACTACCAATAGCGTCATCCGGGACACTAAAAGGAAGCTCAGCTGCCTTCCCGTGGACCCTGGGCTCTGCAGAACTGCCTCTAGGAGCTCACCCTTGCCCTCTAGCCCCTATCTTTCTGCTCCAGCCCCAGGTTCCCAGGACCCCTATCTTCGCAGAGCACTCAGCAGTGCTGTTCACACAACTCTGCCTGCTGTGTGTTGGTCAGGGCAGATATCTCACCCGGCTCTGCAGGCTCAGCCCAGCCCTGGGCTGCTTTAGTGCTGCTTAATAAACGTCAGTAAATGCATGGATGAATCAAGGCAGTTGAGTACCAGATGAAGCTAAAAATATTTTATTTTCTAACAGTCTTTCAAAGTAAGCACTACCATGTTTGATTGACACAGGAATGAATGAATGAACGAATGAATGAATGAAACAACTTCTCAACAAGGGCAAGACCACAAGCCAAAAGTGTGATGAAGCCAGGAGGGAATGTGCTTAATGCTGTGTGCTAAGTCGCTTCAGTTGTGTCTGACTCTGCAACACTGTGGACCATAGCCCGCCAGGCTCCTCTGTCCATGAGATTCTCCAGGCAAGAACAGCAGAGTGGGTTGCCGTGCCCTCTTCCCAACCCAGAGATCAAACCCAAGTCGCTTGCTTGTGTTCCTGCATTGGTAGGCAGGTTCCTTACCACTATAACTACCTGAGAAGCCCGTACTTAATGACAGGACCCAGGAAAAGGGACCAGGGGATGGACAGCACCATGGCAAATGGAGTGCCATGGCCTCTGTTAGGGGTTGAACTGTGTCCCCTCGAAATTCACACGTTGAAGCCCTAACTCCCAGGAACTCAGAATTCGACCTTATTAGGAAACAGAGTCTTTCTTTGCAGATGTAGTCAAAGCGAAGTTGTTAGGGTGGGCCCTAATCCACTAAGACTGGTTTCGTCATAAAAAGGGGACACTGGAGACCAACACACACGGAGGGAAGACGATACAGCAGACACGGCGAGAGAGCCGCCGACAAAGCGAGGAGACAGGCCTGGAGCAGGTCCTTCCCTCACAGCTCCAGAAGAAAGCCTGTCCACACCTGACCTGGGGCTTCCAGCCCCAGGAACTGCGAGGTATCTGTCGTTAAGCCACCCAGTCTGGGGCACTTTATCACGGCCAGCTCTAGCAAACTAATACATGGACGGCCTTCACACACCACAGTGTTTTTCAGTTCCTCTGGGTCACACAAGACTTGTCAGGGGCTGCATTCTGCCCAGGAGGGCACAGGTGGCAACCCCTCCACCCTCGCAGGTTCCCGGAGCACACCGTCCACAGGGGAGTTGGCTCCAGGGGGAAGCTGGGGTCAAACGGATCAAGTGGGAATTCAATTAGGGTTTGGAGACGAGTCTGCGAGGTCGCTGATTAAACAAGGGCAGAGCCTGTAACCGAGGCCCCAGGCTCTAGGAGCTGTGCGGCAGCCCCCACACAGAGCCAGGCCAGGCCCAGCTTCCTTATCAAGTACAGGAGAAAACCCAAATTCAAGGCAAGAGATAGGCTGGATCAGTTGAGACATGCCTCTCGACTAACACCCCAGCCTACGGTTATCAATACTCTATAAAGCATGTTAGAACTGCTGTTTACAAGTATCTGTTAATTATTAAAATGGAATCTATTTTCCCCCCTCCATCTAGTTGAGAAATCTCATGTTACACAGAAAGGTTAATTACAAACCGACTTTCAAGAACCCTTTGTTGGAAGCTTCTGTTTCATTTTCTCCAAGATGAATCCTTGAACTCCATATTTGGGAATGCAGACACAGGCTGGCTTAGCAAAATTGTTTCCTCATTCTAGCAGCCCCCAGCTCTAGCCAACCTCTCAGATGGCCTGATGCAGCTAGGATTAACCAGAAACCACTTCAAACCCCCCCTCCACACACCATCTAAAATGTGGTTTTGTTGCTTTTTCCGTTGAGACCGAAGACCACCATGTTTGCCACATGTTGTCCTGGTTGCAACAGTAAGAGGGTCTCAAGTCCTGGGACCACAATGAGAGACATACAATATTCCAGGGGCTGCACCAATTAGGTCCATCTGCCCCCAGCCTTGGGAAAGGTAAATGGCCTATTACTTGGTGGGTAATGCATACCACATGGCATTCCTCAGCCTCGAGGAAGCCGGAGAGGACTCATTTTCCTAGCAAGCACTGGAAGTGCGCAGTACAAAGCAGGCCCCCAGCACCAAGGCTTGGCCCCTTCCCCACCATCACCTGTGCCAGTGAGCTTCCCTGCTCACCAAAACTCCACTGTAGGCTTCCCAGAATTCAGATCTTTATAGCCGTGCTTGGAAACCTTGTATATCTGTAGCTGACTCTTGAACAACACAGCTTGAACTACTCAGGTAGTTCACTTACACTCAGATGTTTTCCAATAAATACTACCAATGCAACACTACACGATTTGTAGTTGGTTGAATCTCCGATTGGTTGAATCCGCAGATGCAGAACCACAGATATGAATACAAAGGGCTGACTGTGAGTTACTCTTGGATTTTTGGAGAAGCGGGCAGCAGAGGATGCGATGATTAGATAGCGTCACTGACTGAATGGACATAAATTTGAGCAAACTCTGGAAGATAGTAGAGGACAGAGGAGCCTGGCATGCTCTAGTCCATGGGGTTGCAAAGAGTCAGACACAACTGCGTGACTGAACAACAGCTAACCCTCCCACGTTGTTCAAGGGTCACCTGTTCAAGGGTCCTATTGGTTCTTTCCCTCTGGAGACTCCTAACTAATACACAATGGCTTAAGTAAAAGAGAAGTTTCTGTCTCACCTGTGAGGTCAGGGGCTGCACAGGGCATCCAGACTGCTCTCTTTCAACTCTTATTACCCTTACTGTGTAGCTTCCAGCCTTAGGGTGATCTGATCGGCTGAGATGACTGCAGCCACCACATTCAAGTCCCAAGCTGAAAGCCTGAGGAATCAGGCGAAGCTAAAGGATGTTAAGAGTCTCTACTGGGTGACTGGGCGATGTCACTGTTCTCACATTCTCATATGACCCTTCTGATCAGACAGACCCGGGCTAAGGCTGGCTGTGCCCTTTGTGACACTGGGCAAAGACTGTCAAGATGTAAGGACAGTTCTGCTTGTGTGTGGCCCACAGCAGTGGTTTAGTGGAGACCAGATCAGGCTGTCATTTCCTGGGTAGACTCCTTTTGGGCAAAGAGTTAAGAGTGGCCAGAAGTCAAGGTACACATGCTGCAGCCAGCCATCCATCCAAACAGAGTCAGGAAATAAAATGTTAAGTCTTTCAACACGGGCAGAGGCTGGCCACCACCTCGGCTCATGCCACAGGGCCTGATGCTTCTTGGGACGCAAGAAGCAGAGCTAGTGCCCCTGGACTGGGAGAGCCTGTTCTCCAAGGGAATTGTAAGTTGAAGCCAGAACGCTCCATGTGGGGAGGAGTGAGTTAAGAGCGGTGAGGTTATAGCTAGTCTCTATCCTAGAACTATGGCCTTTACTATCAAACAGCAGCAGTCAGTGCTGGGCTTTGTGAGAGGCATGGCTTCATGGCGGGAGACACGGGCTAAGAACAGAAACGGGTTATGGGCAGGCCATCACGTGGTTGAGTGGCAGGCTTTTTAGGGGTGCTCAGGAGCATCTGTGAGAAGGCCCCTGGCTCTATCTGCCGACTGCCAGAGACAAGAAAATGCCTGTAGTAGGGCCTTGGAGCCCACACCTTGTCAGATACCTATTTACCATCTCCTCCGTCCTCTCTTCAAACTAGGCTTCATGTGGTTGAAGGGCAGGAAAATAGCAGGCTTCCTGGAACTTTTCAACAAGAAGCACTTATCAAGGCAGCAGAGTACACTGAGAACTGAAATTTCTTTGAGATTCTATGTTCTATTGTTGAAATTCACGTTGAAGTAGCATTTCATTTCCCCTCTCCATGCTTCCAGAATTCAGTCTTGTGTATTTCGCTCCTCAGGCATGCCAGGTGGCCTGCCTCCTCCCCTCGTGTCCTCCAGCCGCACCAGCCTTTCCCAGGCAGCAGCCATGGAGGGTCCCCGGTGCAGGCAGAGCGGGTCTCATGCTGGGCTCCCCAGCCAGCCGGGCACACCTCCCTCAAGCGGCAGCCGACTCTATTAAGCAAAATCTTCAGATGTCCAGGTCGCAAGGCGGTAGGGATTTCCACAGGCACTGAAGTGGATGGTCACGTTGAGAGGCTGCCAGCATCTCACCTGCTGTCAGGAAGAAAGGCTTCTGGTGTCCAGGGAGTCAAGAATGACTCACTTAAGCAGGAGTGTCACTAAGATGAGAGAGGATTCAAGAGCACAGCTGACCGCGGAGCACGCTGATAAATCCTCCCGGAAAATGATAGAGGACAAACCCACAGGCTGGGGAGCCGGCCCCCTGCCATGAGCACAATGCTGGCACGCAGACACTCCGGGAAGATTTTCCGGTTACAGTTGCGAACGCCAGGACTTTCCCTCTTCTGCGGTGGACCTGCTTTACAGCTCTGAATGGCCCTATCTCTGCGACTAATTGGAACCTGAAAGTGAAAGAAACAATGCCCTTGCAAAGCTACTGTGGTTTCAAATGTGGCCTCCACGGTGGGAAGTGGCGGAAAGATTAGACAGATAAGGAAATATTTAAAAACAAGATAAGACAATCACAAAACAAAACAAAACGCTTCTCATTCATCCCCGCTATTAATATCAGTGAAGCAGTAGAATGAACACGCAGGAAAATTTTTGCTCTCCCTTACTAGAAACATAGCAAAATACTAGCAACGAATGGGCCACTTTGGAGCAGAGAACAGGGCAGGAGCGGTTTCCTTCAGAGGCGAGGAAAATGAGCTCAGGGAGGCTGACTTGCCCAAGGTCACCCAGTCAGGTGGAGGTGGGAGTCTCACCCACTTCTGGCTCCTAAAGTTTGTCCTGTTCTTTCCAAGCGTCACATCCGCTTGCTGTTCTGCCCTGTCATCTGAGAGTCTCGGAGGTCAGCAGAACCGGTGCAGCAGCCTGGGCAAGTCCTGGTCCAGCCTACATGGCAGCACCGTGGTGTCAGGCATTTAAAGTGACAGTGTCATCATGGGCCTCTTTCTCTTGCCCCGTGCTGAGCTATTGAAGAATTGGTGTGTTGGATATTTCGTTCTCTTCCTCCCTGACTCCTTCGAGCCTCTCAGCTGCCTTCTGCTTGGAATTCCTTCAGCTCCAGGAAGTGCTCCACAGCATAAGAATTGATTCAAAATGGCCTTGTAGGGTTCCCCGATTGCCTCGGTAGGTCTGATCCAGGGCAGGAAGGGCAAAGGCATTTACCTCCCACGGACGTGGGATGCCTGGAGAGCCATGTTGAGATTTCTGAGTCTGAATTTAGCCGAAGAGTACTGTGATCTATTTGTGATGCCTGGCACAAGCGAGGCAGAGAAACCAGGTGTGCCTGGTGTAGATTAAAGACACGTGCAGGAGTGGCCACTCCCGGCCTGTGCCCTTTCTCCACACAGCCAGTCCCACTCGCAATCAGAACCACACCCAGTGCATAACTAGGCACTGGATGACCCACAGCAGGCTTCCACTCTAGCCTTGCAGTTAACGCCAGGAGAGAAGGCAGGGTGACCAGCCAGAACACAACAGCTTTCACTCCAGATTTCAGTCCCTTTCTCTCTCCAGACAAGGCCAATGATCTTTTCTAGAAAAATCAGAGCCTTTCCTCACAGTATTCAGTGGTTCATATCTACTCTGTGTAACAGGGCTCAGGTTGCCAGATGAAGACTGACCTTTCCTGACAAGCACCAGTCAGGGTGGCCAGATTAGAACCTGGCTTCTCTTGATGATTAGCAAGCAAGACTGATCAAGAATTTTTACACCTAACACACCAGTGGCTCTGAAGCTTTTCTTGCTATGATGTTACAGTTTCAAGAGCTCTACAGAACTGCTGGGAGGCCATGGATGAAAGAGATACAGGGCCTCACTGACAGCTCTTTCCTTCTCCTCACTGCTCTGGGGAAGGGGCTGGCGGGTTTCCATGTTACCGGACAATGAATGCAGAACTTTTCAGCTGAAGACATCATCCTACCCTCAACCAAGATTAACTCAGCAAGAGCTTCCTACCACGGTGATATTAATACATCAGCCATGGTATTCCTCAGTAGGGGTGTCTAGACATGCGTTATCAAGGTTGGTGTTTAGCTACAGACACAGGAAAGGAGACTTCACCTTCCTTCTCATCTTCACAACTTGAAGGAATTCACTAAGACAACCCTGCATTTCCCTGGTAGGGACAAGCCTTCAGCTGTATGCCTTCATCTATTATGGGAGACAGCCTCTAGCTTCCCCAAAGGATAGTGCCAGTGTGGGGACCCTCAAAAAAATTCCTCAGGTACCAAAGAAAGCTGAGAGTCGGGGTGCAGTCAGCCCAGCGCCTGAGGGTGCTGGGAAACATCAGAGTCACTATCTATCTGTTCCCTGTTCTTCAATCCGTCCAGATTCTTTCCAAGACTCTTGAAGAGCCAGACTCGGGTTATGACCCAGTACTGGAAGACAAAAAAGAATAAAGTTTGCTTTCTTTTCCCAGGACAAATCAATTTTCATATTATGGTCCTCCACCACTTACACTCTTCCCATTTGCTAGTTCAAGTGCAGACTAAGAGTAATTGGGTGAATCTTAGAAGTCTCCTAAGTGGTTTCCATTCTTTGGAAGTGAATACCTCCCTAGCACTGGGCAAGATGCTGGCTTCCTGCAGCTTTCAGGTATGACTCTATTTCCTTTACACGAGGGTCACAGTTAACCTACCTGCAGTTGGCCAGAAATGGGTTCTTTCCAGGGTTCTTCAATCAGGTACTGAATTAACCAGTTACCTATCATCACTTCTTTCATTAAATCATCACTGCCTACCTCAAAGGACTCCTTTAGAGACACTCGTTTGCTTTCTTCTGAAACTGGGGCATTCTTTTGTTCCATTATATTTTCTGCTGCAGGTCTGAGCCATGTACTGAGATACCCAAATCAACTTCAGCATCTGATAAACTCACGTTCTCCTGAAATACTACGTAAGTGAAAAATCTGAGTACAAAAAGTAACCTTCTACTTGCTAATGTCTACACAGACAAAAATAAAGATTTCAATGTAAATTTTACTATTTTATTTGTGAAAAAACTACAAGCAGAATTCATAAATAGACATTTCTATTTAAAGCAGGAAAACGATAAAGTGGCTTCTAATAACATAGTCGTGCACATGCCAGTAACAGGAATATATTAACATCTTTTATTTGCTAGACAAAGAGCAGTGTCCAATATAAATTTCCCCCAAACATTTAAGACCTGTGAATTTCTGACCAGTTCACAAAACCACCGACACTTTAGCATGAAGAAAAAAACAAATCTAACAGACTGTCAGCTCTAAAGACATTACAGAGCAGAAACTTCCAAAAGCGTTATACAAGCTGTCTTTCTGGGCAAATGAAAAATATAGCTCGTATAATACATTAACAAAAATTCACAAGATAAGATTATGTTTTGACATACTTAACAAGCATTCTCTATTTGTCTCCAACAAACAAAGCTAAGGAAATAATGTAACCATCTTTACACAGTAAATTAAGGTTACAAGTCATACACAAGAACAGAACTGCTTGCGCATTAAAAACTGTTCGGCTCCATTGTCATACTCTAACTGTTGGCTCTTAAACCATTTTCGGTTACATACAAGCAAAGGTTATTATATATCAGCAATTAATAAATTTTCAATAATTTAAGATACGGTAGCTTAAAAAAGTACACTGAGAATGGTCTTGATAAGGCAGGTGAAACATCTTAGTGGAACTAAACTCACAGAAGCTTCTGCCAATGTTTTCAATGTCCAGATTAAAACTGAAAGATTTTGATTGAAAATATCTTGAGGGTATCAGGATGTCTTTTTTCGCCTTTTTTTGAACTGCATGACTCAAGCAGAGCAGGCTGGGTAAGCTCTGTGTGCACGAGCACACGCACGAGTATGAAAGATCGTGTGGCATTAAAACAAATGGAAACTCGCAAGCATTAACACTGTGCTTTTGTTTTCCTTTTATAACCTGCTTACTGTGCCGCTGAATACCAAGTATTTCTGGTCCTCTTTCAATATATATCTTTCTTCATCTACACTAGTGTTTTTACACGCTGCCTACTAATTGTAGGGTAAACTGCAAAAGCAGGAAGTTACAGGAATTCCATTTCCAGAATACATGCCTGAGGGATGTCATCCATTTTGGAAATTAAAAGTCTAAAGTACCTATCATCTCACTATCATAACACGATACACAACAGCAGCTAAAGGACGGGCCCAAAAACATCTGATTGCTGAGAGCACTCCCACCGTGCGCTGCAGTTCCTACCAACTGGCAACGTCATCTCATCGGTTCTAGAGCAATCCTCCCTTCCTTCACCCCTCCCTGTTCTTTATCTTTAAATTTATCACGGAGGCAGAACTGAAAACCAAGACATTGGCAATGAATTAGCAGCCTCTGAGTAGCTGGTTAATCAGCTTTTTCCACTAGTCTAGGGGTCCAATCACTTTACATGAAACTAATTTTGCAAAAGTACACAGTGTTTCTGAACAAAGTGCATACCAACACTTACTGGTTCCAAAAGCAGTGCAACCCACATGAGTTTGGTGGCATTTAAATTTTTTTAAAAAGTTAATTAAAAAACTTAGCAATTCCTTACATCTCTGGAAAATAAATATGGCTGACTAATTTACCCTCCCTGAGACCCTTAATAAAAGGAATATTAAAACTTTAGAAGGAATGTCTTTGCAATACCCCACTAATATTAAAATGTGGATTTAAAATTCATAGTCAAATCACTATGTATTATATATTCTGATGCTTATAGAAAGCATCTGGTTTCCTTTGGTTCATTAATAAATACTTTAAAAATGTATTTAAAAAGGTAAGTATAGCTTGCATCCCAGATACAAGCATTTATTTTTTTAAAAAGAGGGGAAACATTGTCCATGCATTTGAGAATAGGACCATAGCAACAAATGGCACTGCTTTATCTATACCTTTGAGAACAGAATTTAAATGATGGTACATCAGTGACTACAGAATAGTTTTAATGTAAACGTGAAAGGAGCCTTTCCTGTTGGCTACTCAAATCAAGCTGTTAATTTTTCTCTTTACTCGTTGCCTCCATACACAGAAGTTACTTCTATTCTTAAGCAAACCAGGTTTTTCACACCAAAATGTGGTGTTTCATCACTAATCTGCTGCCCTCCCAGGTTGAATAAAGGAAGGTGACATCAAGTTCCCATGCTTGAAATGACTCTCAAGTCTACGAACTCTGCGAATGTGAATGTAAGAGTCAGAGAGAAGAGAGATCCTAAATCCAAACAAAGCAAAACAACATTTTTTTTTAATGAGGAGGGGTGGGTTCATATTAGTGGTCTTTTACACGATTTTTTTTATTTTTGCAAGGCATCTAAAAAAAAAAAAAAAGAATGAAAAGAATCTTTTAAAAAGAGTTTACTCAAGCTGTCTTTGTGTTGAGGAAGTAAAAGCTCACAGGAAGTAGGAGCTTTCCCTGCAACTCTAGCTGCCAGCCCCTCAACCATTTCTTCACCACTTGCATTCCTTCCCACAGCAGGGAACCGAGACACATCATGGAACTGAAAAGCTTCATGTCGGGACTGGATGTGTTGGTTGATAACCTCTGTTCAGTCAAACAAGAAGACTAGACTTTAAGAAAGGAAAAGAATTCTCACTGAATGGTAAGGGAAACAAGGGGCTGTGAGGCAAATAAAGTTCAATTAAACAAAACACCATGTGCAAAGTGGAAAGAGGGATTTGCTTCTTGTATGGACCAAAAGTACAAGTTAGACAGTTGAATCCTAAAACTGAGACACAATTTATCGATTTACCTCAGACATGAGTAGAGGTCTGGAATACGGATGGAATTCGAGTTACAGAATACCATATTTTCATGAGTGCTTATGTAAGAAGAGCAAAGTGAACATGTAACCGTAATTTACAAGAATACTTGGCATTCTGGAGCTAGTTTAGTTACTTTCGAATGATCAAAGCCCTCCCAACTAAACCACTTGTGATTTGTCAGTCATTCTACCACAAATGCAGGCTATCTGGAGCAGTCTTTAAATTTGAGATCACATTGTTTAAAAAATATATATTTTCGTATCATCCAGTACTCTTTAGACAGATGAGAGAGTCAAGTTCCCACGTGGGTTGGAACATACTTCATGTAAGACTGATTTTAACTTAATTTCAGCACTTTCATAGAAGGGACTGTCCCAGATCTGTAACTGTTCAATGTTGTATTCACTTCACAGTGTATCAAGCACCAGCGTTGCCATGGATTGGTTTCAAATAACCTTTTATATATAATTTTATATTTATATATATATATAGTTATATCAAAACTGATAGTACATAGTATAACTGGAAGAAAGAACTAAACTTAAAAGGATATGCTGAAAGGATGGAGTCTGTGAACACAATAAATAAAAGCGCCCTCCCCCTCCCACCCTGCCCTCCCCCAACAAAACAAAAACAAAAAACCAGTTGTAATGTACATGGAAAATTGTGCACAGCAGATTTTTTTTTTTTTTTTATAAAAAGTAGATTCAGGAGCACATCCAATTATAAATGATTGTTAGGAAAATCATATAAAACAATGGAATACATAAAAGTGTCAAGAGTAATCGTCAGGGTGCGAAATTCCTTGGTGGCCAGATGCCCATGGCAAGCAGAAATTATCCTGGCAGCATCACTAAGAGGTCGATGTCCACAGAAGATTTTCCAGGGGACGCAAGCGGCATGGGCAGGTGGAGGATGTGAATTTCATACCCTGATTCATAGTTTTCACAATTCCATGTGCAACTTCAGAAAGACTCATCATTTACTGCTGACATGTCGCCCTTTGGCGTGGAGGAACGGGAGGAACCCTTGTCTGTGCTCTCTGACCCCGAGCTGCTCTGGTTCTGCTGTTCTGACCCTGCACTGGAGGTCACTGTGGATGAGGATGTCGAGGAGGAGCGAGTCTTTTCCTTAAAGTCTGTGATAATGACGGTGACGTTGCCCACAGTTACTGCCAACTGCTGTGCGGTGCTCCTGTCCACGTTTTTCAGCCGGGGCCTGAAAGCAACACCACAGGGGAAAAGCCTGTTAAATCAGGTATGGATGCAAAGGACTTTGGTTCCAATGTTACACACTCACACTTCATGACACTGTGGCAATAGATCTCTCTCTCTCTCTCACGCACACATACTTCATGACACTGTGGCAATGACTCTAAACCGCCAGCATGGATACCAATGCTTATTACCAGATCTGCTGAAAAGCTTAGCAAGAATGGAAACCATCATCAGTTAGCAAAGCTTCGGACCACTGCAAAATTAAAATCAGTTTATTTTCCTCCTCTTTTGGTCTCAGTAGCCTGTAAACCCACAGGCACAAAACCACCCTCAATTCTTGATTATGAGCAGCTGAATCTGGGCAGTGATGTATTTCAGTCTAGTTTCAAATACCTTGAGGTGTGATTCGTTTCACTGGTCTTTGTTGTAGCATTTGCAGACTGTATACTGTTCACTTCGCTAGGAGGATCTTTCAGAATATCAGACTTTGGTCTAAATGGGGAGACAGAAAAAGAGGCATTTAAAAGATATCTTTGATTTGCCTGCAAAATAACACAGTACTGTACTGAGTTACTCCAGGACTTACTTTGTTTTCTTGTTGGTATTTTTCTTGGTAACACTAGGACTAATTTCTTTATCTTTTTCAGGTTTCTCTTTGTCTTGTTTCTCAACTTTCTCCTTCTTCTCCTTTTTAGGGGGTGGTGGAGTGGCATACTGTTGGGCCACTTGCTGTGCCACCAGCTGAGAATTGATCCGAGGTTTTCTACAACATTCAAGAAAAGATGCCTCATTATTTGCTTTATAAATACTTCTTTGATTTTAAAATTTTGGTCTCATAATGTTTAGGTATTTTATTACTGGTATCTGGCAACTCAAAACTAAATTATATGGTGTTATTTCTACATTATTATTTCTAGGTAGTATGGTAAGTCCATAAAACTTTTCCTCTTTCAAATCCACTCTGTATACCTTTAATGACATAGACACATGTGCTCGAACAAATACACACATCCCTGTGCAGTCAAGACTTTCAGCCAATAAAACAGGATTGCTTCCAAGAGTGCTGAGAACACCACTTCTTCTAGTTGTCAAGATTATACTGACTGACAGCTTTCAAATACTGCTGCTGCAGAGGGTTAATCTCATTTTGTTAAATGGACACTGGTAATCCCTTGAAAAGAGAATGAAATTAGAAGTGTGACATTCACTCCTCAATCTAATTATTCCGACTTGGTCTGGTCCCCTGCAGTTCTGTGATTGGCACCACCAACAACACAGCAAAAGAAGGCAACTGTGGTCATACGAGCTCCCAAGGGGTGAACACTGAAAATCACTATCAAAAAAAACCTTAGAAAAGTGATACATTCATTGTGCCACCAACCATTATGTGTGCGCCAGTCTCCAACTGACACTGGTTTTTAGCACTATTGTTTACAAAGTCTAAATGGTGCCAAATGTTTCTCACAATGCATCACCATTCAGACCCAAATGGCAAAGGGAGAAAGGAAAGCTTAGCACACAATGTTAATTTTCAAAGACATTAGCATCTAGATGGACATTTACAATGTAATAAACTCTCCAAGTATAAGGTGTGAAGGTGAAAGTCACTCAGTCATGTCCAACTCTTTGTGACTCCATGGACTACACAGTCCATGGAACTCTCCAGGCCAGAATACCGCAGAGGGTAGCCTTTCACTTCTCCAGGGGATCTTCCCAACCCAGGATAGAACCCAGGTCTCCCACTTTGCTGAGCCACAAGGGAAGCCCAAGGTAGGATGCATGTATCTAAATTAAGGTCACTAATGAGGTGAAGCAACTGCCGGCCACCACGTAACAACCCCCGCCCCCCCAGACCCTATATCCCGCTCTGCTCTCCACGATGAGGCACTGGCCAAAGAAAAGTAACTGGACAGATGAGCTCTGGCTCATCCATGAAAGAGCCAGTGGTAGAGAAACGGAAATGAAAGGAAAAAATAAAAAACAAACCTAGGAAAAACAAGTTTCTTTTAAAAATAATCATGCCATTAAAAAAAAAAAAAAAGCTGCGAGGAACAGGCCACACTGTCTGAAATACCTCTTGGGAGAGTGTGTGATGTGGCTGAGAAGAAATACAGGATGAAGAGAGGACAGCCGCCTACTCCACAACTTCATCAAGGCCGCCTGCTCGGGGAAGTCCCTGGCTTTTGTCTGAGCGTCTCGGTGCTGGTTCCACAGTCGTGTGGCCTTGCAGGAAACTGATGAACAAAGCATCAATCCCAGGGCAAGTCTCCCATGGTCTCCAGCAAACAGGCCTTGGCAATGGATGGCACACAATGAAAGCAAGTCACAGGCACAGTCACCTCAGGCTGGACCACAACCACCAACAGCCTCACCTGCCGCTGAGCAGGGACTCAAACACAGATGTGTAGTGCAGGAGGCAAAGGGAGGAGGTGCTTAAGGCCTTGCCCCTTCCGGTGAAAAGGAACTTTCCTTTTTCACAGGTTTGCTTCCTTGGTGGCTCAGACAGTAAAGAATCTATCTGCAATGCAGGAGACCCGGGTTCGAGCCCTGGTTAGGAAGATCCTCTGGAGAAGGGGATGGCAATCCACTTCACTATTCTTGCCTGGGAAATCCCAGGGACGGAGGAGCCTGGCGGGCTACTACAATCCACAGGGTTGCAAAGTCAGACACCTACTTAACAAAGGCAACAGCAGCCTATTCTACTCCTTCAAAGAGGAAGTGTATCGGTTATACTTAGGAGAGAAGATAATCACCACTACAAGTCATTTCACAAGTATTCACCAGGGACACAAACAGATCATATCAGCTGTCTACAGGGATTACCAGGCAGCTTAAATCAGAGTAAAAGAACAAAACGGAACTGTCGTACACTAACCAATACTCAAGATGAAATACCTCAATCAGAGTCTAACTAACTAACTATACAACAGAAAGCTGCCCTGGTGGAGAGTCTCAGTTAAGCTTGTAGGTATGCTTCATGACACAGAGCGACGAGAGGGCAGCGGGACAGCAGTCCAGACCACCTTCAGCAGACACACAGCGGCACACCAAACCCTTGCTCCAAAGAGCCCCTAGGCTCGCCCACCAGGCCTGTCCAATTTGAGTTATGGGGGGCCTGTCTCACTCCGGACTTCCCTGGTGGCTCAGATGGTTAAGTGTCTGTCTACAATGAGACCTGGGTTCAATCCCTGGGTCAGGAAGATCCCCTGGAGAAGGAAATGGCAACCCACTCGAGTACCGGTGCCTGGAAAATCCCATGGACAGAGGAGCCTGGTAGGCTACAGTCCATGGGGTCTCAAAGAGTCCAACACGACTGAGCGACTTCACTTTCACTTGGTCTCACTCCAGGCACATCCTATGAAGTTCTACAAGGCTACTTACCACACCACTATGTAACTATTAATCAAGTGTACATTCCTAAATGGCACGACCGCATCTGAATCATCTCTGTCACTACGGCATTCAGCACAGCACCAGGTACCTAATAAAACTACCTCCTGGTTGAATGAAGAATAAACAAACACTGCAGAGAAAGACACAGTAAGACAAGGACTGAGAAGAAAGCCCAAGCTCTGGCGGTCAGGAGGCCACTGCTGACTTAGGAGAGCAAGCCGCATGAGACTGGGATTGCAAAAGTGAAGGGATGACAGGATGTCAGAGGAATAACCTAGAGGTGGCCAACAGAACTGTTTTGGAGAAATGTCGTGGTGAGGTAAAGATGGTCCTGCCACTACAGAGAGGGGTCAGCATGGTTGGAGGAGATCTCCATAGGAAAGGGAGGCTGAAGTCACGTATACTGTAGAGGGAGAAAGACGGAAGGCAGGCAAGACAGCAGTGTCAGCCACGGGGCAAAGGAGAGAAAGCACATAAACCAAGCACTGGCAGGGGCACAGTTTTCTGAGACAGCNGGAGGCAGCCCGGCAGAAGAACAGCCCTTGGCCCATCAATATTTTATCAAAAGATATCTGTCAAAAACGTCATTCTAATTGCTTGGGATTATAAGAGGGTAGGACTCGGAAAGAAGAATCCTAAGAGCTTTCCATATATTGATACTGTGGGGCTTTTTAAAAATTAAGTTGTAACTATCACTCTTCTCAAATAATTTACAGAAGTTTTATTAGATAAAGTTCTATACTACATAGCAGCTGGGAAATATACATACCCACCATAAGATAGATCAGTTACATTAAACATGATGTCTTTGGTAATTCTAAACAGCTATCACACATTTGTTCAGGAACATATCAGTTGCTCAAGATTTTACGTAACATTATTTTAATATGCAGAGGCTTTTCTAAGGGAAAAACACGAAGTAAAATGTAAAGCAACTTCTGAATATAATACACCACAAGTCCACTCTGTTTAATCACCAAACAGATGCTTGAGCGAAGACCATCTGATGGTTTCTACACGATTACAACTCTGACAACTAACATCTCATTCTCCAGGTACTTGAGGTTAATCATGGTCTTGTTTCCAGGGAGAGAAGGAAAAATTTTAGGTTTCAACCATTTCAAATGGTTAAAAAATTAGATGTGAATGAAGGTGAAGACTCTGAAACTACCTGCAGTTATTGGTTAGAGACACAAGCACTGGGTTGGAGAAGTCCTTCAACTCAATATAAATGATTTTGTTGTACTAGGACAGTGAACGGGTTAACGATGGGATTTCACGTATAATCTTTACGTAAATGGGGTCATATTTGCTACTCATGAATGAAACGTTTCTCAGAATTCTAGGAAATAATTAGAATTTGGAGGATAAAAACAGAAACTTAAATATGTCAATACAGTCATCCCTCAGTATCTGAAGGGGGCTGGTTCCAGGCACATTTAGTAAGGCTGCTTACTCAACCTAAGGGAAACCACATTATCACCAGAGTAAGTAATGCAGAACCAAGTGGGATTCTCACAGCACCAGCAAGCTCTTCAATTACACAGATTTATCTAAATCCTTCACTTATAAAAAAGGATATGTAAACTGGGGTGATGATATACTGCATACACCCATGTATCTGCATCATTCTGGTACAGGCACTTTTCAAGCTGATATTCCACTCCAAAGCACCTGCCTTTGGCATCAAAGCAAGCCAATTTGCATGCTGGTAATAAGTGTCCAACAAGGTAAGGATTCTGTGTATGCCAAAAATAACTTTGAAATGCCTTCATTTGAAAGGGACTTTTTTCTTCTTAAACTAAACTGCTGCAAGTGCACTTTCATCAAACAAAGATTTGCTGAAAATTTGATTAACTCACTTGCAGAGGTACAATGGAGATCTGCAAGGTCTTTTTTGAAGTCTGAAATGAAATTTTCAATGTTTCAATTTAATTTTCAGAGCTTCAAAAATGGTACAGCGTTCCCAAATACCCCCCACTCAGCTTCGGCTAATGCTAACATCTTATATAAACAGAGTATAATTATTAAAACAAGAAAACTAGTCACTGGTACAATTCTGTTAACTGAACAGGACACTTTTTTTTTGAAAAGTCACAACAGTTTCCCCATCAAATTCCCATCTAGGCATCCACAGCAGAGTGCTTTTCCTCATGTTTAGCCTCCTTCTATCTCTGATAGTTCCTCGATGTCTTTGATGGCCTGGACACTTCTCTATTAGTATTAGTCACTTATTGTGGAGAAATCGTCTTCAATTTGGGTTTCTCTCATGATCACGATGACACTATACGCACTGACAATACCAGAGCAAAGACGTGCATTCTGCTGGCTGCATCACAGCAAGGAGTTCCTGAGTTTCCGTGCCTTATCCCCACCAATGCTAACCATGACGAGGCACATAAGATGATGTCTGTCAGGTTTCTTCACTTTAAATTAAAAGACTTTAAAAGAGTTATCTTCAAACTATATATGTAACAATATGCCATTTCTCCACAAACTTTCACCCACTAACTTTAGCATTCCAACATGGATTCTGCAAATATTGCTATTGTTTTGGCCCCACGGTGATTTGGTCTTCTACATTTATTAACTGGAATTTTTCTGCAAGTAAGAGCTGTCTCTTTGAATTCATTTACTTAATTTTTTACCAGTATGAATTCATGGCTATTTCTCATATCCTATAGGTTAAAACCCAATTTTATTGCTATTTATTTTGTTGTGCAAATTGTCCCAGCTTTGGTCATCAGGAGCTCTTTTCTTTCTTCAGGCTGAGTTCTTTTGATAGGTTCCTGCCCTTTTTCAAGCCAAAAGTGTAGAAGTTTTTAGGATCAAATGTTCCTTGGACTATTTTATATTTCTAAGGTGCTATACTCAAAGAAAATCCTTATAGTCCAGTTAGAGATGGAATAAAACACTTGTCTGTCATTCAAAGTGATATATCATTACATCTTATCCCAATCCGGGATATATTCCACACAGCATAACCACTAACAGAAGTTGGGTGATATCTAAGCAAATTAGAGCTCTGGATATCATAACGAGTACATTTTCTCAGAATGTAATCATTAATCTAATGCTTCTGTTAACAGAAAACTTTTGTGTTCTAAAGACATACTTAATCATCAAACATTTTGTAGCCAGTGGTAAAAATTCCAGGTGGAATGATGATACAATTCCAGTTAGTCAGACAAAACTTTAGTTGCTCAGTCATGTCGGACTCTTTGCAACCCCATGGACTGTAGAGCCTACCAGGTTCCTCCGTCCATGGGATTTTCCAGGCAAGAGTACTGGAGTGGGTTGCCATTTCCTTCTCCAGAGGATCTTCCTGATCCCAGGATTGAACCTGGGTCTCCCACATTGTAGTCAGACAAAAGTGTCCTCTAAAAACACACAATATTTTTTTCTGGCATTCTGCAGAGGGAAAAGATTTTCAGACTCTGGAAGAAACTGGAGGTCTTCTGCACAGGAATAAAGGTACAAGACCCAAGGCTGGGTGCATGTTCCAAAGAATAAACAGCCTGTGGTGGAAGAAAGCAACAAAGACACTGTTCTTCATACTTTACCCTGCCCTCTCCACAGCTCTAAAAGCGCTCAAGAAAAGTGGGGCTTCCCAAATTCCTTTGTTTGCTTACAGGTGTCTATTCACCTGCCATCCAAACAACCAAAAAAGCGAAGGGCTGGGGGAACTAGAAAGAGGAACCAGTGCTGAGGTCTGCTGACTTGGACAATCTCTGCCTAGAATAAATCTTAAGAAGGAGGTGTAATGTACATACAACAAAACACACGTTGTTTTACGAGTACAGTTTCTCTTGACAAATACATACAGCAGTGAAATCACCACTCCTGATCAAGGTTCTTCAGTGTCCTTTCCCAGACAATCTCCACTCCCAGCTCCAGGAGACCACCAAGCTATTTCCTGACCCAGGAATCAAACAGGGCTCTCCTGCATTACAGGTGCCTTCTTTCCAGCGGAGATGCTAGAGAGGGCCTGTGGTCCCCCTCACCATGGATTCAATGAGTCTTTCCTGGAGTTTCACATAAAATGCAACTACAGGGCATATATCTGCTGTTTTATATGGCTACTTTCAGTGAGCACAACATTTTCTGAGAGTCATCCCTGTTGCTGTGTGTTTTGTTTACCGAGGCTCCTACTGATGGACAGCTGGGCTATCCCGCAGCTTTCAGCTCTCATGAATCAAGGTGCTATGAACATCCATCTACAAGTCTTTGTGTGGACATGTTTTCATTTCTCTTTGCTAAAAAAATCCATGGCAAGTACAATATATATTTAATTTTATAAGAAACTGCCAAACTCTTTCTCAAAAGTGACTGCAGGATTTTTCAACTGCTCCCCTTCCTCAAGAGCACTTGCTACTGTCAGTCTCTGAGTCATTCTAGTGCATGTATATTAGCATCACAATGTGGCTTTAACTTGCAATTCCTCATGACTAATGACGTTGAGCCAACTTTTTGTCCAGGATGCATATTTACACAAATGCAGGTGATGGCTTACCAGAAACAAACTTCACAGTGTTTGTGAAGATCAAGAAGCTTGTCAATATGGTAACTGCAGAAACTGAGTGATGGGCAGGGAGGCTGATGTCTCTACAGAATTCTGTGTTTAAGTTGTGTCCACTAAAAAAAGTTATAAATAAACCAGAAGGCTGGTGGGCTGCCTACCTTAACTGAGGTACTGGACTCCGAAAGAAGAAAATAAAAGACAACGACTTGTCTAATTTAGGTGCAGAGTGACTCTGAGCTATCAACTAATTCTTAGAAGTTACCGAGTTGACCCAGATGAAAAGTGTATGTACTATATAAAGGTCTGTAAAAATCAACTGATTAGATGTGGACACAGCAGACAGGTGGCCAGCCTAGAAAGGATAGCTGGAGGAAGATCTACCACTTTGGATGACAGAATGGAAATCTAAGGTTTTCAGTGAACTGGAATAATGGATGTGGGATCAGACAGTAAGACTTCACAGGATAACAATATTTATACAGGTAATATGCTTGCTATATTTCTTAATCTGAATGTAACTGGTCTAGTGAAGAGTCACAGATGGTAAGAAAATGGCATTTTATCCCCAGTTCTCTTACCAATTTGCAGAATGATTTTTAAGAACCACAGCCTTCAGTCTCAGTTTTCTCAACCACTTAACAGAGAGAAAAATACATGTCCTACATCTGTCTCAATACAGATGAGATAAAATGTTAGAACCAGCAAAACCTACACTTGAGTGTAGAAGAGCAGAACTATTTTGGTTTTCACTTTCACAGACACACTTTTGTATGCAGTCTTAAGCAAATCCAAGTTTTTAAAACTGGTTTAGTAAAAACAGAAAAAATGTTTTCCTAAGTTTCATACCAATATAAGCCTCAGAGGGTTGATACTACGTAAATAATCATTCAGTAAGAAAAAAAGACAAGTCTTAACTGCCACACTACACTTATTGAGCACCACTGGTGAGTAGAGTGAATCTGCCAAATAGTTTTCTCTTTTTAAAGGTTTTTAAAAATTGTATTTTGAATTACTAATATTATTAAACATTACATGGAAAACAATTTATCTTCTGGTTACTTTAGGTTGCTATTACACTGAAATTCCTTGGAGAAGCACACAGAGCTGCTCCGGTCCTGTACAGTCCCCATACAGCGTTTACACAGCATATAAATCAATGACCATATCCTGTACTTCTGCCATCTCTGCTGCCCTAACAGCTGTCCACTCTTCCCGTTAAAATAAGAGCACCCACACCCACAACCAGGCCTCATTTTGAGAAACTGAAATGCTCTTAAAGTAACATGCCCAGACTTGAGAACACAATTCTTTTAGAAGCAGATTACAATGCATTCAATTTTTAACCACTATTCAGGGTCTTGTCCAAATGTCTTTAAAAGGAATTTGTTTTTTATATGAGTTATTACTGCATCAAACTCATCAATCACAAAAAATTCATTTAAAACTTCCTCCCATACCTAACTGTTCTTAACAAGTAAGCCACAGCCACACAATCTCGCCAAACTTAAAATCTAATAAGGAAAACTTTAGCAATTTCCAAGTGGCTCAGTCAGTAAAGAATCTGCATGCAATTCAGGAGACCCAGAAAGGAAAACTTCAGGAAGACACAAACTCATCATATCTCCTGAGAACAACAAACACAATAAATCAAGACCAAACCCTTTCCCTTCATACAGAAGCTAGGAAATCTATTCTTGACTGGCAGGGCTATCTGTAAGGACATCAGGACTAACCATTAATACCTTCATCAGAGAAGAGGTGTTTCCTACCCAACAAATGACTCCAGTCAAGAATGAGCAAATTCTATTCAGAAGTTTTAGAATTGCATGAAACTCTTAGGTAATACTCATTAACTCCCAATTTATCTTGCTTGGTGTACTTTTAACAGAAGCAGCTTCATTTAACCTAATCCACTACTGAAGAATATGATTAACAATTTGTTGACTATGTTTGGGCAAAACTAAAACTCTCCCATAGAGTTAAGAAAAATATGAACATGCTTAAAATAGAAGAAACAGTAAGGAGAGCAAGAGGCTCAATCGTGGTGGAGGCACAGCACACGGCAGCGGCTTCTGCTCAGCTTCTCAGCTGAGAAGTTAGGTTATGCACAGAGAAATGCGTGTTGTCACACCCCGGTTAGGGCTCGCAACAGAGGGCAAACAGTAAAGAAACGTCTGTGCCGAATCTGCATAGCACTGCTTTTACCCAGTGATTCCACATTTACTTCATGATAGAACCTTCTCTGGCTTTCCTTACTATATTCCCTGAGTCTGCAACTCTCATACGGTGTTCTTGTGTTCCATCCATCTCACCACTCAAGTCAATTACAGTATGAGGACTGGTGCTTTTTTCCTTTAAGAGAACAGAGTAGGGGTGGTATTCTGTTATCCTGAGAGAAGTACTCTAAGTGCTGTGTCTGTGATAAAAGTCTGACTTAGTAACCAATATGGTAGTAATGAGTTTATACACTTTACATATTATAGTTCTCAGGGTAATCTTACTGTGGCTGCATGATTATCCAGGAATGCAGAGAGAGACAGGAGAACACCTGGAAAGGCGGCTGGTGTACACTGGCTGCTACTCTGGTTAGCTTCAAAGTAACTGCTTTTTATTAATAATGAAAATTTTCATTTTACAGAGGAGCAGTATGGCTAGAGAAAACTAGTCATTGTCACAAGAATCTGGCTTTAATTTGCTTCTCCACACAGTAAACTACCAGGTAAGTGCCTACCCAAGACTCTTAAAAATTTTTTTCAGAGTTTTTAAGAGAAGGGTCAGTGCATAACTAAAACTCTTACTCATCTACTCCAAGCCCCAACTGATGTCATGTTTTCTTAACAGATGTCAAAGGGAAATTTTTACACCTCTACTTGCTAACACCAAGTAAAATGTCAACAATTTTAGTGTATGTCACCATGTCAGGAAGGTTAAAATACGGGAATGTGGCATATCAGAACAGGCAAAACAGTGTATGATTTGATTTACTCCTTTGGATCACTCAGCACTTGAGTCGCTACCACTGCAATAAAAACACACAGTGCTTAAAAACAAAACTGGATTTTAAAAACAGAATTAATTTTTAAATACGGTTTTAAAAAACGTTTATTTATTTTCAGCTGTGCTGGATCTTTGTTGTTGCGCACACTTTTCTCTAGCCATGGTGTGCAGGCTTATTGCGGCAGCTTCTCTTGTGTGCAGAGCATGGGTTCTAGAGCACAGGTTTAGTCACCGTGAGGCATCAGGGATCAAAGCGATGCCCTGCACTGAGCCACCACTGAAGCCCTATATACACTTACTATTCTCGTTTCAAGGTCTGCTTAGATTTCCTCCTCTCTATACCTACTTGACCTGGAATAGTTAACTTTGGTTAATACTCACCCCCTAAAGCTCTAGGGAGTGGTGCCATGTATCTACCTAGGGACTTTAAAAAACTAAAAATTCTCAAAATGATCCAAGAGCACTGCTCTCCTTAAGATGCTCCACATTTTATTCTGAGGTTCTGGGGCCCAAGAAGAAAAAGGAAGCAAAACATGCGGTAGTAGAGGGAATTATGGGACACCTACAGCAATAAATTTTCCCAGAAAAATACCAGACTCATATCCCTAGGACATACTTAGTCACTGTGCTAAGTGCTGAGGAAACAGAGATAAAGAATACTATGTGTGTCGCAAATAAATTCTTCAGCAGTTCTTAACCTGGGTGGGTATGTGGGTCCTTCTTGCATACTTTTGCAAATATGGTAACTATTAATCTACTCAGAAAAAAGTGCCCACAAGTAAATGTGAGGGTTTAACTTCAAAAGATTTGTAGATCCCACAGTTAAGACAGGTACAACAAACACTAGTTTATATAAAAACAAACAAGAACAACAGGGATGATGGGCTAAGATTCCATCTGGGACTTAGCTGTCCAATTTTTCTCTTTATCAACTATGAAAACCGCAAATACTGATTTTAAGACAGTCCTTGAACAGCATCCAAAAACTTAGCTAAATGAAAATGACTGAACATGATTGAACACAAATGCCATCCTACCTTTTTTCTATATAGTTACCGACTTTATTACCATTAGGATGCGACAGAACACCCAAATCCCAGAATCATTCCATCTTTCCCTTTCACTTTGGTCCCATCGTTACATTTTATTAGAGAAGAATTAACACAGAGTTTAAGTTCAAACTTGCTTGTCTATTCTTAAATTGAGTTTCTGCTTGCGTATTAATTCCCCTAACTAATAAACTGCAAGTATTTTGTGATGTAAGAACAGTTTTTACTTAAAAGTATNTCTTTCCCTTTCACTTTGGTCCCATCGTTACATTTTATTAGAGAAGAATTAACACAGAGTTTAAGTTCAAACTTGCTTGTCTATTCTTAAATTGAGTTTCTGCTTGCGTATTAATTCCCCTAACTAATAAACTGCAAGTATTTTGTGATGTAAGAACAGTTTTTACTTAAAAGTATTTTGTGATATAAGAACAGTTTTTACTTATTCTCTTTTGAAATCTAAGTCTTTATAAACTGTTAGCTTGAAGAGTAAGAAAAATCACCAATTGTCTAGGATTACAGGATGTTCTGTTTCTTTTCTCCTGTGACACCATGGGCAAATAGCCCTGAATTCAAAATCTGCATTTTAAAAGTTCTCTCAAAATAGAAATGCTTTGGAATATGTTTCAACATGAGGGAATAAGTCTTTATAAACAGATTTATTTAATCTCTTTCATAACCGAATCCACTAGGCCCAATCTGAAAATGTTAATATAAGAGTTTGGTGATACTTCAAACAGATCCTTGATGGAAATAGGCAAAAATGGGTAGCTTGGGTGAGACAAATTCAACATGCTTGTACAAAGACATCCATATTAAATACATGTTTTTGTTGTTATTCAGTTGCTAAGTTGTGTCTGACTTTGTGACCCCAAGGTCTGCTGCACGCCAGGCTTCCCTGTCCTTCACCATCTCCTGGAGTTCTCTCAGACTTATGACTACTGAGTCGGTGAGGACATCCAAGCATCTCATCCTGTCGCCCCCTTCTCCTCTTGTCCTCAATCTTTCCCAGCATCAGCGTCTTTTCCAATGAGTTGGCTCTTCACATCAGGTGGCTGAAGTATTAGAGCTTCAGAGCATCAGTTCTTCCAATGAATGTTCTGGGTTGATTTCCTTACGCATTCACTGCTTTGATCTCCCTGATGTCCAAGGGCCAATCAACGCGCGCGCGCGTGTGTGTGTCAAAACATTTCCAGTTCACAGCAAAGGCAGCGTCCAAATGTGTGTGTGTGTGCGTGTGTGTGTGTAACAAAACATTTCCAGTTCACAGCAAAGGCAGCATCCAAAAGTAGAAATGCCTCTTGGAGGCCTCCAAATGAAATCTGAACCCATCTCAGAGAGTGAAGAGTCTACCTTATCCTGCCAATCAATCAGTCTTCCTTCCTGATAAAAACAGCATCCCACTGTTACCTTACCTCAATCTCTCTTCATATATACCAGCACATACCTCTTCAGACAGACAGATATACATGTCCACTCACGCCCCTTGAACAATCTCCCGAATCCACTTCATAGAAAACCACACACTCCTCAAAAGCAGAGGCCCTTCAAATACATACCATGACACCAACAAAATACAGACACAAATATACCACCCAAATAAAGTAGTACTCCTGATTCCACCCAAAAGATACCTACTGCTATACCTTCCTTCTGTCCCTTCACTTCATATCATCAGGCATCTAACAAACAGAATGGGACTCAGATGCTCTGAGGTGAAAATAAGAGGGGACAGCAGCATCCTCCCTGCTCTCTCTTGGGCCACTGAAAGAAGCCAGCAGTCATGTACTGAGGATGCTTACAAGGCCTTAAGAAGAGGTTCATGTGATGAGAGGCTAAGACCTTCTGCCTTGCCAATCGTTAGCTAGCAAGGAACTGAGGTTTTCAGCAAAGTCACACAAGAAATCATCTAGAAAAGCAGATCCTCTGGCCCCAGTCAACCCTTCAGATGACTGCAGCCCCACCCAACATCTTGATACAATCTCGTTAGCAACCCTGAGCCAGAATCACCCAGCTAAGCCACTCTCAGATTCTTAAGCCTTTTTAAAGGTGTGAGAATTGGATAAAGGTGGTAAAAATGCACAAACTTCCAGTAACAAAATTAAGTACTAAGGATGTAACACACAACATGATGACCGCAGTTAACATTCTTGTATGGTAATTTGAAAAGTGCTGAGAGAGTAGATCTTCTTAAATTCTCATAAGGAAAAAAAAAATTTTTTTTTCCTTTTTTTTGGTATCTGAGATGATGGATGCTAACAAAAATTACTGTGATTATCACTTCACAATATATTTAAGTCAAGTCATGCTATACACCTTAAACTTATATACAGTGCTATTTGTGTGTGTTTATACATAATTCAATTGTATCTCAATAAAACTTTAAAAGCTGTGAGATAACATTTGTTTTAAGTTGCTATTTGGGGGATAATTTGTTACACAGCAATAGATATCAATAGTTCACACATGGACACATGCCTCCTACATTTCCCAAATAGACAATAGTTTAAAAGAAAAATGTCTAGGAAAGAGAATCCATGTTCCATGTTAAAATACATCTATTTTCTACAAAACCTTTAAGATTATACAGTCTCATCAGATCTACTCTAGAGGGAATAATGGTTAATTCAAGGAAGCCAGAAGTGAATCTTATTCAATAATTAATGTAAGTAACTCAGCTCTGACCTCATGTCAACTCTTCAGATACTCATGACTCATATTAAAAACATATATGAAGAAGCCTAAAATAATTTCATTGTGTCTCCTTAACTGTTACTAGGTGGTAGCAGGTGTTCTTATAGTTAAAAGGGGAGTGATGCAGGACAATGGAAAGAAATTAAAATTTGAAAAACACAGTTTGCTTATGCTCTTTTATTAGGAAAAGTCTCTAAAAAGTCAGTGAATGTTATCTAAAGGGAATGCCACTCTCACTGTTTAATTTGCCTTAAGACAATGTTTTGTCTCTGTCTCTAAAATTAGAGAGCCATTAATTTTCTCATTAGAAATCTTTTTCCCCCAATAAAGGTTTTTTGGTAAAGTCCTCTCTTAAGTGGAAACATCACTGACAGCACTTGAAATCAGTCTGGTAGGCCAATGACCCTGAAAACCCCCACAGGAAAAATAACAGGATCAAGCTACATCTGCCACAAACAGATAGCTGGCTACTCACTATGAAATTATACATAGTTGTGCATTCCCTTGGTTAACAGTTTTCCTGTTTAGTGGCTGAGAGCTTTTAGGAAAGACCCCATTGTCTATCTCTGACATCCGGTGACAGGTAAGGATCCAGTTTCAATCCAAGAATGATACGGATACTGTTTAAAGTCTTTATATACTTAACATAAAGCTGTATATGTTATCTGGAGTCCATATTGAAGTAAAATTCTTTAAAAAACTAAAAAATATAAAGTACCTTAGAGAAATTCAAAGTTTTAAGAAAACTTAAAAATTTCTTTAAAAATCGAACCCTTTATTCTACTTCCATTGTTTACCACAAAGGAGGAAGTGGATTATGTTCTTAATCTGAGACTAAATATATATATATATAATATAATATATAATGAAAGACCAAAGCAGGAAATTAGGGCTAGGAAAATGAATATACAGCATTGGCACTGTCACTCTAATCACCTGAAATTCAGATTCTGGCTGAGTTCCGGTGGCTTCCTCATACTATTAAAAACCAAAGGACAACAGTCTGCACTTAGGGCCACTGGACCCTTAAGAAGAGAATTTAGGGACAAACAGACTTTATATTATTATCAGTAATGTGGCGGAGGGGAGATTTTGGGGGAGAGCTGAACAAAATAAGCTGGAGGAGGAATTTTGTGATTATGGCCCAGATACAAGGGACCATATACAGAGGAAAGTCCTGAAACACGACAATGTAGGCGCTTAGACCAGGTCAACCATCCCCTTGCAGGGTGAGCAAGCAGAGGCATCTATAGTTAAAGCCTCATTTTCTGTTACGTGAAAAGCCCACCTCAGTATGTGTACAAGTTCTAAACTGACCCCCTAAAGCTCTACCTAAGCCATGGAGGGTGATTTTTGCCTGGAAACTTTGCAGAAGAGCTGGCTACCAAGATTACAGAAAGGTCTTCATTCTACTGTCATGAATACTGTGGCTTTGCTAATGCTTTCCAGTGAGCTTAAGCCTCAGGCTTCCTGCAAAGTTGGTCATTAGCAAATAACACTGATGAATCACTATGCATTTTCTTCCCTGGACAATAAAAAGCAGGAATTAAGGGAGGTGCATCTATGATTATCTTTCATTTTCGTTTTCATTTAAGCTGTAAGGTAGGGTAAATTCAGACCAAAAAAAAGAGCTGTAGCCAACAATGTTCTCTCAGTTCTTCCCAGTTAGAAAACATTTAGTTCAATTCCTTCTATTTTACAGATGACAAAAATGAAAAATAGATACTCAGGGATCTACCAGAGGTTTCAACTGTTATTTACTGTCTAACTCCTGGGTATAGTGGTCTTGCTCTTTTTATTCCATAACAGTGCCTTCCTTATAAAACTCATGTTAAATATTCTGAAATTAACATTCACAGATATGTGAAAATACATTCCTTAATATTAGACATGTATCCCCAGACTCCTCTGCTATTAATAAACAGGTGATTTAATAAACAATTGGTTTGCCTGCTAATTTTAAACCCAAGGTGTGAATTAATCCCCATTTCTTTAAAAGGAAAAAAGCACCCCCCAAAGTTTTAACTAATCTGTGTCCATAAGTTTTGCTACCACTGAATAACAATTCCTCTAAAAATAATCACTCTTTATAAACCACTATTTTCCCATATTGACTCTTGATCTTCCATCCTGCAAGGCCCATGGAAGACAAACCGCACAATGTCTCTCCCTTCCAAACCAGAGCAAATGTGCAGAGCTCAAATGGGGCTCCAGAATCCTCAGAACAGCACTCCTGAAAGCTTTAAGATAAAACCTATATGCTATTTAGTATCTTCAGCCTCAGAAGTCTCTGAGTTCCTAACAGCTGTCCTATTTATTTGGTTCTATAGATACACACAAGATTACAGAATCCGTGTCCAGTTACACTGCCACTTTAATTCACTCTTTCAATGCATGCAGTGTCTCAGGGCCTGTGCTAGATGCTAGACACAACCAATGGTGGGTAAAAACAGGCCACTGTTTTTGTTCTGCTCGTAAAAAGCTAGGTCTAAACAGGGAATCAAAGTAGCAAATAACCACACACATGCATAGAAAATTACAACTGAGGAAGCACAGTAACATGGAGAGCATAGTAACATGGAGAGCATATTCAAAGAAAGTGGCTTTGGGGTAGGCTGCTGGAGTTAACCAGAGATGGATGGTGGGGGAGGAGTCAAACAGAGGCAGTCTCAGGTAGGAAAAACATGGGAAACGGCCCTATGGTCAGAAGGAAAATAGTGTGGTGTAGGACATACTAAAGGAAGAAGGTCGCAGATCTGCAGACTGGGCACTAGAAGATGAGACCAGAAGGCCAGGCAGGGAGCCAGATCTCCACTATTATTCAGGGAGCAGGTACTCAACTACTCTGAGTCCTCTGTACTGTCTTCTATATATTACTTTATAGAAAAGTAAAATTCACTAGCTTAATGAAAAGTTGAGTTCAACAACAGGAATACACTGAAATATTAAAAGACACAGAAACTGCTAGAGGAGTAGCAGCTTTGGTAGCCAATCCTACCAGATTCATATCATTGATTGCCAACTACTATGTTTACCCTCAGATCAGTAACTCTCAATACAGACTGCACGTTAGAATCAACAAGGCAGCCTTGAAAGCATAATGAGGATCCGGTCCCACCAAGAGAGTCACTGATTTAATGGGTGAGATGGAGCCCATCTAGGCAAAGGAACCATGCTCCCCAGGAGACTCTACTGTGAAGTCTTTATGAAGAGCCATTTTAGGAACAAACTCTCCTAACAAGCTTCTCAGAAATAGCCCCATGTTTCTCATAGGCCTTCCTTAACTGCTAGACATTGCCCCCTAATTCCTCCTAGATTTAACCCAATTGCTGGGGCCCCCAAACATAGATCTGAGTTCCTGAGTCCCAGGAACCACACTCATTCTTTTCAGATCCTTTTCAAACAAGCAAGTTAGTATAAAAAATGAGGTGGAGATGGAGTGAGGTGCTGAGCTATAGTAAGAACCATCCTGAAAGTAAGTTCAGTCTTGAATACAAGTCAAACTCTTGATTGTGTGAAAGGAATAAAATCTATAAATGTCAGACAAAACAAGAAGGGTGACTTCTGTTCAAGAGAAAAACTTCCCCCCACCTCCATTATCAGCAACACACACACACACACAAACAGGGAAAAGGAAACCACTGGATTTGTGCCTACTTGCCGTCTAAGGCAAAAAGCTCTGAGAAATCAACAGAGAATAATATTAAGGACACCAAGAATGGGAGGAAAGAAGGGCACTCAAAACTGCTCCTGAAGCTGCAAGCATGGAACAGTCTTAGGAATTCAATACAAAGTAATGTAGGTCAACTCTTAAGCTATTAAAATTTAAAATTAAAAATCTGAGTTTATGCAGAGAGACTTTAACTATAGCTTACATTTGTTATATAAGAAAACTGCTAGTTGATATTATCTGTAATAATAGGATTCTATCCCCCAATCCTGGTTATATACAATGGTAATGTTTTTAATAATTCAAAGTCAAATGCAACTTAAGAGTACTTTTAGATTTCTCTGGCAACTGTGGATTTTCTGTGCATCTCTCCAGAGGTATGAGGTTGATGCACTAAGCATAAAGATTTCAAGCAGGCAGTTCTACATATGAAAAAAATCAGAATTTGGTGACAACTATCTCAAAAGATGCAAAGCAATTTTCACTTTCTCTATTTTAAAAGTGAAGCCATTCTAAGAACAATTACAGGTGACACAATGAGAAAAATTAGCTCTCTCCAAGAACTTTCCATTCTAAGATGAACCTGGGCCAACTGTAAACGACACCATCTTGGCACCATTATTTGAAGTCTTTTCCATTTAGAGTCTCACCTCAATGGCAGAAGTACCTTTCACTGTCTGTAGCCCTTAATGCCCACAACTTCTCCCAGTTCCACTGATCAGAATACACAGATTGATGTGACAGTGGATTACTGGGATCCTTACTGTCTTTACTTCCGTTAGCGATAGGCTGGACCCTGGGCAGTGTGCCTGAAAGATGGAGCACATGAATCATCAGCCTAACATCACGTGTCTTGTGGAGTCTTGAAGGAATTAATGAAATAAAAAACAATGTCTGCTCGCCAAATGCCTCTCATCTCCAAACTTCTAAGCTGCAAACATACATAAACGTTTTTTTCTTTAAATCTATTAACAAGAATATCCCATTCCACATTTTGATGACACAATAAACAACACTTTTCATGCAAGTTCATGTTTTCTTCCCGAAAATTACACTTTGAAAAAATGAGATGACTTGAAAATGTCATTCAGTAGAAGTCCTTCTTTTAACAACAGCTGCATTCTTGGAAATGTCTTCTATTCCATCATTACCACCATTAAGGCAATAGTATGTCTTTGTGTTTAAAATTTTAACTTAATATAAATCTTAGAACTGGCAGAAAAAAGTCAAAATTATAACACATCAGGCATCTTTTACAAATACAGTGCTTTTCATGTGGTACTTAAAAGTTGTTTCTATAAACTCAGCAATTTAATAGGCAAATTTCCTTTGCCTTTATTATTTCATTCAATTGGTATAGCTTAAAACACACACAAAACTAGAATGACTAAGTTGGTTCCTTATTACACCTTTTTTTTGTTGTTTTTTAAAGAAATGAGCTTGCTCACATTGGATTCAATGCCAAACGAGTGGAAGATATTACAGTTTCCTTTTGGAGATGAGGGTCTAGACANGGTATAGCTTAAAACACACACAAAACTAGAATGACTACGTTGGTTCCTTATTACACCTTTTTTTTGTTGTTTTTTAAAGAAATGAGCTTGCTCACATTGGATTCAATGCCAAACGAGTGGAAGATATTACAGTTTCCTTTTGGAGATGATGGTCTAGACATATAAATAAAAATATTCAGAACATATAAATAAGATAAAATATCTTAAGCAAGCTACACACTGCATTTTGCTGTTTAGTCGCTAAGTCATATCCGACTCTTAACCCGCAAATCCACATCTCCTGCATAGCCAGGCGGATTCTCATTCAGTAAACTGGTGAATAAACAGGCAAAAGAGTACTAGCAGTATGCTGCAAAAAATCATGACTCCCTATAGAATAGCTGCACCTCAATATAACAGGAATCTTCAAATCTCTGGGGTGATTGAGAGAAGGAAGGTGACAAGCTGACGTAAGCATTTCAGAAAGAAATGCAATTAGAAAGGTGGTTTGCATGAAGGAATAGAAAGCTTAAATGAAGTGCATTGCTGCATATAAACCTCTAAGATCTATATAAAGTAAAGAAGTGTGAAGACATCAGAGAGGAAAACATCATCTGTTCTAGGTAGGAGCTCTGCAGAAAAGAACACACAGTGGACACCATCAAATACCTGCATGATTAAAATTTTACTTTCATTTCTTCTTTGGGTGGTTCATATACTTAGGTTACTCAAGTGCCAAGTTAGTTACTGGACAGAGCTCTTAGTTTTACTTTCCAATGTATGTATTTGTTATTTTTCCTCTCCCAATTCAGGATCTTTACATTACCCCACCATTCATTATCAAATGAACTGGTAGCATGAATTTCCAAAGTGGTTAAAGATCGTTCCTCACAGTAAGACAATGTTCAGTATAACAACAAATAGGAATTTCCACCCACTCCCACTTTTCCCTGTCACGTAACACCTTCCTCTGCAACTAGAGTTAATACATCATATGTTCTGGATGGGTTATGTCTATCTTCACCTTTAAAATGGTAGTAATACTAGGTGTCTCCATGGCTGCTGTGAGGATAAAAAAGTATACGCCTGGTACCACGTCTAGCATATAATGGTGCCTTTATAAATGGTTATTCTTCCACCTCCCACTGTGGATCAAAGTACAGCTCACCTGAGCTACTTTTACTACAAACCTTCAGGCCTCTAGTATCATCCTGTCTTCAGTTTATCACAAGGAATGTCAAAGTTCATTCACTGTCACTGATTACACCACTCCCTCCCTCAAAGTAGGAGAGGGCAATGGCAACCCACNGTAACACCTTCCTCTGCAACTAGAGTTAATACATCATATGTTCTGGATGGGTTATGTCTATCTTCACCTTTAAAATGGTAGTAATACTAGGTGTCTCCATGGCTGCTGTGAGGATAAAAAAGTATACGCCTGGTACCACGTCTAGCATATAATGGTGCCTTTATAAATGGTTATTCTTCCACCTCCCACTGTGGATCAAAGTACAGCTCACCTGAGCTACTTTTACTACAAACCTTCAGGCCTCTAGTATCATCCTGTCTTCAGTTTATCACAAGGAATGTCAAAGTTCATTCACTGTCACTGATTACACCACTCCCTCCCTCAAAGTAGGAGAGGGCAATGGCAACCCACACCAGTACTCTTGCCTGGAAAATCCCATGGATGGAGGAGCCTGGTAGGCTGCAGTGCACGTGGTCACGCAGAGTTCGCAGAGTTGGATACAACTGAGTGACTTCACTTTTACTTTTCACTTTCATGCACTGGAGAAGGAAATGGCAACCCATTCCAATGTTCTTGCCTGGAAAATCCCAGGGTCGGAGGAGCCTAGTGGGCTGCCGTCTATGCGGTCGCACAGAATCAGATACAACTGAAGTGATTTAGCAGCAGCAGCAGCTCCCTCAAAGTGTCAGCATGAGTTCTCTCATGCCCTCGAAGCCAGATCTAAGTTCTTACCATCACAATTCATTGCCAGGTAGCAATGGCACTTCTAGACATTCTCCGGAAGATTCTTTGGCCTGGACCACTCTTTTTGCACTCCAATCCAAGCCATGGTGTCATTTTTGTTCATTATATCCCCAAGTCTCACTTGTTTCCTTTACTCAAGAAATATTTATTGAACATTCACTATATGCAAGGTCTTATGTATTAACGTCTTTGAGAAAAGAGGTGACAATTCTAGAAACTTCTCAATTCAACTTCAGAATCTGTTCCGGTTTCACTAATATTTCACACTTCTATTTTGTTGCTTTCTCACTTTCAACACACTTGCTCATACATCCTCAAACAATTCTCTCAAAACAAGTTTCACAAATGAGAAAACTATGAGAGGCCCAAGAATGGTACTGACTTTTTAAAGCCATTCTATATATAATGAAAATATGTGCTGGTGCTCAATCGCTAAGTAAGGTCCTACTCTTTGCCACCCTGTAGTCCACCAGGCTCCTCTGTCCGTGGGATTCTCAAGGCAAGAATACTGGAGAGGGTTGCCATTTTTTCCTTCGGGGATCTTCCCAACCCAGGGACCAACCCAGGGGTTGAACTTGCATCTCCTCACTGGCAGGCAGGTTCTTTACCACTCAGCCACCTGGGAAGGCCTCAAAGTGACAGAACAGGCCATTCCACTTCAGGTTTTCTGGGTAAGTACCTCCTGTGAAGCTCTATTTTTTATTTTTTTAAAGTTCCTTCTGCCTTGTTCTATGTCACTAATAACATACCTATATTTTACGTACACAGCCTTTACATCACTTAAGCTGTTTTTTAATGTCTTTATGCTTTTGTCAGCTGGTAACAGCAGTTTTGGGGCTCAGGTGATTTGAGTGTGGTATTAACAAAGCCAAGATTGCATTTCTATATGCACATGGACCAAAACGCTCTGCTGTTTGCTACCCAGATACCCTGCTGCAAAACCTATAACTATAAAATGCCTATCATATCTACACTGAGCAAGAAAATGTAAATGGATTATTCCATATTCAACCAACACACATCAGATGTTGACAAGTCTAAAAGTTCCAATGGGGATGTATAAGGAGGGTTGTGAGATGCTGCTGTAAAATACTATTTTTGAAAGATGGTTACATGGCCAGGTATTGGGGCACAAAAGAGGGAAAACCAACTCTGTACCGAGAGATGAGTAACAGAAGTTGACTAGGAGTTTTCAGTCAATGAACCAGTGAAGGAAGGGAACATTCCAAGGACGGGAAACGTGCAAGGGGAGAGACAACAAGTTTTTAAGTGTGGGGAACTCCAAATAATCTGGGCAGCCAAAGCACATGATCACCAGGGATGGAAAGGACTGTTAGGTGTTCACTGAGTGTTTGGGTTCCTGGAAAACTGAAAGCATATGCCAGGGGCTGACTTCTTAAGCACACAGAACATCTCTGCTGCAGGTTTTTGTCATGCATTTGTAAATTCACATGAGAACCGATTACACCACATCAGTGTCCACAGCCTTTCTCAACCTGAACCACAGAGCACACAAAAAATGATATTATTTTCTCAAGTATTCCAAAGATGCAGATAGGAATACGTGTGTGTATGTGTACATATATAAACTAATATGATTGTGAGTGCATGAGGGAGAAGGTAATCCACTATCGCCAATGGAAGCCTTAGAGCAGTAGAGTTCAATTGTCTTCAGAACCATTAAGAAAATCAGTTGGGTTTAAGAATTCTGTGCATTTAGTTATTCTAGGACTGTACACAGAATGTGTGTGTGTTCTATACACAGTATGTGTACAGAAACTCAACCTGAGGCTTCTGCTCTTATCTGAAAGCTAATAGATGGTAAGAAATTTCCAATGGTGTTATAGTTTTTTCTTAGAGGTGGGGGTGGGGAGAAGCAGTAAGATATGCTAATCCACAAATGTACGATATTTGCAAATAATTTAATTGCCGAGCATCTCAGATGATGTTATTTATTTAGAATAAAACTAGATAAAAAGAACCCATGAATTTAAGGATTTGGAGCTGCAAAGCACTACTGAGATCTAGTAAAGGTAAGCCTTTTATTTTATAGCTTAGAAACAAAAGCCAGGGCAAGTTCAAAGTCACATCCCATATTCAGGCCTTTGTAGCTACTCTCCATTTCCCTTCACTATTAGTCCTCTTTACAGGTGATACACACCACTTCAAAGAAAAAAAAGGACTTTATAATGGAGTGATAATTAGCAATACCAATGATAGGGAAGAAGCAGCATTACTTTATAATGCTTCCCAAATTCAAGGTTTACATCCACTTGCACACACATTGTAAGAACTAAGCTTATCTGTTTACATTTCAATGTCAACTTTTTTAAAGTCTGAAAATACTTTTACATTTGTTTACTTATTAGTGACACTGTTGTTCAAGTCAGTGAGAAACTGATTACTATCAGGAGAAATATGCTAAGACCATCGAACCTATAGGTATCTCATTTATAGTAATTTTTGAAAAAGTTAGAAATAAAATGTGAATTTTATCTTGAATGCTTCTATAAGAAAATACTTTATAAATTCAACTTATTAACATCTCATGTCTCATTTATACTTTTAGAATGAGCTAAGTTTGAACTTACTTGGCTCAAGCCAAAGCCATTTATTTTTGGTGTAACAGGTTTTAATAGTGGTCATTACTCAAATTTTTGCCATGATTTAGAAACTTTAAAGTATGTATTTTAAGCTATTAATATACAGACACTTCAGAACACAAACTTAAATACAACTTATATATGACAAATGAGCAACCAATCAACTTTAGCCCAAGAGACAAATTTAAGACCAACAAATAGCAAAAATTAAGGATGATTCAGCCAATTTGTGAATCTGTGATGAGAAGTCACCTCAACATTTATCTCCAGAACCAAATGTAAACAGAGGATGCAAAACGGCCCATAAAACCATTTCATAGGTGAGCATGATGATATACGCACCTTGGCAACTTTAAAGGACAAGATCTCTAGGGAGGCAAAGGGAAGATGGGTCACTTTTATCACTCAAGAGACTCAGAAAGGTCCCAATCGACCCTTACGCAGCTACACTAACAGTACAAATAAACAACAATAGATCATCTAACATTTTTTCTATATTGCAGCAAATGGGGTTCCATTATTTATTAGCAGATCCATCTTTCTAATGCATGTTCATGCTTACATGGAGAAGAGCAGCCTAAAGATACAGCAGTTCAAGTTTCCTGATCAAATCAGAATTCCTTCCCAAACACCTTCCCTGCATACTCTGGCACTGACACTGACAAACAAGGGTATCAGAGAATATTCTTCAAAAACAGAAAGATAAAAATCACCAGCTGTAAATGCTGTGAAGAAAAGCTCATTAAATCATATAGTTAAAACATGGTCAGTGAGAGCAACACCATTACTTTGAGGAAGAAAATTAAAGACAGGAAGTCCACTCACCTGCTTGTTAACTATCCACATTTTCTCAACAGTCTGCAAAACACGCACCCTGGTTCGTAATTGAGAGAAGGCATCCAAACTAGGTTGGAGGGCCCTCAGCTTACTAAATGTGGTTGGTAATAGGACAGGATGAGATCGCCTATACAACTAAGTGCTGCTTGGCTAACTGCAGCCTAATCAAAAAAGTTTGTGGTTAACTCAGCAGGATCTATCACCATAGAAGGCTTGAAGAGATGATGGACAGGGAAGCCTAGCATGCTGCAGTCCATGGGGTTGCAAAGAGTCAGACACAACTGAACAACAATTTTCTCTTGGGATTGGTCCTGCTCGAGACCTTAACATGTTAGTTACTCCACCAACACCCTGGATGCTACACATGTTCTCCCTCATAAAATTCTTTCAGTTTAGAGGCCTTCACTGAAGCCACAACTAAATCCCTGTTAACTTTTCCATGTTATCAACTTGAGATGATCACAGGTTAAGTTTCTGATCTTCATTATCAGAGTCTCTTAAATGGTCTGCTATCTATTTACGAATACGTACTGACCCAAAGCCAGGACTGTTCTGGAATAGGGAGATTCATAAAAGATGGTTGATGCAAAGCAGTGAAAAAGTACTCAATAATCTTTAACCTGAACCCATCTTGAAATCCATTTGAGAAGTTCACTTTGAATTAAGCAGAATCATTCTGCTGCCTTCTGCTTATGAAAATGAGTGGGTAAAAAATTCAACTTCAATACCATAATAGGTGTAGTTTGCATTCCTTTCCTGATCAAATTAAAACAAAAAACACAGAATTTACTCAAGATCTACCTTGCACTTTACTACTTTAGTGAGCCAATGTCAAACTAAGACAGAAGTGAGATATGAAGAGGAAAAATGATGACAAAAAACTTGATCCCTCTCAAGCAAGAATCACATTGTTGTGACTGAGCTCCAGAGTTCAGAGACACTGGCTCCCCACCACCCTGAATTTCTGATAGCATTTAGCATTAGTTTTAACAGGTACACTGTGTATCTCAATCAAGTTTAATTACCTGATATTCAAAAAATGGTCTGAAACAGACCTAGGGGAGAATTATTTATTACTTTTTCACTATAAAGTAAAATGATGAAAACCTAATTTTTCACACAAGATTTACAATACGTTCAGAAGGCTCTGGGTATTATAAGCTGTTGTTTCACTGTTGTGTAAAAAAAGCTAAAACCAAGAAAACAATCAAGGCTGGAACTCAGTATATTTTAGAAACAGACGAATAAAGGTCACAATGTAAGTATATTTCTTCCACTGGTAAGACTGCCTTCTTAAAAAAATGTTTTTCTATAAGAGGATGAAAATGATAAATTTAAAACTTGTGCCCTTCAAAACACATCAATAAGATAAAGAAAAGGCACATATATTTGATAAAGGACATATATTCAGAACATAGAACTCTTACAACTCTAAAAACACAGACAACTCAATTTTTTAAATGGGCAAAATATCTAAATAGACATTTGACGGAAGAAGATAGACACATGGCTAATAAATAAGCTCAAGGAAAGATGCTCTTCCATTAGTCATTTCAGAGCTGCAAATTAAAACCACAATGAAGTTTCAGCACATTCACTAGGAAGACTACAATAAAAAATATAGTACAACCAAGTACTGGTGAGGATGTGCAGAAAACGTAACCCTCATACACTGTTGGTGGGAATATAAAAAAAGTATAATCCCTTTGGAAAGCTCTTTGACAGTCTTGTAGAAGTTAAATATGTAAGTCAATAATCCACTCCTAAGTTATCTACTCAAGAGAAACAACACTCAAATAATAACCACACAAATGTTTATAACTGCATTATTCCTAACAGTTGTAACTGGAAACAATCCTAACCCATTAACTGCTGAAAATACAGAAAACTTGGTTTAACCATGCAACCAAATACTACCACAATAATGAAACAAGGTGGACAAACCTCCGAAACACTGTACTAAGTGAAAGAAGCCAGGTACAAAAGGCTATATAGTGAATTATTTCACCGCCATGAAATTTATAGAGAGACTAAAAACTTATCAATGGCTGCCTGGACAGTGAGGACTCACTGCAAACAGGTCTGAGGGAACTTTCTAAGCTGCTGTGTTCTAAAACTGGACTTGAATCGTTTAATGGGTGAACTGTATAGTAAATAATACAATAATGCTATTAACTTTAAACCCAATTCTCTAAATTATAAAATAAATTTTCAAAATTTTCTCACCTCTTATTCTTTATTTACCAATTAAGCAATAGGCTGTTTCCAAATATAAATTAGAATTAAAGGAAATTCAAGATAGTAGCGATTTAGCATTNGTATAGTAAATAATACAATAATGCTATTAACTTTAAACCCAATTCTCTAAATTATAAAATAAATTTTCAAAATTTTCTCACCTCTTATTCTTTATTTACCAATTAAGCAATAGGCTGTTTCCAAATATAAATTAGAATTAAAGGAAATTCAAGATAGTAGCGATTTATCATTTAAGACATGTTGTTTAGAAAATTCTACACAGCATACATATTCCAGTCTTAACTACAGTGTTTTTTTTTTTTTAAAAATGCATTGCCACTAATTGTCCTCTTGGGCATTTATCCTAGAGAAACAAACCTAGGTTCACATAAAAACCTGGACACAAATACTTGTGTTAGTCACTCAGTCACTTTCTATTCTTTGTGACCCCATGGACTGTGGCCTGCCAGTCTCCTCTCTGTCCATGGAATTCTCCAGCTAAGAATACTGGAGTGGAAAGCCATTCTCTTCTCCAGGGGAAATGAGGGATTGAACTCAGGTCTTCTGCACTGCAGATTCTTTACCATGTGAGCCACCAGGGAAGCCACACANTGATGCTGGGAAAGATTGAAGGCGGGAGGTAAAGGGGACGACAGAAGATGAGATGGTTGGATGGCATCACCGACTCAATGGACATGAGTTTGAGTAAACTCCATGAGTTGGTGATGGACAGAGAGACCTGGTGTGCTGCAGCCCACGGGGTCGCAGAGAGTCGGACATGACTGAGCGACCGAACTGAACTATTTGCTCATAGCCCCAAAGTGTAAATAACCCAAATGTCCTTCGATGGGTCTATGTCACAATTATGGTACGTTCATATCATGGAATACCACTTAGCAATAAAAAGGGATGAACTACTGATACATACAACCTGAATGGATCTCAAAGGAATTACAATGAGTAAAAAAATCCAATTTCAAAAAATTACGTATGTATGACTCCATTTATATAACATTCTATAGAGATGGAGAACAGCTGAGTAGTTGCGAGAGGCTTGGGGTACGGGTGGTAATTATGGCTAGCAAAGAGTAGCATGAAGGATTCTTGTAACGGGACTATTCTGTGCCTTGACTGTGATAGTGGTCACACAAACTATATATGTGGTAATATTATAAAAAAAGCACATACAAAATTCTTTCACACCCACCACCAACAAAGGGGTCTGAGTATAAATATAGGAACCTGAAAAAAGTCTACGGATTGTATCAATGTCAATTTTCTAAAAGTGGCATTAGTCATGTAAGATATTACCACTGGGAAAAACAGGGTAAAGGATATATGAAATTTCTCTGTAGTATTTCTTAAAACTGCATATGAATCTATATGTATTTCTAGATAAAGGTTTTTTAAGTTAAAAAAAATCACATTATATATTACCACTGTGCAGTACCAATGTATCACATATCCTGAGGAGGCATTATGTTTAAGTCTTGCTATACATTATTCTTTTTTAAGGGGCATAAGCCTCCTCACCAGAAGAAAAGTTTTGATCAAAAATCAACCATTAACTTTCAGCAGAAATAAATTTAGCACTTAAAACCTACATCAAGTCACATGAAACAATTTCTGGAGGTAGGCTTAAAATTTTCACCAAAAACAAGAACAATCTTATTATCAATCAGAAAGGTATATAAGCCATGCCTTTAAAAAAATGTAAGGCACAAAAACAGACACACCTTTTGTTACAAATTCCAGGTTCACCAACTAAGTTCAAATCACTAACCTGGGTTCTTAGTACCCTGGCACGTGACAAAGGGCATTTTTTAAGGATATCTGGGCATTCTGTTTAGTATAAATAAGTATCACCAAAAACTGTCATTCTGCTTCCACCTGTCTTTTGCAAATCTGATTTCATCTTCTTTCACTTTTATTCCCACTAAAAGCCTGTGACAAAGGTCAGTATAGTCAAAGCTATGGTTTTTTCAGTAGTTAGGTACAGATGTGAGAGCTGGACCATAAAGAAGGCTTAGCACCAAAGAACTGATGCTTTCAAATTGTGATGCTGGAGAAGACTCTGAGAGTTCCCTGGACAGCAAGCAGTGCAAACGAGTCAATCCTAAAGGAAATCAACCCTGAATATTTGCTGGAAGGACTGATGCTGAAGCTCCAATACTTTGGCCAGCTGGGACAAAGACCCAACTCGCTGGAAAAGACTCTGATGCTGGGAAAGACTGAGAGAAGAGGGCGACAGAGGATGAGAGAGTTGGATGGAATCATCGACTCAATGGACAACTCCACTGGCTCAACTCAATGGATTTGAGCCAATTCTGGGAGACGATGAAAGACAGGGAAGCTGGGCTTGCTACAGTCCAAGGGGTTGCAAAGAGTTGGAGATGACTTAGCAACGGAAGAACAACAACAAAAGCCTGTGAGACTCAGTGCCTGGAACTTGGTGATCTACTGATGGCACTATGTAGTCTTCAAATGGAATGGACAGCTGCCAGGAACAGCAGGATTGGGTAGAAGTGGGTAAGATTTCCTGTCCATTTCAAAGAAAGGAGCAGCTGTAAAGTAGTCATTTAAAACTATAAACATTTATAACAATAGAAAGATAATCAAAATGGGCACACACATAGTCCTTTGCACCCTGAACTAAACAGATAACTAAAGACAAAAGGATAGAAAACATGAGAAGAGATTCTATAAAGCAACAAAAAAAGGAATGCCAAAGTTCAAAATTGTAACTCAAGGGAAGTTATGTTCAGAAGATTAAGCCCTCTCAACATTTCAATAGTTAACAAATATATATGGATTTCAAATAGCTAACAAATATTTGAAAAGATGTTTAACCTTCTTAACAAAGAAATGCAAATCAAAACCATGAAAAATTCTTTCCCATCCTCTAGATTCCATTCTCCTCTCTCAAATTTAAATCTGATAATCCCACTGCTGGCATTATAGACATACCCTGGAGATATCCTGGGTTTAGTTCCAGAACACAGCAATAAAGTGAGTCAAATGAACTTCCTGATTTTCCAGTGCATTTAAAAGTATGTTTACACTATACTGTAGTTTATTAAATGTTATGGGCTTTAAGAAAAAATACACACCTTAAGTAGAAAATATTGCTAAAAAATGCTATCATCTAAATCTTCAGCACATCATAAAATTTTAAAATAGTAAAATCTTTGATTTGTATCAAAGATCACAATCATCATTTAACAATGAAAAAGTCTGAAATACTGCAATAATTACCAAAACGTGACAGAGACACAAACTGAGCAAATGCTTTTAGAAAAATAATGTCAACTGACTTGTTTGACACAGGATTGTCACAACATTCCATTTGTCAAAAAAGAAAAAAAAATGCATTACCTGTGAAGCACAATAAAACAAGGTATGCCTTATATAGAAAAACCGGAATTTTGTTGCTGGCAAAGAGTCTGGAGGACAATCTAATACACAGTCAGCCCTCTATCAGCAGGCTCCACATTCATGGATTCAACCAACTGCTAATCGAAACTACTTGCAAAAAAGGAAAATATTTCCAAAATGTTCCAAGACTCAAAACTTCAATTTGCAGTGTGACAGCAACAATTTACATAGCGTTTACTTTGTATAAGGTATTAAAATTAATCTAGAGATGATTTAAAGTACACAGGAGGATGTGTGTAGGGTATATGCAAATACTATGTCAGTTTATTTAAGACACTTGAGTATCTCAGAGTTTAGTATCTTCATGGGTTCCTGGAAACAATCCCCTGGTAATACCCAGGGATGACTATGATTCTTAATACTGAAGAAGCTCATATCTTACAATCCATCAATTCCACTTAAAGATCTCTAAAGAAACTCACATACTTATCACAAGAAAAATTTTCAAAGATGTTTCTAACAGTGCTATCCTTAATAAAGAAAAAGAAGAAGCAACTTATCTAAGAATAGACAAGCTATATTTTACCCAGTAAAATACTACACAGCAATTAAAATGTGCAAGTCGGATCTAGTATCAACATGGATATATCTCAAACAAAACTGAGTGAAAAAAAAACATGTAAAAGGAGAGGTACTGTACACCATTTAGGCACATTTTCCAAAGAAAAAAGGTTTACACTGATAATCAGTTCTTACCAACAAGTAATAGGAATAGCAGCATGCACATGAGTGATGTACACCAGCTTCAGCAACAGTGGCGTGTGTAGTCACCAGTTCAACCCCAACTAAATGTTCTCTGTTTAAACATTTGGCGCTTCCCTGGTGGCTCGAGCCAGACAGCAAAGAACCTGCCTGCGATGCAAGAGACCCAGGTTCAACCCCTGGGTCAGGAAGATCCTCCTCCAGAGAAGAGAATGGCTACTCACTCCAGTACTCTTGCCCGGAGAATTGCCCTGCCAGAGGAGACTGGCAGGCTACAGTCCATGGGGGTCACGTCACAAAGAGTCGGACAAAACTTGACCAATTAACACACACAAAGCAAATGTAGGAGAAAAATGCTAATTATTGACCCCGAGTGGTGAGAGCACACAGGTACTTATTACTACTCCCCTGTACTTTTCTATTAACTTACAGGATTATGCTGTCTGTTACATTTTTGAAAGGGGTTAACATATTAAGTCAAGGAAAAAATATTAAAAAATTATCNCACACACAAAGCAAATGTAGGAAAAAAATGCTAATTATTGACCCCGAGTGGTGAGAGCACACAGGTACTTATTACTACTCCCCTGTACTTTTCTATTAACTTACAGGATTATGCTGTCTGTTACATTTTTGAAAGGGGTTAACATATTAAGTCAAGGAAAAAATATTAAAAAATTATCTCTATCAGGAATGAAAGAGACATCACTACAACTCTTACAAATTAGAAGTTTATGGGAAAATTGCAAATAATTTTATGCTTAAGACTGACTGCTTAGATGAACTATGTATCAAGAAACTTTTCCAATCAAAGCTCACTTAAGAAGAGAGAATATAAATAGACCTGTATCTTCTAAATTAACTGATTTGTACTTAAATAACCTACAGCAATTAACAAATCCAGAAGAAACCCTCCAGGCCAAGATATTTCATTAGTGTCTCTCCTGGAAAAGAATTCTACAGATCTCATCCAGAAAAAAACAAACTTTTTTTTCAATTCAGTATCTAGAGTATCAAAGGCTTGCATTATTTGAATACTAAAACTAGACAAAGGTCTAACACAAGAACACTGCGGACCAATCTTTCTCACAAATACAGACCCAAAACTTGTTAAGTTTCTAGTAAACTGAATCCAGAAATGCATACAAATAAAAAAAATGATAACTAAGTAGATTTTATACTGTGAATGCAAAGTTGTTTCACTATTTGAAAAATGAAAATAAGCCACCATGTTCACAGATTAAACAAACTGTATGTTGGGACTTCCCAAGCAGTCTAGTGGTTAGACTCTGTTCCTTCACTACAGAAGCTGCATTCCATCCCTGGTCTAGAAAACTAAGATCGCACAAGCTGTGCAGCAACCCTCCTCCCCACACACTCCGCCAAAAAGAAAACCCAGCATCTCAATAAATGCAGTAAGAAAGCAACATTCATTCACTGTAGTAATTTTCAAAAAACTAGCAAACTAAGGCTTCTATTCAACACTGTACTGGAGGTTNTGCATTCCATCCCTGGTCTAGAAAACTAAGATCGCACAAGCTGTGCAGCAACCCTCCTCCCCACACACTCCGCCAAAAAGAAAACCCAGCATCTCAATAAATGCAGTAAGAAAGCAACATTCATTCACTGTAGTAATTTTCAAAAAACTAGCAAACTAAGGCTTCTATTCAACACTGTACTGGAGGTTCTTGCCCACAGAGTAAGCAGACATTCTACAAAGACCAAAATACAACTGTCTTTATTCAGAGTTTGCATGACTGTATATGCAGAAAATCCCAAAGAACATACCAAAAAAATTACTAAAATAAGTGAATACAATCATCAATTTAATCTCTACATACTAGCAACTACTCATTAGAAAAGATCCTGATGCTGGGAAAGACTGAAATCAGGAGAAGGGGATGACAGAGGATGAGATGGTTGGATGGCATCACAGACTCAATGGACACGAGTTCGGGCAAGCTCCGAGAGATGGTGAAGGACACAGAAGCCTGGCGTGCTACAGTCCATGGGGTCACAAAGAGTTGGACACACTTAGCGACTGAACAACGGTAAGGGTTCAGTACTATCTACCCACAGTTGCAGGAATCCTCACTTAGGGGTCTTGGAAAGTATCACCCATGGATAAGCACGGAACCAGCGTGTATCATGAAGCAGTGGAAACTATAGTCATCATGCTGTGCGTTACATCCCTACTGCTTTTTTACAACTGAAGCGTGTACCTTCTGACCAACTCTTTCAAATTCTCCCTCCTCGATGAAGGATACTATAGGGAAATATAAAGCTAGAGACCAGGAAAATTTTTCTTACAAAATCCACGTCTATGTAATATAGATGTATAATAATATTTTGTGTATTATCAAAATATCTATCTGATAAAGAACTATTATCCAGGATATATGAAAAAATTTAGAAGCTCGGTAACAAAGAAACAAAACATTTTAAAATGGGCAAAAAACTGAGTTCATTTTATCAAAGATACATGGGTGAGTTACATAAGCAAATGAAAACAGGCTTATCCTTACTCATTAGTGAAATGAAAATAAAAATTACGATGTAGTATCGCTACAACCTACTACTGAAAACAGCAACTGTCAATATCAACTACTGAGAAGGACACACCAAAATGGAATTCCTATACTGCTGTGAGTACTAAATCGTACTTTTGGGATGATGGAAATAATCTTTCCCTTGATTGTAATTACAAAACCAAGTTCAGATATATACACGAAAAGTTCTGATACCACTATATACAAATACCACAACAAACCTAACTTTTAAAAAATTCTCATATATTTTCTTAAGTATTTTCTCCAAAACATTTAAATCATTTCAGTTCTCCATTCAGAAACTCCTTTCATCATGTCCTTGTAGATGGCTTTCTGATGAGGAGTCTCATATAAGCAGCTTCATCAAACATCAACTCTACAAGACAAGGTGAGCTGTCCCGATTTCTAGACAGCATGTTTCTAATGGTCCATAATTCTAGACAGTATGTTTCTAATGCAAAGAAATGTACAATTTGGTGATCTCGAAAAAGAGAAGTAAAGCATTCTAGATCTGTAAAAGTATTCCAGCTGTTGCACAACTGCTTATAAATAAAGTCATCAAGGGGACTTCCCTGGTGGTCCAGTAGTTAAGACTGTGCCTCCAACGCAGGAGGCCTGGGTTCAATCCCTGGTCAGGAAACTAAATCCCACATGCTGCAACTAAGAGTTCGTATGCTGCAATAAAGATCAAAGATCCCATGTGCTACAACTAAGATCCAGAGCAGCCAAACACATAAAAATATTTTTTTAAGTTATCAAGAATAATCAACATGAAAGGATTCAAAAACAAAGGATATCTTACAAAGGGAAAGGAGTGGATATCGTATAGATGGTAGCTTAAAAAAAAAAAAAACACACTAATCTCTTTTACATGCTTCCCACTGAGGGAAATTAGATGGATTCAAGAACAGAAACATGTCAAGAGAAAGCAAGTTACACCCTGAAACTTTCATCTCAAATAAGAAGCAACCCGTCAAGCAACCAAACCATAGACTTCCAAAGATAACATCAACAGTGGAAGAGATGAAGAGAATAATAACACTTAAGTGCAGACACTGTAACTATAAAGCTTCTAGAATATGATCTGAGGAAACTATAGTGACAATGTTTGGCAAAGATTTCTTAAATCACACAAAGATTATAAAAGGAAAAAGAAATTAAAACTTCATCAATATTAGTAAATCTTCTCTTCAACACACTTTCAAAACATATATCCAAATCAAGAATAAAGAACTCCTCACAATTCAGTAAGTCAAGCAACTAAATTTTAAAACAAAGATACAAAAAAGAAAGTAAGAACTTAAAAATATACAGATGACAACTAAACACATGAAAACATGCTCAACATCATTCCTTATTAGGGAAACAAAACCACAATGAGATACCATTAGAAGTCCTCTAAGATTAAAAAGACTGACCACATCAAGGTGGGAAAGATGTAAAGCAACTAAAACTCTCAAACACTGTTTTGGAAATTTAAAATAATATAATCACTTTGAAAAAGCTAGTTTGGAAGCTTATTAAAAAGTTAACCATACTCACTGATTTTACCCCTAGATACGTACTCAAGGGAAGTAAAAACACTACACTCAAGACTTGGTCAGAAAATGTAAACTCAAATATCCATCAACAGGTAAAGGAATAAAAAACAGCAGAATATGCACACAATGGAGTATTACTCGGCAGTCAAAAGTATTAAACACAGAGGACTCTCAAAATAAGCAAGCTAATTCAGAGAAATCAGACTCAAAGAAATATAGTGTATGATAACAATTAGATAAAATTCAAGAAAATGCAAGCTAATCTACAGTGACACAAAGCAGATTAGTGGTTGCCTGGAGACAAAAAGGAGCAAAGGCAATTACAAAAGGGCAAGAGGAAACTTTTAGTAGTAATAGATGATCATTATCTTCTTTATGGTGGCTTCCCAGTTTATAGTATTTAAATGTGGATTTTTTTATATGCCAAATACACCTTAACAAAACTTAGAAAAAATAAACACAAATGACAAGATGTTATGCTTTATTTCCTGACTGCAGTATAATACTTCTTGGTTTCTCTTAAATAATAAATAGAAAGGATTACGTATAACAGTTTATGCAGAAATTATACGTCAGTGTACAAAATTTGCACAACTTTTACTGTTCATCATCTTTTAAATCAGGAGATAAAAATCTAACTGTTCAGTACTATTTGATGATACATTCTAGAAATGCTACAAATAGGTCATCTTGTAGAGCTGAGTTATTTTCTCACTAACTTCTTAAGTATTTTCAAAATATTCTGTATTCATTCCTAGTAATTTTAACTGGCAATAGAGCCTGACATTTTAGCTGTAAATCTAGTATCAATATGATCATTACCATTTCACACACACACACAACACACCCTATAAATTATAACATGCATCTCTCCAGAGGAAACCATCTGCACTGCCAGAGTTTCACCAAGGCACAGAGTGGTTTTCCTGATGACTGGCTGCTGCTGCTGCTGCTGCTGCTAAGTCGCTTCAGTTGTGTCTGACTCTGTGCGATCCCATAGGTAGCAGCCCACCAGGCTCCCCCGTCCCTGGGATTCTCCAGGCAAGAACTGGAGTGGGTTGCCATTGCCTTCTCCAACGCAGGAAAGAGAAAAGTGAAAGTGAAGTCGCTCAGTCATGCCCGACTCTTAGCGACCCCATGGACTGCAGCCCACCAGGCTCCTCTGTCCATGGGATTTTCCAGGCAAGAGTACTGGAGTGCGGTGCCATTGCCTTCTCCGCCTGATGACTGGAAGAGACCATAAATCAGGCTTGTTTACAACTTCAAGTGATTTGGGGGTCACTATGCTATTTCTCATATTCCCTACATACAGAAATCCTCCTCTATGTCCACACCAGTATCTGGTCCAAACCATTTATGTCCAGCACAAGAAAAGATATGAAAGGAACAATACAGAGCCAGGCTGCATTTACCTAAGGGTCAGTTATCTAGTCAGCTCTGAGTCTGGCAAAGAAAAGTACTAATTTATCAATTTCCATTAGCCATAAGCCTCTTTGGTCTAATTCCAGGGCTTGGGTTTGTCTGATGTTTTATTTGGGGGGGTTTCTGGGCGGGCAGGGGTGTGTGTGACAGCAGTGATAAAAAGGTTGAAACTAAAATGATTAAAATGAACTTGGGAGTTAGATGAGGAAATTCTAAATCATGTAAGACAACTGGAAACTGATGCATTCATCGCTCCACATTCATAACTCTTATTTTGCCTCATTTCACAGGGCAGAAGTAGGGGAGGCCAACAATACTGGTTTCTTTGATTTTAAATACAGCCAATGGAATGAGTTACAAATGTCTTCATTCACAGGCAATAAAATGCATTCCACAAATGTTTGCTAAACTGAAGGTCAAATTATATACCCAAGAACAGGACTAGAAAAGAAGTCTGATTTGTCTGCACACTACAAATACTCTGAATATAAAGAACAATTCATAAGTTCAAAAGCCAATTCTTTAAAGGAAAGAAAAAAATACAAAGTACACAAAAAACCCTACATACTGTATCTCACATTCTACAATTCAGGTAGGTTTACTCAATTACATAAAAGACTTTTAAATGAAATTCACAGCAACCACCACCATAAGCCAAGTTAGAAGTTAGCTCTGACCTATATTGAAAATCTCATCATTTAGCACCAGGGTTTGAAAAGCTTAAATGACACAAAAGTATTCAAGATATACTTGTCATTATGCAAGAGTCTCAAAGGTTTTTCCACTTCACCATACTGCCTACAACTAAGAAGCTAAACTAATGTAAATTTGAATTTTACTCTACAGACATTTGAACAATAGTTACCAACAAAAATTTCTCAAGTATTATTTCATATAAAACTATATAGACCCTAGATAAAATAAAGGGAAATGGGAAAAGATAATCAAGACCTGTTTACTCCCCAAATCACTGAACTGGAAACAAAACAAACTTTGGTGACAGCAAAACAAAACTAAAAAGGACATTTCAGCATTCTACAAGTCACTGAGAAAAATAAGGCAATACCCTCATACCAACTTTCGGTGAGCAGGTTATGGACAGAATTAATTCTGAAAATACACCTTCAAAACCATAGAGGATCACAATGACTTGTCAAGTTAGTGTACATTGATTAAGTACTAGGATTAACTCTAATCCTAATTTAGCAAAAGTTTCTACTCATCAGCCCAGTTGCTGTATACTAAAATTATTCAATTTTTATAGGACATTTCCTGCTTGTAAATATCCTCTAAAACTAGGTATTAAGTTTCTATGTTAACATCTGTTTAGAAACTTTTAGTCTCTATTTTCACTGAGAATTTAGTCTCAGAATTCATGTTCCAGTTATTAACTGTTCATTACCAGCTAACAGGTTATTTAAAATGTAACAAATTCATTTTTACTGAAACATAATGCATCAGGAAAAATATCTTCTCACATGAAATTCATTATTAAATCAAAGAGTTCTGAAAATACTAATTCAGAGGCTTACCAGCTGAAAAGGGAAAGATCTGGGACTTCACTCCTGAAAAACTAACAGGTAAAACTCAAACATATCTAAATTATTAAGCAATTCAAAAAATTCTCTAGTCCACCTCTTGAAGATCCTTTTCCTAAGAGAAATACAATCATTCTGAGTCCCATACAGCTGCAAAATTTCTAGGAAAAATAAGACTTTGTGATCTTGCCAATTTTAATCCACCTTTTCCTCCTCAGCCATACTTTTGAGTCTAGACCCTCTAGTCACTGTTTCACAAAACTTTCAAGATAACTCTCTTTCTAAAACCTTAAGCCAGCAAGCACAGAACAGAATGCAATTTAAGAGGAAAGCATTCTTTAGTTCTCCTGAGAAGGATCATCTTTTTAAAACAGACACCACTACAGATGAATTCTACCTTGCAATCAATCAATTGTTGTCTTAACTGTGAGCAGAAAAGCATGTATCAACTTGAAAGGGAGAAAATCAAGAGACCTAACTCAACAGTTAACAACAGACTATGCAAAGAATAAATGTAAAATTAGAAACTAAAGAGGGGGCAGTAAACTAGAGTTGGCAGTATTTCCTAGTCACTTACCAAGGTTTTTTTTTTTTTCTTTTTTTTAATTTAATAGACATGTGCAGAGAGGGTAAACCAATACTCTACAATTATTTTAAAAAGGAAACAAGATTTTTAAAAAAGAGATTAGGAGAATGGATTACACCCTAGAGGGTTCAATGAAGAATACAACAGCAACAGCATAGAAGAACCTGCCTCTGAAAATGTAACCATATGCACACTGTGCATGCTCATGAAAGCTACAAAAGAAAAATTGGGGAACAAACACAAACAAGAGGCTCTGGTACAGAACGATGCTATGCTAGAGATGCATACAAAGTGCTTCAATGATCACAAAAGAAAAGAATCAAGGAAGGTTTCCCAAGAGAGTTCACAGGAGCTGGGTCTAGGCAGCTGTTAAGAGTCATTAGGCAGCACAACAGCAAGAAAGAACACGCTGAAGGAACACTAAGTTTGACTGGAAGGTGCACGATAAGATTCGGCACGGATGAACAGGTGGGCCTTCTATGTCATGTTTAAGGAAACAAGGCAACACCTCCTTGGGCAACAAGGCAACAACCAAGAATTCTAAGCAGTTAAGCTACATCAGCTACATGTTTTCTGCAAGTGTCACATAACTGGCAGACAAGTCTCAAGGCTAATGCAATGGTCCAGGTGCAGGTCTCAACCACAGGCTTGTGATTAATTAAGTTCATAATTAAATAAAACATGAAATAATCAGGAACTAAATTAAGGTAATAACAACAGAAAAGAGAAATAAATCAACAGAATTCTGTACCTGACGGCTACAGGTGGGTGTCTAAATTCATATATTTGGATTGCATGGCAAAATAGATGGCAATGCCACTTTCAGACAAGACTAAATAGAAAACAAAAGGAAATCCTGTGAAGATGGAAGATCCAAGTCAAGTGTAACTGCTATTTTAACTTCCATTAGGAATGTGGACTCTAAGATTCATTATCTGTAAAATGGAAATATAACTATATACACACCATGGCCATGTAAAGATTAACTGAGACAATGCATGAAATGAACAGGGCCTGCTATACATTAAATGCACATTAAATGGTTGGGTTGAGTGCAGAACTGATCAAGTCTTTGAGGAGCTATATCCCACTGTCTTTCCTGTTACCCCTAATGAAGCTCCTTCTGGATCTGTGTTACATTTACAGTTCCTAGCTTACTCGATAAAGTTGTCCAATAAAAAGCATGAGAAAGTCCAAAAGTACACCTGTTCTATCAGAACCCAGCTTTGCCTTGGGGTATGATGCAAGTGTTAACTATTTTAGTAATAATACAAACTTAAAAAAAAAAAAAAAGCATCAGCAACATCTTGTTGAGGTATAGCTGATTTACAATGTTGAACTTCTATTGTACAGCAAAGTGATTCAGTTATATATTTGCGTGTGTATACACACATTCTTTTCATTAGTTTATCACAAGGTATTAAATATAATTCCCTGAGCTATACAATAGGACTTTGTTGTTTATCCATTCTATAAAACTTGTTCTTTTAATTAAATGCTGTAACAAAGAGTAAGTAAGAATACTCCTAGGGCTGCAGTACCCTGGTCTTGACTTACCAAAAAAAAATCATCTTCCACACTGGGTGTTCTGTCAGGAAACCCATATCTTAAAGATCCTTAATGGATTAACTGAATCTAGTATTCTGGTCAGTGTGCAATGAGCTTAATCTATTTGGCAAAATCAGGGATAAGGATTTGTTAACTCATAAATGAAGAATTTCAAAATAAAAAGATTAACTATAACTTAAATAGGAAACTACATAGCCACATAGAAACTCGACAATGCCAGAAAGTTTTCACAAATAAAGAATTCCTATTGAGAGATTATGAAATGTGCATCCAGTGTTATAGCTTGTGGGTGGAGGGTTAAGACATTACAAATACATTATTTTCCATTTATTTTAAGACAAGTATTTGGCATCCATGATATTTAAGAGTCATTATATTATAAGCTACCAAAACTAACATACATCACAGTATTTCAAAACTGGACAAAACACAGACATCATTCAGTTCTGTGAATTTCAGGGTATTTCAAGTGTTAACTGCAATCCACAGTTTTACATTCCAACCTTGTACACAAATCTGTACATATAAATTTTATTACCATATATTATTTTTTAATTATGTAACTGTAGCATCAGACATTGTGTACAGTGAAACTTGTAAGAAATTCTAGACTGCCCCTGACAAAATAGTAGAAATGTCTGAAACATGACTGTATCAAATTTCATCCCCAAAGTCAATCAGAATAGCTACATCCCACAATTCTCACACCCCTCCAATAAAGGAAAACAAACACTGAAGCAGAATTTCATGTTGTTAAGTATCACCAAGATCAGAAATGATGACTCTTTTGTACAAGTTCTGATGGGTTCTTTGTGAAAGATTTATAGCCCTCAACCTACAGTAAAGATAATATAGACAGGAAGAGAGGTATTTTCAAGTAAATCATGCTAAGCCAAAGGAAAACTGAGAAGGCAAAGAGAAAACTAAGGGTCAGAGAACATTTCACCTACCTCCCCCAGTTATCACTCTTGCCCTGAGCACCAAAACATAATTCCCCTTCTTATAAATATGCTTCAATGATGTACACCAAAGTACTTGTGTGAGGATGACTTGATAGCAACAAATTGGAGGTCCTGTGACTTCAATTTAATTGAAGAAACCAGAAGTTCCACAATGCACAAAGTGAAAAGAGAATCTACATGTTATAACACAGAAACTGAACACCTGATGATACATGTTTCACCTGACTCCACCCAGAAGACGGCTGCCTTATACTGCACCACTGCCTCGAGAGAGCCAATTGTTCACAAACTCATTGCCTCTCACCACTGACTTTTAATGGTGGCATGCAATGTTCTTTCAAAGAATTGTGTAATATTCTGAGTAAGTCAAGCGATGAACAGCACTTCAGACAAACAGCACTTCAAAGAATATGATTTTAAGGCAGTCAGCACATACAGCATACTCTTAGCCCATTTTTATGGATATATTTAGCCAAGAGATAGAATGATAAACCTTCAACTTTATGAGAAACATCACAACAAGCAAAATATATCACCTTGTCTATACAGGCTTATATTAACATTTTTACAACATAGGTGATCTGATTCAGCTAATAATGATGACAGGACAATTCTGAGAGAGGTAGCTATTCAACTCACATTCTATCACCACCTCTCCTAATTTAAACGGCCCTGGACGAGGATGATGTATTTCTCCCCTGAGGTGGAAAATGTGGAAGGGAAAGAATCAAAAGAATATAGTTAGAACACTTTGGTATCATATTTGCCTGTTTAATTACACTCATTTTTCTATTTCTTCTATTCTACTAACTTGGGTATGAAATCAAGCAAGTTATTTCACTTTTCTGAGTCTCAGCTTCTTCAACAGTGAAAGCTGGAATAACAACTACCTCTCAGGATTGCTCTGAGTACTGCACTGGGAAAACAGACATAAAACTGGTATGCAAAATGTAAAGTACTATGCAAATACACTGTATTTGAGGATATCATCTTAGAACTTACAGTCCAAATGTTTGAGTGCCTCATGCAGTATTTTGCACATAATTCTCAAATATTTGTCCATTCATTCAGCCATAATTTGAAAGTTAGTGCCTAAAACTTTAATTCTGGAACCAAAGATTATTGCATATACTTCTTACATATTTACTCACTAGTAATAATAGTAAAAAAACAGCTGTGCCTTTAGAATGGTTAGTCGTTTAATACAATACACAATCTATTAACACACCCAAGGTCTCAATATTGCATATGACAGACATGATGTTATTCAAACTTAGGTGTGACGCCAAAGCCCTGACTTTCAACTCCTATTGTTACTACTCTCCAATATAAGAGCCACGAGGGACTTGTGGCTATTGAGCACTTGCAACACGGCTAGTCTGAATCAAATTGTGCACAACGGATTTTGAACATCTAGTATGAAAAAGAATGTAAAGTATCTCACTGTAATTTTATATTGATTACAAGCTGAAATCATGATTTCGACATAATGGATTAAATAAAATATATTCTAAAACTAAGTTCACCCAATTCTATTTATTGTTGCTACTAGGAAGTTTAAAATTACCTGGCTTATAATGCATATACTGGACAACACTGATTTAGAATATCATACAGGATTTTGTGAATCAGAAGGGCACAGTTTTTAAAATGTTTTAATTTTTAAATTAATTTTTATTGGAATATAGTTGCTTTACACTATTGTGCTAGTTACTGCTGTACAGCAAAGAAAATCAGCTAACATATACAAATTGGGTTGGCAGAAAAGGTCATTTAAGTTTTTCTGTACCATGCTATCGAAAAATCTAAACAACCTTTTTGGCCAATCCAATGTATTCCCCCCACCCCCTTTTTGGATTTCCTTCCCACTTTGGTCAACACAGAGCACTGAGTGGAGTCCCCTGTGCTATTCAGTAGTTCTCACTAGCTATCTATTTTATACACAGCAGTGTGTATGCATCAGTCCCAATCTCCCAGTTCATCGCATATCTCCTGCCCACCTTGGTATCCCATCTGTTCTCTATATCGGTATCTCTATTTCTCCTTTGCAAGTAAGTTCATCTGTACAATTTTTTCTAGATTCCACATATAAGCGATGTTACACAACAAGAGCACAAGACAACTTTAAATTTATAAACATAGTATGTTGTAGAGTATACAGGTATTTTCCCATCCTAGCAGCTGTTTTAATACTAAGTTAGTTTAACCAGGGCTTCCCTAGAGGCTCAGTAGTAAAGAATCCACCTGTCAATGCAGGAGACACTGATTTGATCTCTGATCCAAGATCCCACATGCGGCAGGGCACTGAAGCCCATGTGCTTAAGTGTGTACTGACCCTGTACTCTAGAGTCCTGCAACTGCAAGCACTGAGCCCACGTGCTGCAACCACTAAAGCTTGCATGCCCAGCGCCTGGGCTCCACAACGGGAGAAGCACCGCAATGAGCAGCGTGTGTATCGCAACCAGAGAGTGATCCATGCTTCCACAGCTACAGAAAGCCTGTGCAGCAACAAAGACCCAGCACAGACAAAAATTAGTAAATAAAAATAAACATCAAAAAAACCCACTAAGTTAGCGTAATCAATATAAACAGAACTTTAAATTTCCTTAACCTAAAATATGATTTTGCTTATTTAAATTTCAATTTCTAGAATTAGATAATTATTTTAAAATTTTTCTATCATGAACATTGGTTTTTCCAACTACAAAACTGATATTGGCTCATTAATACTACAGAAACTACAGAAAAACACATATAGAAAAAAATCCCATCATCCCACCAAATAGAATTAATATTTTGATCAGTCATTACTTCTAGGTATGTACAGCAGATGAAATCACACGAAATAATATTTAACGTGGGATTACACTGTTTACCATTTATAACTTGCTTTCTCTAATAAATTAAGAGCATTTTCTTTTATTACATATTACATCTAATTTTTTTTCTTAAATTTTTGCTGTTGTTCAGTCACTAAGTCATGTACAACTCTTTGTGATCCCATGGACTGCAGCATGCTAGGCTCCTCTGTCCTTCACTGTCTCCTCGAGTTTGCTCAAATTCACATCCATTGAGTTGATTTTGGAGCCCAAGAAAATAAAATCTGTCACTGCTGCCACTTTTCCCCTTCTATTTGCCATAAAGTGATGGGACTGGATGCCATGATCTTAGTTTTCTTAATGCGGAGCTAAATTTTTATTTGGAAATAATTATATATTCATAGGGAGTGGGAAAAATAGCACAAGGTCCTATATAAACCTTACTTAATTTCCTCAAAACTGCATCTTCTTAATTATAGTACAGTATCAAAACCAGGAAATTTACATTGGTATAGTACATGTAAACAGTTCTACGCCATCTCATCACACATGTGGATTCATGAAGCCATCACTGCCATCAAGATTCAGATCTATTTCATCACCGCAAGTGTCTCCCTCTTGCTATCCCCTTTACAGTCACATCAATCTCCCTCCTTTCTCCGTCATTCCTAATGCCTGACAACCACTAATTCTCTATTTCAAGAATGTTAATAGCATCCTACAATAGGTGACCTTTGGAGACTGGATTTTTTCTCTCAGCACAAGGGCCCTTTGATATCCATGCCAGTTGTATGCATCAATAGTTTGCTCCTTTTTAAGAACTGAGTAATAGTCCATGGTACAGATGCACCATTCTGAAAGACACTTTTCTTTCCAGTTTCAGCCTATTATAAGTAAAGCTGCCATGGACACTTGTGAACAGATTTTGTGTGAATACAAGTTTTAATTTCCCTGGGATAAATGTCCAGGAGTCAAAATTCTAGTTTTGTAAAAAAAACAAAACAAAACAAAACTGCCCAACTTTTTTCAGAGTAGTTGTACCATTCTACATTCCAAATCTCAAAACATTTTTAAGAGATGGAAAATATTTATAGCTATTTGACGGCTTCTAACAATTCCATGCCAATTCCCACATAGGTAACTTCATTTTTGTTAAAATGATGCCGTTAGTATATGTACACAAAAGTTTTTGCATACAGATCACAAATTCCTCTATGATAAATTATTGGGTAATGAGATACAAATATTTTAAAGGCATTTGCTACCAAATGCCATAATGACCTTCAAAAAACTTAAATCAACATACACACCACCCACCAATGGTCTGTGAGAATGTTCACGTCCTAGTCTCACTGAAATATCTTTTTCCATCTTTTAATTTTTTACTTGCAAAAAACATTATCTTGTTTGGTATATATTTGAATAATGAGAAGGTTGTATACATTTCCCACATTTCCTGACTTAATTTGTAGTGGTTTCTTAAATTAGCTGTTCATTTTCTTTGCCAGTATTTTACTGGAATGTTGGTGTATTGATTTTAAGACTTGGTTCTGTCCCTCTGACTTATGGTGCTAAGAAAGAGGTGTTTAAATATATGTGAAATTCAACCCAAGTGTTAGTAATGCACTAACTAGTAATGATTTTAGGATGCAAATAATAAACTAGTTTACTTGATATGGTCCCCCAACTTATCAGTACTCCTATATTCCACACAATGTGGAAGAATCGACACTAATGCCAGCTCTGGATTAAAAATATGCTTCTTAGAATGTTATCACTTACTTAAGTTCACTTTAATTGCCAAGACATAATTTTTCTGTAACAAACATCAAAAACAATCTTCATCTTCATGAGGACTGGGTGGTTTCTCTTTAAAGGAGAATGACTGCCATCAAATTAAAAGACGCTTACTCCTTGGAAGGAAAGTTATAACCAATCTAGATAGCGTATTAAAAAGCAGAGACATTATTTTGCCAACAAAGGTCCGACTAGTCAAGGCTATCATTTTTCCAGTGGTTATGTATGGATGTGAGAGTTGGACTGTGAAGAAGGCTGAGTGCCGAAGAATTGATGCTTTTGAACTGTGGTGTTGGAGAAGACTCTTGAGAGTCCCTTGGACTGCAAGGAGATCCAACCAGTCCATTCTGAAGATTAGCCCTGGGTGTTCTTTGGAGAGAATGATGCTAAAGCTGAAACTCCAGTACTTTGGCCACCTCATGCGAAGAGTTGACTCATTGGAAAAAACTTTGATGCTGGGTGGGATTGCGGGCAGGAGGAAAAGGGAACAACAGAAGATGAGATGGCTGGATGTCATCTCCCACTCGATGGACATGAGTTTGAGTGAACTCTGGGAAATGGTGATGGACAGGGAGGCTTGGCATGCTGCAATCCATGGGGTCGCAAAGAGTCAGACACAACTGAACTGAACTGAACTGAACTGAACTAATGACTAGTGATGTTGAGCACCCTTTCATGTTGTTTTTTGCTCAGTCTCTCTTCTTTAGGAAAATATTTGTACAAATATCTTTTTTCCAAAAACAATGGGTTTTTTTTCNGTGAACTGTGGGCATTGGTGATGGACAGGGAGGCCTGGCATGCTGCGATTCATGGGGTCACAAAGAGTTGGACACGACTGAGCGACTGAACTGAACTGAAACCAGTTTTCAAAGTATGCTCCCTAGACCAGCAGCATCAACATCACCTTGGAACTTGTAAGAAATACAATGCTACCCCAGACCTACTTAATAAAAAACTGAGAGCCTACATATGAAATCGTATCTGTTCTTAGAAAGCAGTCACCAGGTTTGTTTTCTCCAACTAACCACCACATATTTGATATTTTAAGATCCAATAAGTTGATGAAACTTGCATCCTGTATCACCCTTAATTTCTTGTCCCCTCCAAAGGCTTCAAGTGTTCTCTTCAACTGTATTGCTAATGATCGCAAATTATAGAGAAAATGTTATAAATAAGTTTTAAGATGCTTCTTTTACATTCCCCCTTCCTAGCTTCTTTTCCCAATCAAAGAATAACCTACATAGATTTTCTAAATTGACTGAGGGAGGAAAGGAGAGGAGCAATAAAGATCTAATTATATTTAAAAATAAAAATCTCAGTTGTTTACCCTATGATTTCAACTACAGACAGTCCTCAACTTAATGACTCACAACTTAGGATTTTTTGACTTTACAATGGGGCAAAGTGGTACACAGTCAGTAGAAACCACACTTCAAATTCTGATCTTTCCTTGGGCCAGAGGCATGGGGTCCAGTACTCTCTGGTGATGCTGGGCAGAGGGCAGGCACCGGAACTCCCTAACAGCCACACAATCAGCAAGACAAACAACTGATGCGCTTACAACCATTCTGTGCCCAGACAACCATTCTGTTTTTCACTTTCAGTACCGTATTCAAACATTACATGAGACATTCAACCGTTCATTAAAGGATTATCTTTGTGTTAGGTGATTTTGCCCAACTGTAGGTCATCATAAGCGTTTTGAGGTGTTTAAGGTAGTCTAAGCCAAGCTGTGATATTTGGCAAGTTAGGTGTTTTAAATGCATTTCACCTTTCAGTATTTTCAACTTATGATGGTTCTGGACATAATCCCATTTTAAGTCAAAAAAGGTCTGTACTTCTGATTTCTGAGTTACACAAGGGTTATTTGCAATGCCTTTACTGAGAATTCATCTTTGGCATCCATCCATGTCAATCACTGCACAGAACTGAAACTATAGCTACATAAACAAACAAACGAGTCAACACTTCAACTTAACAGCAGTAATTAATTCAAATAACAGTAAGGTATACCATGTACAAGGTGCAACTATCAAGTTATGGGTATGTTAACACAGTGGACAGCATAGCCTAACATTTTCAACAACACTTAAGATGCTCTGTAGCCATTTTTAAACTGCCTTTAGGTGCCAGCTTACAAGCACATTCACCTAGTTCCTTGTTTAGTCGCTAAGAAGTCTGACTCTTGCAGTCCCATGGACTGCTACCTAGTTCTTTAACACACCTCAAAATTGGTTTTACACAACATGATTGATCCTCTGCTTTATTTGCAGACTTTTCCATATGACTTTTGGCAGCTTAAATCACCAAATGCTCAACAAAAAGAGAAGAATAGTCAGAGTTATTGTTTAGGTAAGTGTGCTAAAACTCTGAAGCCCAAAACCACTCCAGGAGGTACTTTAAACGCATAGGCCAGGGTCCCCAAGGTTCCAGTCTGTGTTTAATTAAGGACAACTTTATAAAGACAAATTTCCCCTAATTCAATAACTTTATAGACAAAATGCAAGCCCTAATGTGCAAGAGTATGTATTAGAACTCTTTAACTGGAACAGTTTTAAAGGCAACTCCGATTCAAACTTCCAATCTTCATCTATTCTATATACATTTACTGAACCCCTACTGAGCGCCTGGCTCTGTAACACACGAAGAAAGACCATGCCCTCAAAAACGTGAAAACATAACAGAGGCAATCAAGGAAAAATACGGTTCAAATGTTATGAAGAGGCATACACGACTGTAGGGCACTGGAAAAAGACTTCCCAAGACGTCTAGAAGGACAAACAGGAGCCAGCCAGGCTAAGGAAGGAGGCACAGCTGAGAAGAAATCCAGGGGAAAAGAATGTGTGGAGGTATGGAAATGAGACAGTATGGTCCATACAAGGAAATACCAGGCAGTTCTGTATGAAACACACAAGTGCTGTGTGTGTGTGTTGGGGGGGGGGGGGGGGG
>SJYA01002905.1:1946127-1980420 GCA_006410615.1 Neotragus moschatus | reverse complement strand
CGGGTTCCCCCGCTCCCTTCTGCTCCTCTGCCACGCGGAGCTTTGTACCTGCCTCTCGTAAATTCCCTGCCTCGAGTCGATAGACCGCCCCGAAGCCCCTTTCCAAGCCCTTGAAGCAGAGGGAATTGTGCGGAAGAGGTGTGGCACAACTAAATGTCCCCCAAGGCCCGACACTCTGCTTCTGCTTGAACACCCCAGAGCCTAAATGGGGCGTTTCCCTAGGAAAGTTGCTGTTCAAATGCCAGCAGCCACATGCCAGCAGTTTAAACCTTGTACCTCCGTGCCAGTCTCCTCCTTTGGTCGTTTGGCAAATTCAGGGACTTAATGCACGAAAAGCAAGCAGGTCAGTACCTGGCACTTAGAAAGGACCAATAGAAAGTAGTGGTTGAGAACTATTATAACTGGACCTGGGTTGTGCACCATTTCCCTTGCTTTAGAAGCTTCTTGGAGGCCGAGAACAAGTAGTACCCTTTTTAGCCTGCTCCAAGAACGCTTGTCAAATTGACTTGAACGTGACTCAGGCCCCTCTGCCCTCAGGCAATGGGGAATTGTGGTAGAGGTAGGACCCAGATGATAAGATAAAAGGCTTGGCTGGGTGGAAGCCCTGGGTGGGGGTAGGGACAGGGTCAGAGGATCCTGCTGAAAATTGAGGGGGGGGGATAGGGGTGTGGAGGGAAAATAAGAGGGGCTCTGAGCTTCCACTGAGATAGCTCCCTCCCCCCAGGTTATATGCAAATACAGAAGGGGCTGCTATCAAGGCTGCCCTATAAAGTGGAAGCGGTCCAGGGCAGGACACCAGGGAAGCTCACTTCCCTGAGACAGAGTACCCGCGGAGCAAGAAGTCCTAGGATCAGTCCAGGGATCAGAAGAGAGAGAATATAAGAGGGAGGGAATGTGTCAGTGATAACCTTGATCAGCACACGGTGTCCTTGCCAGGGAGGCACACCCTGGAGTTCCAGGAGGGACAACACTGTTCAGCCAGGGTCAGCAACCTTCAGGGAGAAAAGGAGGGAGGCATGGGACTGAGGGCCAAAGAGGCCAGAGAAAGACAAGGGGCATGAACACAAGCCATGGCCGGGTGCCCACAGCCTTGGCCTCTGGTGTCTGCCTGGCATGCTCCCAGGACTCTGCCCCTAGCCTGAAGGTACAGTGAGAAAAAGGGAATTAAGAAATCCCAGCTGGAGGAGTAGCCTCTGGGGAGGGTAGCTGGGAGCCCACAGGTAGTGGGAAGGACACTGACTTTATTATTGTTTACCTAGAGTAAAACGCACAAATTGTTTTTGATAGCTCCGTGAATTTTTCCATGTATCCGCTACACCTTTGCATGCAAAATCCAGATCAAGATATAGAATCTTTCCATCTTTCCTCCCTGCAGACTAGCTTTGCCTGAAGATCATACGGTTGTACTGAACTGTCTGGCTGGCAGCTTTTGCTCAACAAAATATGTGTGGTATTAATCCATACTGTTGCCTGTCCTAGTAGTTCATTTTCATTTGCCTAAGTGTGTAGAATTCCACTGCAAATACACAGTCATTTAGCTATCCACAGGAGACCAACCTTTTAGTGTATTTGCATGTGTGTGTTTGACCTGTTTTACTTCTTTTAAAAAAAGAAAAAGTTTAAAACCTGATTTGAAGAAAAAAGAAGTTCCAGAATAGAGAACTAGTTTCTGGGAACATATCAGACCCACACATCACACCATGTGGTTGTAACTGTAGAAGCTCTAAGTTCATTCACATGTTGGAGGTAAATATCTACTGTGAGTCTCCTTGCAGGAGCCAGACAACTCTACTTCATGCTGGAGAACAGCATGGCTCTAGAGAGAGCATCAGACTATGATTCTAGAGCAGTGCATTCAACCTGAGCTGGGTGGGGAACAAATCTTCCTTCCACCATGTTACTTTGAACTAGTGTGAGGTGGAGGGATGGGTGGGAGTTGACAGAGAGCCACCCTCTTGCTCCCTTGTTTCCTATCTTGAACTTCCATTTCATATTTCCCTGGAAGGGAGGTGCTTTAAATCTATTAGAAACCCATGAATTTAGAATAGACACAGTCAGAAGCACTCTCCAAGAAATGTCTGGTGTAAATGATCCCATGGATACACAGGGCAGATTAAAAGACTACATTTGGACACTTTGCTTCCTTCCTCCTTATTCACCATTTCCGTTACACTGACTGTTCCAGGAATGTCATGTTCCCACCGCAGGGCCTTTGCACTTGCTATTCCGCTTGAAATGCTCTTCCTCCACACCCCACCCCAATAACTACATTTACAGATGCCTTGCCTCCTTCATGTATTTGCTCAAAAGACATGTTCTCAGTGAGGTTTTCTCAAGTCATGTAGTCTAAAAATATCGTCCACCAGCCTTACTTTTTTTTGTCCTTTGCACTTATCACTGCTTAACATACCATGCCGTTTACTTATCTTGTTTAGCAGATCTTTGCCCAGTAGGATAGAAGCTCTGTAGCAGCAAGGATTTTTTTTTTCCTCTTTTTCTCCCCCGCACCACCATCCCCACTCCAACACACACACACTGTTATATATAAATGCCTAGAACAGTGCCTGGTAAACATGCATTGAAGAGGATTTCTTTCATTTAACAGTAATTTATTGCACAGGAACTTGGTGCCTTGCCCCATGCCAGGGACAAGAAGATCAGATAAACAAGACAGACTTGATTCCTGTTCTTTTGGAGTTTGCATTCTACTTGAAAAGGCCAACTTTATCTGAGTAATTCATTATGATTGTGACAATTATTGCAAAGTACAGGATGCAAGGTGAGATTGCCTAGAAGAAGAGAAAGGAAGAACATTCAGGCAATGTGGAGCTTTGAAGAAATCTGAGGCAAGCAGCTGTACCAGGAGCCCTACAACAGAGGAGACCTGAGACTGAAGATGTAGCCCTTGGCTATGTCCTGTTTGGTGGGGTGGGCTAAGGTGAAGGTACAGTCTTTATCCTAAGGTGCTGTTGAAGCCACGGATGAGTTTAACAAGACTCTCTGCTGGGCACTGTCTGTGGTCTGTTTTCATGAATGAGGGCCTGGGAGAGGCTGATTCCCTTGGAGCGGGGACACAGTGGAAGGATTAGATCTCCTTGGAAGTTGAACAGGAAGGCAGTTCATAAAGAACTTCTCTCTTTTCTTATGCCCAAGAAAGATGCAGAACTACTGGTGCCTGTCAAAGGAAAGGTCTGAAATGTTTTCAGCTCAGCTTTCTCCTGTCTTTACTCCCAGACAGAAAATCTAAATACTAAGACCGGAACTTTAAGTGAGAGAAAAAAGCTTTTCTCCAATACCTTAGGGCTTGCTGTCTCCATGATATACCTTCCTTTAGTCTGAGTGCAAACTATAGTTTGGGGTGAGATTGTCCCCAATCTGCAGTGAAATGAGAAAGCTAAAGGGGTAAATGTATGAATACTATACTAGGTCCAAATAAAATACCAATTGGTTGGTTCTCAGCAAACATTATTTTTTATTCTGATATTATGTCCTTCCAATTTTTTTCATTTCTTGGCAGTTTCGGTCATTTAAATGTTCCTTTTTTTAAATGAGTGTTGGCAATAGTAGACGGTATTTGCCTGCTTAAAATGTCCTCAGTTGACCAAATCACAAGTGGACAATTCTCTGTTGGCTTCCTAACGCTCTCTCCTCACTAATTTTATCTTTGATATTTTAAGTGTACCAAGATCTGAATAACTTTAACGAAACATTCCAAGATAGTGTTATTGAGTGAAACAAGAAGAAAAAAACCAGTATCACTTGAATGAAAAAGTCACCCAAGAAGGACAGAAGCTAGGAAGATTAAGATTTTTCTATCGTAATTGCTAAGATTGAATGCCCTACTTTGCCCTGAATATTCCTTCAGTGGTTTAAGAGAAAACGTTGTTTCTTGAAGCATCTAACTACCTACAGAATCTTAGGAACTGGAGAAAACCTAGCTCATCTCACTGAAAAATTCAGGCCTGTGCTGGTACCACTGAAGACATCTGTAGAGAGTTATTGAAGATCGGATTAACTTCTAAAGACTCAACCTTGAAGTCAGAAAGAGGTGGAGCTTCCCAGAACATCTGGGTGTGAAACTTAACCAGATTTTTCCACGAGCTACACCTGTGCACATGCTCATCAGAGATAGCAAGTTTTATTGATCTGCTTATTGGACAGTAGGAACTATCATGTCACATTTACAAAAACTCACTCAAAATAGGTGAGACCTAAGTGCAAAACCTAAAACTATAAAACTTCCAAAAGAAAATAAAGAAGAAGATCTTTGTGGCCTTGGATAGACCTAGATTTCTTAGATACAACAAACAAACAAAACCACATGATCTATAAAAAAGAAAGTTGGTAGCTTGGACTTCATCAAAATTAAAAACTTCTGCTCTTTGAGAGACACTATTTGGAAAATGAAAAGTCAAAGACTGGGAGAAAATATCTGCAAAGCATATAGTTGATAAAGGAATTACATCCAGGATATATGAAGAGTTTTTACAATACAATTGAAAAGCAAGTAATTTGATGGAACATGAGGAAAAGATTTGGATGGACATTTTGTCCAAAAAAAGTATGAATGGTTAATGAGCATGTGAAGAGACACTCTACATCATTATTCATTAGAGAAACGCAAATCAAGCCACAGTGAGATACCACTGTACCTTAGAAAGGCTTAAATAAAAAATCCTGACATTCCCAAGGCCCGGGGAAGACATGGAGCCACCAAACAACACCAGTGGGAGTGCAATATGGTATGATTCCTCTGCAACAACAGTTTGACGGTGTCTTACAAAGGTAAACATACACTTACTATATAAGCCAGCAATCCCACTTGTAGAAATTTACAAAGAGAAGTAAAGACATAAGTTCACACAAAAACCTGTACTCAGATATTGATGCCTCATCACCAAAATTTGGAAACACCCCAAATGCCCTTCAGCTGGTAAATGAGAAACAATGAGCAGTGGTACCTCCACGCCATGGAATACTACACAGCAAGGCAAAGGAATAAACTCTGGACATATCTGTGCAGCACAGGTGAATCTCAAATGCATCACCCTAAGTGAAAGAAGCCAGTCTCCAAAGGTCACCTAGGGTGTGATTCTATTCAGGTGGCATTGTGGAAAAACCAAAACTGCAGGGATGGAGAACAGATCTGTGGTTGCCAGGGGTGGAGGGAGGATTTGACTACACAAGGAGGAACAGCAAAAGGGAACTGGGGAAGCAATGGAAGTAACTTACATCTTGATTGTGGAGGTGGTAAGACAAAATACATGTCTATAAAACTCAGATCTAGTCACCCAAAAAAGTAGCTATCACTGTATATAAATTGTACTGAGTCACTTCAGTCATGTCTGACTCTGTGACCTTGTGGGTGGTAGCCCATCAGGCTCCTCTGTCCGAGAAATTGCCCAGGCAAGAATACTGGAGTGGGTTTCCATGCCCTCCTCCAGGGGATCTTCCCGACCCAGGGATCAAACCCACATCTCTTACATCTCCTGCATTGGCAGGAGGGTTCTTTACCACTAGCACCACCTGGGAAGCCCATATAAATTATACCTCAGTAAATCTGGCTTTTGATCATTTGGCATTGAAAAGGTCCCCAGCCTCCACATTGCCTGCCCTCTTCATAGTAATAACCGCAAAGCTACAATTTTGTAGTTTTGCTGTGTGCCTAACACTGCGGGTAAACCCTGTGCCTTCCTAGGTGTTCTTTCCAGTAATTCACCAAGTTACTCGGGCCATAATCCTTGGAGGCATCCATGACTCATCTCTTTGCCTTATACCCTATCTCCCGTCCTTCAGCAAATCCATATCCTGAATCTGACCACTCCTCTTCATCCCCATTGCTATCACTCCAGGTTAAGCTAGGATCACTTTCCAGCCTTCTAAATGGCTCCCTACTTTCCCTCTTGCTCCTGGAACCTGTTAGGATAGATTCAGTTAGGTTATGGTTACAGTTCCTAAATCTTCATGATTCATCCTGATGAAGGCTGATTTCTCACTTAAGCGATGTACCCACTGCAGGCCAGCTGCAGCTCTGTCCACCTCCAAACCCAGGCTTCACCTCCAATATTGTTGACTGCTCACACAGAAGGAAAACGAGCCCTGGAGGGTCTCGTACTGGCAGTTGACTGCTTTCCCTGGAAGAGACACTTGTGACTTCTGCCCCCTCAACTCAGTCTGATAGCCCCACTTGGCAATAAGAAATGCAACCCGCCGTGTACCCGGGAGGTGCAAGAAATACTTGGCAATCAGCTTAGCGATTACTGTGATTCTTTAAAGTCTGTTCTCTAAAGTAGTCAGAGGATCCTTCTGAGATGTAGATGACAGAGTCACTCCCCTTGCTCAGAATCCTCTAATGACTTCTCATGGCACTTTGGTTAAAATTCAGAACCTTTTTCTTCCCCCTAACATTTTCTTTCTGTCTTTACATTTAATAGTCTTCATTTAATCAATATAAAATGTATGAGGGATGTAGATTTTTTTCTTCTTTATCAATTTTGAGATGACAAAGTAAACATTCTGTTTTTATTCCAACTTCACAGTATATAAAAAATTAATCATACATTTTCTTGAGTGATTCATGAGCTAAATGGAATTAATAACTAAAAATTACATATAGTGCTTTAAAATGGCATGAAACCCAGAATTTTGACCCTGGTCTTCGAGGCCTGCTGACTTCATCCACTCCCAGCTCAGCGTCTCTTGCAGTTTCCTGCCAAGTGCAGCCATCGCTTAGGGTGTTCCTGCCTGTTCTTTCCCCAGATATTCCAATGGCTCCGTCTCTCTCACAGTCCAGGTATCTGCTAAACACCCCCTCTTCAAAGAGAACCTCTCTGACTAAGCCATCTTACCCGGTATCATCCCCCTACCACCACCAGCCCTGTCAGCGCTGTCTCCTCACTACGCTTTACATGTCCTGGCATACCATGATGTATTATTTGCTTTTGCCTGATGCATCCACTAGAATTTAATTTCAGGATGATGGCTTTGCTTTCATTCTGTGTCCCTAGTGCCTAAAAGAGGGTAGGAAATGTTCCTCCACACAGTTGTTGTTGCTGTTTAGTTGCTAAGTCGTGCGTGACTACTCAAAAATTACTGGTAGAATGAATGAAGTGCTTTTACATCTGTTACCCCATGGAAACCCTAAACACCCCAGTGAGCCAAGAACTGTTATGACTGTTTGACGGATGAAGAAACTGAGTCAGTGAAGTGCCCAGAGTCAGGGACAGGGTTTGAATTCAAACTAAACATTGATTCCCCAGCTCCATCCCTTCATCTCTGCTTCTAGAGCACAACTTTCATTGAAAAATAACCAGTCGGTTTTGGAGGGAGCCTGAGGAAGGCGGCAGACATGGAACTTCAGGTGGTCTTTTTTGACAGCATCGACGGGTCCTTTTAAAAACAAGGAGGTTCTCTGCCCCAGCATATCTAGTTTATGGTCCCATGTTACTGTGAATTCTTGCCAAAGCAGACAAGCCACATGTGCCAGGACCATGGAACTGAATGATACACATCAGCACGGCTGCAGTTGGAGCTTCAGAAAAAGCAGAGCAAGGGGTCCCTGTGACGGGTGTGATTTCCTGCAGTGATTCAAGTATATCTACTGATGCCTTGGGCCCAGAAACTGATTCCGCAGCAGCTTGTTCTTGATGCTTGCATTTCCACCCTTAGAATCACAGTCATAGAATTTTGAGGATGGAAAGGAGAGTCAAGACAATCCATCTAGTTCTGCTTTTTAGGGCAGAAGCAAAAACCTGTGGGTGTGGAGGTTATGGAGTGTTTCACCGGTATGATGCCCTTGGTCCTCACAGCTATCCCCACGTGAGTTACCATCCTCCTCCTCAGAACGAAGATGCTCCATGAAGATCAGGCAAGTCACAGACCCCTGAGCAGGTTTTAAACAGGGGCTTCAAAATCTGCTTCTCTGAGAGCAGGTTCTCAGTACTAAACCACAGAAGAAATCCCCTAAAGCCAAACACCCTGGACTTCATTATCAAGAATTAGATTAAGAGGTTCCCCTGCAGAACATGTAATGGTAGGATTTATTTACATGTTGTCATGGACTGAATTGTGTGTGTCCCCCACATAAATTCATATGTTAAACCCTAACCCCAGTCACCCCAGAATGTGACTGTATTTGCAGAGAGGCCTTTAAAGCGGCGTTAAAGCCAAAACGAGCCCATTAGTGTGGGCCCTAATCCAATCTGACCAGTGTCCTTGTAAGAAAAGGAAGAGACCCTAGAGATGTATATGCACAGAGGAAAGGTCAAGTGAGGACACAGCCAGGAGGTAGCCATCTGCACACCAAGGAAAGAGGCCTCAGTTCAGTTCAGTTCAGTTCAGTCCAGTTCAGTCGCTCAGTCGTGTCTGACTCTTTGCGACCCCATGAATCACAGCACGCCAGGCCTCCCTGTCCATTACCAACTCCCGGAGTTCACTCAGACTCACGCCCATCGAGTCCGTGATGCCATCCAGCCATCTCATCCTCTGTCGTCCCCTTCTCCTCCTGCCCCCAATCCCTCCCAGCATCAGAGTCTTTTCAAATGAGCCAACTCTTCGCATGAGGTGGCCAAAGTGTTGGAGTTTCAGCTTCAGCATCGTTCCCTCCAAAGAAATCCCAGGGCTGATCTCCTTCAGAATGGACTGGTTGGATCTCCTTGCAGTCCAAGGGACTCTCAAGAGTCTTCTCCAACACCACAGTTCAAAAGCATCAATTCTTCGGCACTCAGCTTTCTTCACAGTCCAACTCTCACATCCATACATGACCACTGGAAAAACCATAGCCTTGACTAGACNTTTCAGCTTTAGCATCAGTCCTTCCAAAGAAATCCCAGGGCTGATCTCCTTCAGAATGGACTGGTTGGATCTCCTTGCAGTCCAAGGGACTCTCAAGAGTCTTCTCCAACACCACAGTTCAAAAGCATCAATTCTTCGGCGCTCAGTTTTCTTCACAGTCCAACTCTCATATCCATACATGACCACGGGAAAAACGATAGCCTTGACTAGTTGGACCTTTGTTGGCAAAGTAATGTCTCTGCTTTTCAATATGCTATCTAGCAGGAGAAACCAAACCTGCCAACATATTGATCTTGGACTTCCAGCCTCCAGCACTGTGAGACAATACATTTCTGTTGTCTAAGCCATGCCCTGACCCACATCTGCGGTATTTTGTTACAGAAGTCCAAGCAGACTAATATAGTGTCATGAGTTTGTGGGCAGTAAAGAGAGGCCACAGCAGGATCATAATAACCAACATACACCAAGTACTTACAGTTGAGATGGTAAACAATTTAAGATTTTTTGTTTTGCTTTCGTTTTCTCGGTTTTTCTTTGTGGGGTGGGGGGTGATAGAGTCTGAACCACCAGATCACCAGGGAATTCCCAACAATTTAGGTTTTTTAACTCAGTGAATGCTAACAAAAACCCTGTGAGGTAGGTTCTGTGATGGAGCCTCTTTTATACACAAGGAAACTAAAACAAAAGTTAGTTGTCCTGAGCTGTACATTTGGAAAGTGGCGGAGGCTTTCCAGTTGGTGCTAGTGGTAAAGAATCCACCTGCCAATGCAGGAGACACGGATTCAGTCCTTATTGGGGAAGATTCCCCGGAGTAGGAAATGGCAACCTGCTCCAGTCTTCTTGCCTGAAAAATTCCATGGACAGCAGAGCCTAGCGGGCTACAGTCCACGGGGCCACAAAGAGTCGGACACATGCACACGCACACCGGCAGCCTGGGTTAAGTTAGTTATCGTCATTCCCATCTTCCAGATGAGAAAACTGAGACTCAGAAACTTGTCCAATTTCCTGCAGCCAGGGCGTGGCAGAACCAGAATTCCAAGTTCTTTATCCTTCATCACAAACTAATGCCTGGAACTCAAGAATCCTGGAAGTCACTCATTGGAAGGAGTGGAGGGACCCACCTCGAGGGGTCAGGACAAAAAGCTGTGGTCTCACTAAATACATCTGCAGAGGAGAGGCATCTGATATGGAAGTGTGGGCCACGTGATGGTTGAGAGGAGGTGATACTGTCCAGCCAGAATCTGGGCAGGCTAGGAGGAGGGACCCTGTCTTTGAGGAGCATTGTTTCTCACCTCCTCTTCACACCCTTGCCTCCCCGTGGCTACTGCCCACGGACAGAGATGCAGTAACTGGCTCCAGGTCACTCAAAAAGGAAGGCAGCTGGCAGGACTCATTCGGCTCTCCCTGACTCCAAAGTTCATTCTTACTTTTAGCTTTAGATTTTAGCCTGTTTACAAGGCACCCACCCTGTGCCAGCTTTCAGGTGCTGACAATCCTGGGAGAGAGGCCATGGCAGGCCTCAGCTGCTGGAGCGCATGGGCTGAGAGAAATAGGCCTTGAGCAGAAAATGAGAGGGGTAAGGGAAGGCGGCGCTGGCCAGGTGATTGTAATGTCCTTGTGTTCTTTTGTCTCCTGGCATTTCCCCCTTTCCCAAGCAGCTAATTCCCTATCTGAAGCGAAGCAATGTGACACAGTAGAAGCAAAAAAGGCCTGTCAGTCTCTGTCTCTTGTGTTCCCTAATTATAAACTCTCCATGCTCCCAGGGAAGCTTAGGGGAAGTGTGGGATAAGCAAATCTTCAGAAGAAGAAAGCAGACAGAAGTGTTACTTTATTTTATTTTGGGGGGCCGCACCATGAAGCACGTGGAATTTTAGAGCCCCGACGTGTGTCCTCGGTCAAAGCAGAGTCTCAACCACCGGACTGCCAGAGAAGTCTTTGGAAATGTTTTTTATGAGACAAGAAAACGGCCGCAGGAGAGACAGAAGGCAAAGAGGTAATGAGATGGAGAGGGCAAGGGCCGAATAGCAGGGGTGTCTGTCTGCAGACCCCCAGGAAGGTGGCAAGATCTCAGAGCGGGTATGGGGCTATCTATGCAGATATAGCAAAAGCCACCTTGCAGAGATTCCAGGGACCCAGCATGGAGCAGGCATTGCCAAGATAACACCTAGACTGGAAGCAGCCATGAAGAGAAAACTAGGGATGTCTCTATGGCAACCTGTGATGAACAGATGCCCTGAGACCAGGGAGTCACATTCCTCAGCACCCTGACACCAGACAGTCTAGAACTTGGATACAATACTGGAGAAAGGGGAAGCACCAAATGGACCAAGATTGAGTTGGGATGGGGGCTCAGGTTAAAATCAAGAAGAGAGAGATAAAAATAAGGAAAGATATTGTTCTCACATGACTGAAATGCACACCTGCTATGTTGTATTAGTGGCAAAGTAAGGTGCGTGAGAACATCCAGCCAGCCAGGATTGTCTAGGGAAACAAGTCAGGGAGGGCATCTGAGGTCAAGAGAACCAAACATTCAGTGATACTTGGCTGCTACTGCTGCTGCTGCTGCTAAGTCACTTCAGTCATGTCTGACTCTGTGTGACCCCCCATAGACGGCAGCCCAACAGGCTCCCCTGTCCCTGGGATTCTCCAGGCAAGAACACTGGAGTGGGTTGCCATTTCCTTCTCCAATGCAGGAAAGTGAAAAGTGAAAGTGAAGTCGCTCAGTCGTGTCTGACTCTTCGCGACCCCATGAACTGCAGCCTACCAGGCTTCTCTGTCCATGGGATTTTCCAGGCAAGAGTACTGGAGTGGGATGCCATCACCTTCTCCGGATATTTGGCTAGTGGACCACAGATATGAGTGCGCTAGAACTCAGAGCATGTATGGAGTGGTAGAAGTGAGAGTCCAGAGAAGTAAGCCCCATCTTGAAGCATCAAAGAAACCATGTGGATTGGAAGAATTTCATCTTGAAGACAAGGGTAGACTATTGACACATTTTAATCAAGGAAGTTGCAGAATCAGTACTGAGTTTTTAAAATCTCTTTGAGAGTAGTATAGATGGTGGTGACTTGAGTCAGACTGAGAGAGGGAGCAATTAACCAGTAAAATGACAAAGAAAAGAACAGGAGCGGGTTAATGGAAAGGGAAAAATGAGAGATTTTCAGCAGTAGAATCTCTTGGACTTAACTCATGATTGCGCTTTGTGGGTGAAGCAGAGGGAGGAATCAAGGAGGATGTCCAGTTTTCTGACTTGGGTGAATGAGTCAATTATGGTGATATTGACAGCAATAGAGTGTTATGAGACGAGGCTGTTTGGAGGAAGAGATAATGAGTTGAGTTGTGGATATGATGAATTTGATGTTTTACTTAGGATGCTTTTGGCTGCAAGTAGCAACAACAAAAACAACAAAAGAAAAGCCCATACAACAATGAGAAAATGTATTATTTGACATAGTTGAAAGCCCCTGTCCTAGTTAAGATGCCATCAACTGGTTATTAAGAACCAGGTTCCATCTTTCCCTTATGGTTGCTGATGGTTGTCACTACTCCAGTATTACAAGGCAATGCAACATCTAGAAGAAGAAAAGGAACCATTTTTCATGTATCTCTTTAAGAGGGGAAAAAAAGAAATTTTCCTAAACATTCCCAGAACTCTCTGCTGGCAGAATCAGGTCATGCAGCCACTCCTTAAACAACCCATAGGCTTTGACTAAATATCTGGAATGGAGTGGCCTTTAGTGAGTTCACCATCACCACCTCGACAAGCCGCCTGTGGTACATGCAAACAGAGAAATCTTGGAAAGGTGGATCAGAGGACAGATTTTGGCTGAAGATACCACAGAGGGGCTGTGAGAGGAAGGCTGTAGATGAACTTCTGCAGGGATGGGGCAGAGAGAAGAAACAGGGGCCAAACAGAGGTCTGGGAACAGCAGTATTTAGGGGGCTCCCTGGGGAAGAGAAATGACTATGTGGTAGTTTAGAATTTGAGTCTGGATTCAAAGAACCCTAGATGGGAATTCCAGTCCTGCTACTTATCAGCTACGTGATCTGGGGTGAAGATTACTTCATTGCTCAGGGCCTTACTTTCCTTGTCTGTAAAGTGGAACCTTAAGTCCTAGCTCCCAGAANTCAGTCATGTCTGACTCTGTGTGACCCCCCATAGACGGCAGCCCAACAGGCTCCCCTGTCCCTGGGATTCTCCAGGCAAGAACACTGGAGTGGGTTGCCATTTCCTTCTCCAATGCAGGAAAGTGAAAAGTGAAAGTGAAGTCGCTCAGTCGTGTCTGACTCTTCTCGACCCCATGAACTGCAGCCTACCAGGCTTCTCTGTCCATGGGATTTTCCAGGCAAGAGTACTGGAGTGGGATGCCATCACCTTCTCCGGATATTTGGCTAGTGGACCACAGATATGAGTGCGCTAGAACTCAGAGCATGTATGGAGTGGTAGAAGTGAGAGTCCAGAGAAGTAAGCCCCATCTTGAAGCATCAAAGAAACCATGTGGATTGGAAGAATTTCATCTTGAAGACAAGGGTAGACTATTGACACATTTTAATCAAGGAAGTTGCAGAATCAGTACTGAGTTTTTAAAATCTCTTTGAGAGTAGTATAGATGGTGGTGACTTGAGTCAGACTGAGAGAGGGAGCAATTAACCAGTAAAATGACAAAGAAAAGAACAGGAGCGGGTTAATGGAAAGGGAAAAATGAGAGATTTTCAGCAGTAGAATCTCTTGGACTTAACTCATGATTGCGCTTTGTGGGTGAAGCAGAGGGAGGAATCAAGGAGGATGTCCAGTTTTCTGACTTGGGTGAATGAGTCAATTATGGTGATATTGACAGCAATAGAGTGTTATGAGACGAGGCTGTTTGGAGGAAGAGATAATGAGTTGAGTTGTGGATATGATGAATTTGATGTTTTACTTAGGATGCTTTTGGCTGCAAGTAGCAACAACAAAAACAACAAAAGAAAAGCCCATACAACAATGAGAAAATGTATTATTTGACATAGTTGAAAGCCCCTGTCCTAGTTAAGATGCCATCAACTGGTTATTAAGAACCAGGTTCCATCTTTCCCTTATGGTTGCTGATGGTTGTCACTACTCCAGTATTACAAGGCAATGCAACATCTAGAAGAAGAAAAGGAACCATTTTTCATGTATCTCTTTAAGAGGGGAAAAAAAGAAATTTTCCTAAACATTCCCAGAACTCTCTGCTGGCAGAATCAGGTCATGCAGCCACTCCTTAAACAACCCATAGGCTTTGACTAAATATCTGGAATGGAGTGGCCTTTAGTGAGTTCACCATCACCACCTCGACAAGCCGCCTGTGGTACATGCAAACAGAGAAATCTTGGAAAGGTGGATCAGAGGACAGATTTTGGCTGAAGATACCACAGAGGGGCTGTGAGAGGAAGGCTGTAGACGAACTTCTGCAGGGATGGGGCAGAGAGAAGAAACAGGGGCCAAACAGAGGTCTGGGAACAGCAGTATTTAGGGGGCTCCCTGGGGAAGAGAAATGACTATGTGGTAGTTTAGAATTTGAGTCTGGATTCAAAGAACCCTAGACGGGAATTCCAGTCCTGCTACTTATCAGCTACGTGATCTGGGGTGAAGATTACTTCATTGCTCAGGGCCTTACTTTCCTTGTCTGTAAAGTGGAACCTTAAGTCCTAGCTCCCAGAACGAAACATTGATAAGAAAAGACTCAAGAGAGCCCTGTGTGACGTCAGCACACAGCAGCTGCTAGTAGCCACTGGTGGAAAAGAAAAGGGCCTAGAGAGGGTCTGAGAGGGAGCTGACGGGGAAAGCTGAAGTATAACCAGGATGGGGTGGTGCTGTTGAAGGCACAGGGTGAGAGGATTTCAAGGAGGAAAGAGTGGGCAATTATGTCATCTGCTGAAGAGAGGTCGGGTCAGAAGTGGACTGAAAAATGCCCTTTGGATTTAGCAATTAGAAGGTCACTGGTACCCTTGACAAGAGCACTTTGAATGGAGTGCTGGGGTTGGAAGCCAGGAAACAAGGGGTCAGCAGTCAAGACCGGAATTCAAGTTGCTTGGCTGCCAACATCAGCATCCTTTCTGCTATGCCAGGAGCTCCTTCATTCTGAAAATTCCTGTTTTTGTAAGTCTTGCCTCAAAAATACTCATTCAGAGAGCAGTAAACAGTAGGACTCCACAATCTGTGAATGAAACAACCCCTCTTCATCATTTTTTTTATTTTTGTGTGAATCAAGCGAAGGTGGTTGTTTCCTTTCATTAGAAATATGTTGCATCCTTTTGGAGGGTTTGTGTTTACGTTACCATTTTATTGCTATATGGTTCCTTTTTATATAACATATTTTGCAACTGCAAAAACAAACAAACAAACAAAACCCAAACAACATATGTGCTTTGCATTAAAATCAAAAAGTTCAAACCCCTCTCACTCTGTGCACATTTTTGAGGCAAAAGTGTGGGATTTGGAAAACCCTAGAAGAGCCATGCAATTTGGCAAATCCTCCTTTAATAAATGATAGCAGTTGCTTTTGAGACTGATTTGGTCATACGGATCATGTTTGTCAGGGCTGTCATTAAAAGCCTAACATTTTTCCTGTTGCAGAATGTCTCCCAGTAATCCAAACGTGGGCAGTGGTTAAGCACGGTCAGTTTCATGACCTCCTTCCTGCTACCCACCTCCCCCTCCTGGCTATCTCAACTCCCCAGTGGATGATCCCTCATCCCTAGCAACAACTGCAGCTGCTACTGTTTCTTGACTCTGGCGAGGAAAGTGGGCTCAGGGCCAAGTCTACTGTCCAGGGCTCCCTGTGGAAGATGCTAGAAGAACACTGCACACCCTCTCACTGTCCGTGACCCAAGTCCATCACCTCTGCCGAACATCTGGATTGCAACACACTGAGTTCAAAGGTCTAGCATGTGGGTCTGCACCTGGCCTGACTGTTTAAACGGAGCTGACCTCAAACCAAACACCGGGCCCCGTGCTATTATTTATGTGGAGGGTTGGATGCCAAATATAAACATTAACTTCGGCATCTTCTCCCTATAGGCCTTTGTGAATTTTAAAAAAATGCATATTAACCATCTACTGTGCAGGAAAAACCACCCACCTCTTCTCTGAGTCCTACTCTTTGCCCAAGCAGGCTGCTCTCCCTTTTGATCCCTGTTTTGAATGTTTGGGTTTTTTTTGTTTTTTTTTTAAGGTTTTTAAAAATTTTGAAGTAGGATGACACATTTGCAGGAGATTTGTAAAATACAGAACAAGGTTACATATAGGTCCAGTATGTATCACAATTACTTTTTCAAGTCAATAAATTAAGATTTTTAGTTGGAGTTCCAATATCAAGCTCTCAAAAATTAATAGAATACAGAGAAGTAGAAGGATGTAATAGACCTGAAAAGCACTGTGAACCAGTCTGAATGTCTGTTTACTTGAATAATATCACAGCTCCTTTCCAGAGGAGCCCACTGTAGCCTCTTGTATTTCAAGTCATCAGGTGGTGGGCCTGCTGCAGGGGTGGTGTTTCTCATCCCCAGGAGAGGCTATGAGCGAGCACCATATGTTATTAAGACCTCTCAGAATTCATTGCCAGAGCTGGGAGCACAATCTGAGAAGAGCAGGGCAAGAGGAGGAGGCCTTGAAGTAGACGTCGGTTCTTAACTCTCTGCAGCTCTGAGACCGTCCTCTTTGAACAGTCAGCTAAGGAAGATGGATGAGCGTGTGTGGAGGGTGTGGCTGAGAGCAACTGGGGGCAGAACAGGGGTAGCAGTTTAAGGAAAAGGGAGATCATGCATTTCTTGGGCATAGGAATGGATCTAGTTTTCCTGTTTCTGGAAAGAGGCCCGAAGAGAAAGGGCATGGTTTAATTTCTACTAACATTTATTAACAATTGGCTGTAATTATTATCCAATGGAGTAAGTGCTGGGGCACGTACACAATATTATAGGGTAAAGAGAAGAAAAAAAATTCTAATATTCACTCAAATATTCAACAAAAGTTTCGCCAAGGAAAGAGTGTTTGAATGGGCTCTTTCAGTCTTTCCTTCACTCAGCAGATACCTGTGAGCCTCACTATGTGCTAGCGCCACACGGGGCACCAGGGTAAGCAAGGCAAGGTGGCTCCCATCATGAAGCCGCCTCCTTCATGAAGCTGCATGGCATGCCTATTTGGGGACAGGCCCTGTGAGACGCCCTCTTGGAGATAAAAGTCTGTTGAAACAAATGAGTCAGTCAGAGAGGTCATTCTAAAAATGTGCCATAGGTGTTACAATGGGGAAAGACCAGGGAGCTATGGGGTGATGAGAAGGAAACCTGATCTAGTTCAATGGCTCTCAATGGTACACAGTCGCATTTTTTCCTCCAAAGAATATTTTACAGTCTCTAGACATGTTTTTCTTGTCTCAATTGTGGGGAGAAGGGAGCTGCAGGCATCTAGTGGGTAGAGGCCAGGGAAGGTACTAAACATCCTATAATGCCCAGGGCAGCCCCTACAACAAGAGCTATCCAACCCCAAATGTTAACAGTGCCGAAGATGAGAAACTCTGGTTTAGTCCCAGGCTCAGGGAATGTTTTGGGGAAGGAATGCAGTTGGATTTAAGAACTGGAGGATGGTTCAGAACACTGGGAAATGGGGGTCTGGCATGAAATCAGAGGACACAGTAAAGGGAAAGAGAAGTCAAGCTGAGGATGCAGGGAAGGTAGAGGGGAGATGGCAGGAGATGAAACACAAATCCCAGGCTGTTCCCAGAGAGACTAAAGGATCTTCTATGCTACATAATGTACAGTATGGACTTTATGCGGAGGGCATGACGGACTGATACAATCTCCCACCCATGCCTCCTTACACACACATCTATCCACTTGGAAAATTTCAAATCTAACAGTATGATTCCATTTGCTTTGAAAAAATCTACTCTAACAATGATGCGGATGATTGGAGAGGGAGAGCTTGGAGGCACAAGAGCAGCTTTCGTGATACAGAGATGACAAATGGAGACGGAGGCCATGAACATAAAGAAGCTGCCACAGACGCCTGCGAGTAGAGACATTCTTACACTCCATGATTAACTGAACATTGAGAGGGAAGGAGTGCTGAGGACGACTTTGAGATTTCCAGCTAAGGGCTGGTGTGAGTAGTGAGGTGTGTCAAAGAGGAGAAGTAATTCATAGGGGACGTCGCTCACTTTAGCAATATGGTGTTTAGAGTCCTGGGAGACATCTAAGTGAGCACATTTTTTGCACAGAGAGAAAGGTGGGTTAGATGCTGAGGAAAGACCTGCACCTGGAGACTATGGTGGTGGCTTGGGTCTGTGGAANACTCCATGATTAACTGAACATTGAGAGGGAAGGAGTGCTGAGATGACTTTGAGATTTCCAGCTGAGGGCTGGTGTGAGTAGTGAGGTGGGTCAAAGAGGAGAAGTAATTCGTAGGGGACGTCGCTCACGTTAGCAATATGGTGTTTAGAGTCCTGGGAGACATCTAAGTGAGCGCATTTTTTGCACAGAAAGAAAGGTGGGTTAGATGCTGAGGAAAGACCTGCACCTGGAGACTATGGTGGTGGCTTGGGTCTGTGGAGGCTAAGAACTAGAGAAAGCATTCAGGGAAAATGCCTAGAGAAAGATGAGAAGGAAAAGGCAAAGGGCAGGATGTCAGGGTTCATCCATAGTTGAAGGGCAGGAAGAGAAGGGAAAACAGAGAAGGGACCAGAGAAGTGGAGCAGTGACATCTGCCAAGGAAGAGACTCACTTTAAGAATAAGAAAGTGGTCAAGCTGCCCAATGGATCAAGGGTTCAGCAGGATGTAAAATTAGATGAAGCTGTTGGACGTGTCAATCAAGAGGTCATTGGTGACCTTTTCAAGAACAGTTTCACTATAATAGTGAATGTGGAATTTACTTAAAGACACTTGATTGTCCAAATGTAGAAAAGAAAATGGAAACTGAATGTCTTTATATGTAGGCAAAATTTGTATAGCAGTCATTTTCCAGACTTGGCAAACAGAAAAGCAGGGTATCAATTAAGTAGCAGAAAATCAGATTCACAATAGGCCAAATCATAAGAACAGTTATTGTGTACGAAAATAGAAATTGGAAAGCAAGCATCCCCAGAGTCAGTCTAGCAATTTAGCAAAGTCATTAGGAAGCTGGCCTCTTTNTTTCCAGACTTGGCAAACAGAAAAGCAGGGTATCAATTAAGTAGCAGAAAATCAGATTCACAATAGGCCAAATCATAAGAACAGTTATTGTGTACGAAAATAGAAATTGGAAAGCAAGCATCCCCAGAGTCAGTCTAGCAATTTAGCAAAGTCATTAGGAAGCTGGCCTCTTTTTTTTTTTTCTGCTCTGTCACCCTCTTGCTTATAACCACATGGTCACAAAATGGCAACTGCAGCTCCAAGCATCACATCCTCAGCTGAGAGTACCTAAAGCAGAAAGGAAGCTAGCAGGAGCCAAAATGAGACTCACTCCACATTACTCTCTCCTTTTCTTGGGAGATTTTCCCTTGTATTTCATTAGAAACTCAATCACATGTCTTCTGGACCAGTTAAGAAAAAGGTAAAGGGGCCAGTCATAAATGGCTTACCCAAATCATGATTCCTCCCTCAGGGTTAGGTACATGAAACATGGCTGCCTGAGTAGAATTGGTGTTCTGTTTACAAGAAAAAAGGGCAACTGACAGTTGGGTTGGCAACCAGCAGTGTTTGCTGTAGGAAAGCATTCTTTCACAGGGTGAGGATGGATCATGGGGCAGCAAACCAGAGACTTTACAGAATGGGACAAGGCCTCAGTTTAAAAAGAACAATTAGGTTTTACAGTTGATATTCACAACAGAGATATGACATCCACCATTTATTTACCAGCTTTTGACAGAAGGCTGATTGTTTTGCAGATCATACACCGGGCCTCACCAAGATGTAGGCAATAATCACAGTGATGCTGGCCATAAAGTGCTCTCACTGCGTGCTTACTATATGCCACACACTTTATATTGATTATCTCAATTCATCCTCAAAACAGAAGTGAGATAGATAGATGTTATTAATATTCCCATGTTATCAAAGAGAAAACTGGGGTGTGTAGCAGTTCAGTAACTTGCCTAAGGTCCCTAGTAACAGCCAACTCAGGGCTGCCTCTTTCCGAAGTCAGTGCATTCACTGACTGCCTCCTTAGATTGAAAAGAAGCCACTGGGAAGTTTTACTATATTCCAGAGGTAGAAGCGGAGAAGGCAATGGCACCCCACTCCAGTACTCTTGTCTGGAAAAGCCCATGGATGGAGGAGCCTGGTAGGCTGCAGTCCACGGGGTCCTTAAGAGGCGGACACGACTAAGTGACTTCCCTTTCACTTTTCACTTTTATGCCTTGGAGAAAGAAATGGCAACCCACTCCAGTTTTCTTGCCTGGAGAATCCCAGGGACAGGGGAGCCTGGTGGGCTTCCGTCTATGGGGTCGCACAGAGTCGGACACAGCTGAAGCGACGCAGCAGCAGCAGCAGCAGCAGCAGCAGAGGTAGAAGTGATCATATCTAAACATGGAAAATTTGCTGTCATGAGCTTTCTCTCTCCACCAGTGCTTTGAGTTTTCAGTATTTCATTTTTCCACACAACTCTGCATCCCAAGTACATCCAATGGACAGCCCATTCCTTCCAGCTTTGCACTCTTGTTTACAAGCACACTGGCCTAACACTGCACTTCTGGGGCCTGGAGACCAAGGAGGAGAGGCCTGCTCATGGCTAAGTGCACATCACAGTAGCCAAAACTTCTTCCTGGTAGGAGAAGCAATGCAGACAGGTTTGGGGGACTAGGACTGAATCCTGAAAGCATTCACATGGAGTACAAGGGACCTCCAACAAATGGGGACAAAAACTGTCTCAGGTGCTCAACAAGTTCTCAGCCAGAGTTTAGTTTCCCATCTTGAGATGTGAGAAGAACTGTCACTTATGGACGCAAATGTTCTTGGCTCTGTCCTCACTATTTTACAGGTGTCATCTCACTGAACCTCCCAGTGAGGTTATGGAGAAGAAACAGAGAAGAGACTCTCTGCTTTTCAGATGAGGAAAATGAGTCTTGGAGTGTTAAGCATGTTGCTTAAGGTCATAGAGCTGGTGAGAGGCAGAGATGAGATATGAACCCACCCAGCTCTGTCCCTGCCGACTGATTGTTCTATTAACCACTATACTGCCAAGGCAATGCTGTGTTATAAATATCTCCAGGTATTGAATGAGACTAGGGTGAGGGGGCAGGTGAGAGGGGATCTTGAAACTGAAAATTCTCTCTCTTTAAAATCCTATCTCTGTTCCAAATATACTCCAGTGAGTGTATTTCAGGATGAGCACACATGCCTAATTTAAATCATGGCCTCCTGTTGGAAAGGCATCTTAACGTTATCTAGAAACGAAAGAAAAGAGGCCATAAATACCATGTAACCCTTTAGTTGTGCCCATAGTATCCTGGGAGTTGGGCAGAAGTACTTTCAGTGTCCTCAGGAAGAAACAGCTCTCAGGCCAGCCAGCCTTTCACTAGGTTAACACTGGTCTGCTGTAAGGCTGGGGCGAGTTGTTTTGCTAACTGAGTTTTCAATGTCTTTCCCCACCATTGCCAAGACTGCTAAGATTGCCCTGTGGCCATCTTAGAGCTGTGGGTGGAGAGACCAGCTGGGAAGTGGCAAGGAGATGACCCTGCCTTCTCACCAAGATGTGGAAACTCAGTTCTAGGCACCAACGTCAACGCCTCTTTCGCTTGAGAACTTAACAGAATTTGAATTTCTCTTACCAACACAGAGATTAGAGGGATTATCCAGAAATGGCATCATCACAGATCATAATCCAGACCTAAAGCAGGAGGATCTGAAACAATGTTAAATCCATCTAAGGCTGCTTCTGGACCACAGTGCACCCACATGGTGCCCTAGCTTGGAATTAGAATAGGGCACCTCTCCCTCTAAGCAATATAGCCAGCCTAGTATCAGGGTTCATGAGTTGACGAGTGGAGGGCAGCCTGGATTTTAGCTCTCACTGTGCAAAGTACAATAAAAAAAAATGACAGCCCTGACACAGGTCTTGTCTTGGATTCCTTGGAACATTTTCCAGCGGTTTAATGCACAAAGATGAGGGACACCTTCTCACCCAGCTTAAAAGGGAAGGGAGTTCTGAGGACTCATTTCTTGTTGTTGAATTACTTAAGTCCTGCAGCTCAACCTAGAAAGACTCAATCAAGAGGAGCTGTAGGAAAAACTCAGAACCATGAAAGGCCCAAGGCCATGTTCAAAAAGCTTTCAAAACCTGTTAGCATGGAACAACTTTGTTTAGTTCACAAAATTGGCATTGACTCAGCCAATATCTTTCCTCTTAGCTTCATCTCTCAGCCTCATTCTTAACTCCTCCTGGCCCAGGAGGAAGGCATAGACAGTGCTTAAGAAGACAGGGCTATAAATTTAGGTTTAGAATTGGTCCTAGTTCTTTGGAATTGTGTGACCTTGGACAAGTTATTTAACTTCTCTGAGCTCCAGTTTCTTCGTGGGATTATCGCAGCAAATAAATGGGATAATGATGTATAAAGCACTTTGTTAACTCTTTGGAAAATGGGCAGTACATTATAGTCACTATTAACCGAAGCAGTGCTGGAAAAAAAAGAGTGCAAGAGTGGTCAGCCTATCTGATCCTACTTTTTTTGCCTAAACACTCAGATAGGTTATGACCAGTATGGTAAGAACTTTGAGAAGTACATATGACTAGAAGTTGGCATGAGCAACTTTGTCTTTCTTTACTTATAGAACATCTATATATAAGGCACTGAGTTAAGTAGTGCTGAAGTGGTGGTGAAGACATAAGATGAAAAAAGCTCCTCTACCCTTGAAGAGTCTGCAGGCTGGTAAGAAAAGAAATGGGCTTCTCAGATGGTGCAGTAGTAAAGACTCTTCCTGCCAATGCAGGAGACACAAGAGACAGGTTTGATCCCTGGGTCGCAAAAATCCTCTGGAGCAGGAAAGGGCAACGTGCTCCAGTATTCTTGCCTGGAAAATTCCATGGACAGAGAAGCCTGACAGGCTACAGTCCACAGGGTTGCAAAGAGTCAGATATGACTGAACACACACACCCAAGAAGAGAAGTAGAAAACAGGCATCTGCTATTACCAGTTTAGAAAAAATTCTGGAAGGATCTATCATTTTCTCCTTGCCCCATCCACCACCTGGTGGAACAAGCCTTTCATGTCTCATGACCTGACTGATCCTGGGTACAGCTGATTAGACCAGAACTAAACACTTGACCACACCAAACCAATAAGATTCTTCCCTGGGAATTTAAAATTGAGCACATCTGAATTCAGACTTGGGATGAAGTCTGTCATGATGGTGATGGGCACAGAACTCACAGTGATGTAAACTCAAGGCTGACAGAATTTTTAGCCTTGGGCACATCAACCATTAAGCAGAGAATTTCAGAGTAAAATAATGATGGGAGGCCAGGCAGCTCCAGAAAGAGACGGAGGCAGTAGCCCTTTTGGATTCTTTATTTTCTTTTATTTTATTTGCATTAAAAATTTTTATTTATTTTTTTATTGAAGTATAATTGCTTTATAGAATTGCCCTTTTGGATTCTTAATGCTTTTCAGGTCCTATGAGGCTCAGCTATCCTTACTTCAGTGGGGTTTCATGAGTCTTCTCTTCTGATAAACCACTTTTCACCTGAGCAATCAACACCCCCTTGTTCTACAGAAGGGCTAAATGTGTGGGACCCACTGATTAGATATAAAAAGCTGCCAAAGGCCATTCAGATATGATTCCTTTAATCAAAATAACTGCCTTTTAAAAGCCTGATTAGATTAACCATTTGGTTTTAATCCAAACAACTGTTTGGCAATTGATCCCATTTGAACAGATCCAGGAACACTGGAGTATCCTCCCCTCTTAATCAGAAGACCTCAATGTTACATGATAGTAGACCATTAGGAAGAATTCGCTGAAAAACACATACTTCTGGGGAAATAAAGTGCCAAAAGTTATAGATAAAAGGAAAGTGCAGTTAAAGCTCTTTTAGGCTTTTTTAGGCCTGCCTTGTGATTTCTAGAGGGAGCCAATTGTTTGCTTTCAGGTCTTGGGCTTGTAGGTATGTACTTATTTTCACGGCTGACTTAAGAGACACTCTATGCCAGCACTGCCCAGCTGTGTAGAAGACAAGAACAGCTGGCCATCAATCCAAATGCAGCATCCATCCAAAACATCTTTTTAAAAGGCACAAACATAATTACTTTCATCCTATCACCCTTTCTAAATATTCTGGGCGTGCTGGTACATTAGCAACATTATTTTGCCATCACTAAAGCCTCTAAAATTTAATTCAGGGAAGTCTATGAAACGAGTATGGCATTTGAGGAATATGTATATTGCCTGTGCATCAATTGGCATCTTGGGACTGCTCTGGGGCACAGAGGTCAAAGCTTACTGATGCATGGAGTTGTCGTCCTAATGGTAAGTATTGATTAGTAGCCTCAGAAATAACCAGTAGGCACTCAGTCTTTCTCCAGCCAGACGCCAGGCTCCCAAAGAAGGAGTGTCTTTCCCAGAGAGCCTTGAAAAACAATGCATGGAATGCTCAAGCCTGCCGTACAGAGAGGCACTGAGATAGTGAATGAGTGCTTCAGCGGTTTAAGTGGAAAATGATTAATACTGTGGAACGTCTGCATAGCTATGATACCTGATAGGAAAGTACTCAAACCCAATCAATAGCATTTTCATAGTGTAATATCATAATGTAAATACATTAATTTTCCACTGCTACCCAAATTACCCCAAACTTCGTAACTGAAAATAACACAAATGTATTTCTTCATACCTTTTAGATCCACAGTCCCAGTTGGCTGGACTGATTCTTCTGCTCTGGATTTCAAAAGGCCAAAAGGAAGGTGTCAGCAGGACTTCATTCCTCCTGGAGACATTCTGGATGAATTGCTTCCAAGCTCGTTCAGGTTTTTGGCTGAATTCAGTCCCTGACAGATGCAGGGCCAACGTCCCAGTTCTTTGCTGGCTGTCGGCTGGGAGCTGGTGTTTGCCCCTAGAGGCTGCCCACATTCAATTCCGTTCTGGACACATTCTCCCCAGCACAGCAATGGCGGGGTCCCTCTCACACTTCAAATCTCTCCAACTTTAACTTCTGCCAAATCTCTCTTACCTCCAGCCAGAGAAAGTTCTCTGATTTTAAGGCTTCATATGATTCAGCTCAGCCCACTGGATCATCCAGATAATCTATTTTAAAGTTTGTAACCTTAATTACATCTGCAATTTCCCTTTTACCATGTGACCTAACATATTCATAGGTTCCATGGATTAGGATGTGGACATTTTGGGGTTTCCACTATTTGACCTACCATGATATACATACACTTTTCTATCCTGAAAAGCAGAGTTACAGGTGGACCAACATGGTAGGGTCTGCACTGCAATCTAACAGCAAAATGCACTGGACGGTGTGTTAGTCACCTACTGCCACATAACAAATTGCCCCAAATTTACCAGCTTAAAACTCGTCTTCATTATCCCATGGCTTTCGTGTGTCAGAAAACACATGCAGCTTATCTGAGTGCCCTTTGATCTCTAAGGAGGTTGCAGTCAAGCTGTTTTCCAGGCCTGAAGTTTAATAGGAAGAACCCACTTGGGTGTCAAACATCAACTTTCAAATTTATTCACATGATGGCAGTCCTCAGAAGATTCACCTCCCAGTTCACACAGAGAGTTGTTGGCAGGCCTCTACTCCCCACCATGTGGATCTCTCTGTAGGATGTCTGAGGGTCTTCCCAACATGGCAGCTGATGACCTGAATGAGAACCAGAGCCAGAGAGTAAGCGTACCAAGAGGGAGTGAGAGAGGCTGAGACGGAAGCCATAATCTTTTTTAAGCCATCTTAACCATTTTGAAGGGTGTAATTCAGTAGTATCAAGTATACTCACATTGTTGTATATCATATCTCCAAAACGTTTTCATCTTGCAAAACCAACATTCTGTCTTCGTTGAACAATACCTCATTTCCCACTACTCTCAGCTCCTGGCAACCACCATTCTACTTTCAGTCCCTTTGAGTCTGACTACTCTAGGTACCTCATATAAGTGGAACCACACAGTACTGGGGTTTTGTAATTGGATTATTTCACTTAGGACAAGGTCTTCAGGTTCATCCATGTTGTAGTATGTGGTAGGATTTCCTTCTTAAGGCTGAATAATATTCCATTTTATGTGTATATCACATTTTCTTTGTCCATTCATCCATCAGTAGGTATTTGGGTTCCTCCCACCCCTTGGCTATTCTGAATAGCCTAGCTGTGAACATGAGTGTGCAAATATCTCTTTAAGATCCTGCTTCCAATTCTTTTGGCGATATACCCCAATGTGGGATTGCTGGATCAGATAGTATTTCTATTTGTCACTTTTGAGGACCCTCCATCTGGTTTTTCACAGCAGCTACATCATTTAATATTCCCACCAAATGTGCATATAAGTCCCAATTTCTCCACATTTTCACTATCACATGTTTTCTCTGTGTGTGTGTGTTTACAGTGACCCATCTTCTTTGGATGGAAGCTACATTTTTTGTAGAAATCTAAAATCATAAATAACATCTCATCAATTCTGTTGTATTCTGTTTATTAGAAAGGAGTCAATAAACCCAGTCCACACTCAAGGGGAGCAGAATGCCAGAAGCAGGGACCACAGTGGTCACGTTAGAGGCTGCTTTCCACAGATGGAGTATCTAAGTCCATAAAGAAGGGCAGTTCAAGGCCTGCTGGGCACCAACGATCTCTTCCTAAACTTTGGCTTTGATAAGAATCATTTGAGGAGCTTATTTAAAAAACAGATTCCTAGGTTCCTGCCCTGGAGGTACTAAATCAGTGGATCTTGGGTAGAACCCAGGAATCTGCTTTTTTAAACAATCTCCTAGGGACGTTTTATTAAAGATAGGATTCTCATGCCATAAAATTCACCCTTTAAAAGTATACAAGTAGCAATTTTTAATATATTCACAAATTTGTGCAGCCATCGCTAAGAACAGTTCCATCACCCCATAAAGAACCCCCTGCTCATTAGCATTGCCTCTGCATTCCTCGCTCCCTCCAAACCCCTGGCTCTATGGGTTTGCCTATTCATGACATTTCACATAAATGAATTACACAGTATGTTGCCTTTTATGTCTGACTTTTCGTTTTGCATAATGTTATTAAGATTTATCCATGTTGTAGCAGGTAGCCATATGTCATTCCTTTTTATGGGTGAATAATATTCTGTTGTATGGATTTACTATATTTTATTTATCCATTCATTGGCTGAAGGACCTAAGAGATGCTTACCAGAAGGGTAGTTTGAGAAAGGCTGCAAACTAAGTTTTATAGGGAGATCAAAAGCAGTTTGGATGTCTCAGATGCTCATAAAAATGCAGATTTCGAGACCCAACCCAAATCTCCTGAGTTAGAATCAGAGGAGGGCCCAGGGATCTGTATTTTAAACAAACTTTTCAAGGAGATTCTTTTGCACAATGAAACTCAGACTTGGAGTGCAAGAGATGAGGTGGATAGCAGGGAAAGCGATTATTCCCTATAAAGTCATTGTTCCCAAGTGGCACCTTTTTCAAAAGTTTTTAAAGACAACGTGAGGAGATGAAACCTCATCATTGAGCAATATGACTGTGATGATAAGACTCGAACAGAAGCTCCACAAACACAAATCTTGAGACACATAGAGGAGGCAGTCAAAGATGATGTCTCTCACTATTTTTCCTATTTTCTGTTTTATTTCTCTGTGGACCCTACCCTCTGGTCAGGCCTCAACCCCAGATCAGCTTCTTCTGACATAAGAATTTAACTAAATAGGTGTAATGTCATAGATTCTGAGAGCTGAGAACTTAGGAGCTTATCTTGTTCAGAGGCTCCAAACATGTCTGATCGTCCAGTGAGTTTTCAGGGTTCTTTCAAAAACCCCTCTTTACAACACTCCTCTCCCCAACTCCAGCTGTCTAGATTTGATAGCTCCGGGATCTTGACATCTATGGCTTTATGAAGCTATTCAGGTGAATCTGAGTGTCAGCCAGATATCAATAACCACTGTTCCAACACCCTCATTTTTCAGAGCAGGAAATTGACTCAACAGAAAACTGCAGGAAAGAACATTCCCTAGAATTTAGGTCCCTAAATTCTCATCGATATTCTTGCAAACCTGTGTTGTCAAGTTGTCTAATCATTAGAGTAAAAATTTGGAATTTGAGAATTTGTTGCTGACACTGGAGTACAAGTCTATACACAAACAATCAGGATTTAACTCAGTCCTCAATGTTATTATGTTAACTGGCCAATGACATGAAATTGTGAAAGAATGAACAATGAATGAAATGGTCATTATCAAGTTAATACCCTTCAGAATCAGCAGCCATTAGTATTTCAATTCTAGCGATATCTCCTGATGGTTTGATTATCATTAAGATGTAGAAATTAGAAAACTTGGACTTCAGCCATATCATAAATATGGATAAAATGTTCACTCACACTTATTTACCGTAAACCTGGAAATAACAACTTTCCGGCTCAACGGTTCTCCAATTTCACTGTGTGTTAGAATCACCTGGGAGAGTTTAAAAATAGACCCTTGCCCAGTCCCATCCTCAAGACAAGAGAATCTAGGTCTAGAGTCCAGGCTCATGTATTTTTAAATGAAACTCCTCCAAATATTCTGACGCATGGCCAGGGTTGATAACCACTAGTGTAGTTCTTTGGATGTCTAATAAACTAAAAAATAATTAGAAAAGTTTAAAATTTCTCATCATATTCCTGAAAAACATTTTCACCCTGAATGGGCTCACGAAGGATCTCATTCTATGTTCCTACAGCCTAGGAATTATAATCAGTAACATTTGTGCACTGCTTTGTAATTTACTAAGTGCTTTCACATACATGTCACCACCCAGTTATGATTATTTATGAAGTGTCTGTCATACCTTTTCTGTTACAAGTTTAAGGTGGTAGAATCTCCTGTCCATTCTAAAAAGGACTCCATTAATGAGGCTTTTTCTTTTTAGAATTTTAAATAAGTCGGAGGAAAAAAATGTCAGAAAACAGGGCAGAACTCTTTTTCACTGGAAAACTGTGCTGTAAGTAATGACACTGGACCACCTTGCATATTGTGTGTTGAGACTGAGCTAAATTCAGCCTCGGAGGTTCACAGACTGTTGGAGTTGAAGTAATGATGAGAAAGGAACCAGAGGGAAAAAGGGAGTTCTGGACCACAGCTTTTCAAAGTCGAAATGCATATGAATCAACTGGGGATCTTGTTAGAATGCAGATTCTGTTTCAGTAGGGCTCAGGTTGGATTTGAGATTCTGAATTTTTAAAAGGCTCCCAGGTGACAAAGTGCTGCTGGTCTACAGATCACAGTGTGAGTGGGATGATTTTAGAATTAGGGACAGGCAGTTGGAAAAGGATCAGAAGATCTGTGCCCCAATCTCTACGCCAAGGTTCTGGTACCAAGAGGCTTTGGAGAAAGAAGTCAGTTCATCCCTCAAATTCTTAGATTTCTCATCCACAAATTGGGGTTGGGATACTGGTCTTGATCAAAGATGACCAATGCTTAACCCTTGTGACTCCTCTGTCAGATGCTGTGGAAAGATGCTGGATCAGTCAGATGCTGGAGACAGGATGGACATGATTTCCGGTCCTCCCATCCAAAGAATGTAGGTGGGGTCTTCAGGGAGACCTTAGGTAAGTTGTCACTTGTTGCAAACTGTGACTCATTAACTCTTTAACATGGATCTGATTATCAAAACAATTAGGTGTAGTGAGTCAGACTTGGTATGGATAAGTTGTAATGGGAAGAGAAGCCACAGTGAGGAGCCTGAAGCTCCCAGAGGCCCTTCAATAGGAAAGATGCTCAAAGAGAGGGAAGGAGTCCAGAGGCAGGGGAGCCACAGGGCATAGACTTAACTCACTTCCTAACATCCTGGTCCTGGGGATTACCATCTCAAACCTTGGTCTTCAGCTTCAGCTCTCAAACCTGGACTTCTACTACAGAAGGGAATTCTCCTACCCAATCAAAGCAGAAGATAAGAGATCTCTAGAGGCAGAGCCTGCTCACTTTCTCTCTCAGGACCCAGGTATCCTTTCCAGCTCTGGCTGTCCTGACTGGTGCTGAGAGTGGGCTTCCAGGACTTCCGAGGGTGGGGTGGGGATGGCGCTCAACCTCATTTTCTGGAGTTGTGCTCCAGCATCTCTTAATTTCACAAGGAGATGGTTCTATGTCCATGAATAAAAATGCAGTTCAGTGGGAGCTGTCCAAGGATAAAACTGATCAATGCAGTCCTCAGGCAAAATCTTCAGGGGTCGTGTGACTGGCACTGTTCTCAGATTTTCAAGGTTAAAAGAGATACTCCCAGAGGGAAAAGTACATATATTCAGATATAGACAGTGTGCCAAGGCACTGTGCTAGCAACTCTCACTTTTACCTCATTGAAGCAGCACAACACCACAAATTTTGTGTTATCGTTCCCATTTCACAGATGAAGAAACCAAGGCTCAGAGAGATCACCAAACTTGTGCAACTTGCACACCTGAAATGTAGATGACATGGCATTTGATTACCAAGTCATCTGACTCCAAGTCTGCTGCTCATGATGCTGCATGTCATTGCCTCCAAGGTGCTGTACTCGGAGGGAGGAGTCTTCATAAGCTAAAACTAAGCCGGACTGATGACATGGAGTCAATTTTATTCTACCTCTTTAGCTGAGGACAGAACAGGTACCTAATTCAATAGAATACTTCTTACAATTCTTCAAAAAAAAAAAAAAAAAAAAAATGTAGGCCTGGCTCTCTGTCTCCAGGTGGTAACCACAGGATTTGGGGGGGTTACAAATAGATGACATCAAGAAGGTGCTAGGGTGCTGACTGCCTGCTTGAGTGGGGTCCAGCTCCTTCTAGATACACACTGTGGATGCTCTTAGCAACTCTCATATGGATACCCCCAAACCCTGCAGTCAACTCAGACGTGTTTTGAAATGTGACAACCTGCCAAACAGAGTGGCAGGTGCTGCAAGGTAGATGCGGGTGCACTATGCAGATGAAGCCCCCTCCGCAGGGCTGACCTTCTGGCTGGGAGACAGGCAAGGGGGCTGGTCACAAGTAAGACATTTCCTGTGTAAGGAAGATGATGAAAGGGGGCCCTGCAGTGCTCTCGGAGCACACAGGGCCCCAACCTCGCAGTGGGCAGCGCAGAAAGCCAAATGGGTGAATTTAAACTGAAGCAACCTTCCCCTGCCTGGAGGAACTTGAGCCAAACCAGAGGGTGAGCCACTTTGCCGCCTGGAGCCGTGGCTGCCCTGCCTCTCTCTTGTGGAAACACTCTTTGCTAAGGTTGTAATAAATCCTCCACCAACTTGGCTAAGTGCTGATGTGCCAAGTGGTCTGGGCAGAAAAGTACCAGACATGTACACATGTGTGCACACACACCACATAAACATACCCGCACAGCCCACTGCACTCACAAGGTCATATTTCACATCCTTTCTCCCCTCAGGTGAAGCCAAGTGGATGGGGTTTCCTTCACAGTCTGCCCTGGAGATGCTGTTAATGTACTTCAAAATAATTTCCTTAGTTCTTTGGGGAATACACTAAGACATTAACAGTGCTAGACCTTGGTGGTATAATTATGGGAGAATCTTTTCTTCCTTTTTTTAAAAATCATTTTTATTCTGTAGCTTTTCCAAATGAGCATGGATCACTTGTGTAATAAAAAAAAATTAAAAATTAAAATGAGATTTCCTTTGTTCCACAACAACTGCTCTCCAGTTCACATTTTCCCTGGAAGACAAGGACACAGATGGTGTCCTGGAAGCCCATGGCAGCCGTGGTATGATGACAAGATCATTGGATTAGGAACTACAACACACAAGTTCAGTTCCCAGGCTTCCAGAACTTTCTAACTTTGGGATACTGGGCAAGTCCCTTTACTTCTGTGAGCCTTCATTTTCTCATCTGTAGTGTGGAGCAGTAATAGCTCTCAGAAGATGAAATTGATGCATAAAGATCAAGTGGGATTGTCATTATAACTATTTACATAACTGAAAATTGCCTATTTCATGTTTGTGTAGAAAGAAGAAACAAACAGTGGTTCTGTGAATAGTGGCTTAGTCAGTTTCAGCTGGTATCTGGAAGTGGTAGCCAGCCCTGGATGGCCTCTAATGATTCTCACTTCCTGGCATTTATGCCCTTGGATATTCCTCCACTGAGTTGTGCTGACCTGTGTACCCAATAGGATATTGCAGAAATGACAGAGTGTGACTTCTGAAGCTAAGTCATAAAAGAAGACATTGTTACTCTGCCTTTTTCTTTTGCATCACTCACTCTGGGGGAAGCCAGCTGCTATGTCACGAGGACACTCAAGTGTCCTTATGCAGAGGTCCTTCGAGTGAGGAACTGAGGTCAACTGGCAGCAGCAACTAGCCACCCATGTAAGAGAGCCACCTTGGAAGCAGACCACCTGTCTCAAACCTTCAGATGACTCCAGCTCAGGGTAACATCTCGACTACAAACTCTTGAGCAACCCCAAGCCACAACCACCCAGCTAAGCCACTCCCTATTTCCTGACCCACAGAAACTGTGAGAGAACAAGGGTGTATCATTACTCTAAGCAACTCAGTTGTGGGGTGATCAGTTATCCAGCAAGAGATGACCCTTCGGCTGGCAGCAATCTAGGAAGGTTAGGGACCCACTTGGCTTTGGGAAGGGAAATTCATTCCAAGCCAATTTCTTTTCCTTTTGTGATAAGGTCACCTGGTGTATGAACAGGGAAGGGATGGGGGAGAGCAGTAAGCATATCTTTCAGACCTCAGGAGGGCTTTTAATTTGATACCACTTGCCATGCTCATCAACATGCCTGGAGGCAGGATCTTGGCATGGTTCATTGATTTGGCCCCAAGAGAATGGATATAGGAGCTAATTGAGGATTTGAGGGAACCAAAGGAATAACAATACTGATGCCACTACCAATACTAAGAGTAATACTCTTCACTTCTACTCATATTATCTCTGCTAACACTCATCACATGGACACCTCCCCTTTGGAAGCCCCAAGTTCTCTGGAATTCAGTAATCACCCTTTCCTCTAATAAACTAGGGAAATGGTTTCAACCTCCATGGTAGTGCTTTGGCAAGTCTCCTTCAAAACCTCCACAGACTTCCAGAAAGATCTACCTTCTCTGGTCATGAGGGCTGTAGTCTTGGTCACTACTGTTTCCTAGTCCTTGACCATCATTCATTGCTCTTGAGGCTGCCATCCAGTGTCCTCCTCTCTGTTACTTACAGACCACCTCACTTTCTCCATGTCCCAAAGCACCATGAACACATGGCTAGTTTCCACAAGCTTGTGGGTAGTAGGAGGGGAGTAACAGTCCTGCACAGCTGATGGGTGAAAGGGAATCTCCACCAGCCTGGTCCTCGAGTTCTTCAGCTGTCAGCGTTTCTCTTGCTCTGTAGATGCCCTTGCAGATCACTGCTCCCCTGAGCTGCTTTTATTTTTCCCCGAACCCTCTCCTCTCAGTCTCTCCCTTCCTTCCATCCCCAGTACTCGCCCCCAACTGCCTTTTCATTGGCTCGCAGTCCCCAACTCCAAATTTCCGTCACCTTTTTTTGCAGACAGGCTACCTTTACTGTGAGTCACTTTCCCCACCAGGGTAACATAGACATCATAAAACATGGGCTCTGAGGCCAGAAGAGAACTGTCCACCCTCCCCTCCCCCACCCCCACCCCTTGAACTCCAGCTCTGCCTTACCTCCTTGAATCCTTCCTATCCCTATCATACAGCTGACATCACTGACTTCTAGGGGGACAAGATTTTGTGCGAGGAAGGACCCAGGGTGAGCAGGAAGGCTCTGGGCCAACTCCCAGGCTCTCCCAGGCAGGAGGAGAACTGAGTTGGAGATTGCTGGTTGGGGGTACCTGCAAGAGCTAAATTGAGCCTGCCTGAAGCTTAGGAGGAAGGAAATATATGTATAGTTCCTAGAGGACCATTGCTCATGCCAGCTTTCCTGAGGTGAGGGGAGGGGGCGGGGTCATATGTCCTGAGGTCATTTCTAGCTTGATGATTCACATGACAAAATCCCAGTGTGGGTTCAGCCCCTCTGAATGTACTTTCATTTTGCATTATGATTTGCCACTTGAGCTGATGTGAACCCAAATTGATGTCACTTCCCTCCTAATAAGCTCTTGACCAGAAAACATCTGTTTCTCCATCTAACTTGGGATTTTTTGTTTTTCATCCAGTTCCTACAAAATCATCTTGCACTTTGCCTCAATATTTTTTCTTCTCTTTTAAAGATAGCATTTGTCAGGGCTTCTCCTCTGGTTGTAAAAGTAATGTACATGCACATTTCCAAAGAATCTGGAAAGCATAGAAAGCTGAAGGAAGAAAAGAAAAATTATATATAATGTCACACCCATAGACAAATATTAAAATGGTAGTATGTTTTCTTTCTGTCTTTTCCCCATGTATA